>OX940989.1:1609072-2114612 GCA_954871275.1 Leptopterna dolabrata | reverse complement strand
TGCCAGCCCCATGGCCTTTACCACTCCCAAGTTTGGTTACGAAGTGCCATCCACCGATTTGGAGAAATATTATTTTTAATACCAGGCAGAGTAATCACACTGAGATAAATCATTCTCCAGAAGGTGCATATGAATTATAATACTTACAATAATTAAATAGGTACTTGAAATTTGGGTGTACCAATGATTTTTTTTTTTTGGGTCGAATGGCACCTTTCTGAAGAGTTTCCCCAACCCCATACAGAGTCTGGTGCTACTAGCCGCTGCAGGTGCAGGAGTGGGTAGGGTTTTACCATAATCATCTTGGTTCGCCTATTTTATAGGTAAGTACCTACCAGCAATATCCGGTCGCTTTTCAGGGGTTGATGGTGGGTTAGTTTCACGAAGCCTTGCAATTTATTATATCATTAAATTCAGGTAAATAATATATGAATATTAATAATAAGAGTATAAAATTGAGTAGTTAGGTATTTCTCATTCCTGTTGAGCTTAATCCCTGCACTGATGCAGAATAAAGCTAAAGTAAGGCTGTGTAGGTGTGTCGTTGATTCGGCTTTGTGTTGCTGACTATCTATTGAAACATTTCAATAACACGATTAATAATATTCAGTTTTTTTCATGACAAGACAACCAGAACAGCTCATTCAAGTGTAGGTGACACCTACCTTCAAATAAAGTTAGGTAGGTAGGTACCTACCTTCCTTGCAAACTTCGTTTTTCTCTCTAGTCAAATTATAATTTTGTTTGTTAGTAGGGAGGATGAGAGAGGGCCGGCATTGTGTAATAATTTGCCTTTTGAGTTTGGGCCCCTCAGCCAATTTAAATTTGTATATAATAAAATTTCACCCTTGTTTTAAAAAAATCGCCTCGTAGTCAACTCGCGCCGAGAATCTCCCTCGCCACGCAAACCCACCCATCCTGTCTTGAGGGTCCTTCTTTACAACTCGACCCCTCCCGATCGGGCGCTCCCGCTCAGCCAAGACGAGCACCCTACCTCGCCTGGGGCCTCGTAGTCAAGTCGCGCCGTGAATCTCCTCGCCATGCTAACCCACACATCTTACCTGTGTTGCAGGTCTTGGCCCCCCCCCCCCCCCCCTATAGCTCGACCGAACCCCTCCCAGAGCCGGCGCACCTGTCAGACGAGGTTGAATCGACCCCCCCCCCCCCCCCCCCCCCCGCACCCTCCTCACCTTACCTCACCTGGGGGGGCTCTCCGCATCCAATGGCAGAGGGACATTTTCAAACCACCACCCCCACCACCACCCAGACTTCAGGCTGGTTCCACACGAGGTCCCTCCTCCTTCCATCACCTGACCGGGGTCTTGACTTCAACCCCCTCCCCACCGGGTTGAGTGCAGCCCCTCCCTATGACACAACGTTGGAGAGAGACTTCAGACTTACCTCGCGCCCCCCGCTTCCAATGGCAGAGGGACATTCTCAAACCCCCCCCCCCCCCCCCTCTCACCGTGGCTCGTGTGTGGGGTTCTGGACCAGCTGAATTACAAGGTCGGAATATAGTATTTGAGTTTGTCGAGAGATGGCGTGGGAATGCCTCTTGACGCCGCGGTCCACCTGCCTTGTGGGTCCTGTTATTTCATAGCAGCCATCACCGTGACCGCCCCTCACCTGTCCTGCACAGTCACGTCGTGTATCCGCTAACGATGCAAGCCCGCACGTCCAAGCTGTCATGCGGGATCTGTTCTCCATCCTACAACCTCACCCCCCACCCGGCCCTATGTTCTTGCGATCGCCAAGGGGAAAAATCATTTCCCTCACATAGAATAACTTAATCTAGTGGGCGTCGGGTAGAATGAAAACAAACACATCAGGGGAAGACTACATAATTTGTTAATATACATCGTGCTGTGGAGTTAACATGGGTAGTGGGATAAAACCGGGGATAATCAGTAAAATGGAATGCGCTATAAACAATATCCTTTGCGTGGTAACACCTCCTGTCCCTGCCGTGCACGGGAGTGTGGTAAAATTGCCCGTGCTCCCACCAGGTGGCCCGCTCGATAGGTTTTGTAGGTTGTTCTCGGGTTCGCTGATCTCGGCGGCCCGTGTTGAAGAGCCTCCACTCCGCGCGGCGCCCGGCAGTCTGGTCGTTGTCTGGAACTCGCTATTGCTGAACATGACGGTCCGTGTAGTGTTGATTGTGCCCCGCGAGCGTGGAATTGGCTCGCTGCAGGTAATAGCCTTATTGAGGGTCGATTCTAGAGATTGGCACAGTCGTTCAACCGTTGCTGGGGCGTCCCACCGGCGACAAGATGTTAAATTATTTGAAGATCTGTGTTCTGCAAACAGGAATGTAACGAAAATCACACATACAAGTTCAAACGCTGGAGCTCCTGTTGTTAAAGCGTCATAGCCTTCGATAAGACAATGTGGTGGGTGTGGATGAATCCGCATCGTGTTTAGATGTAAAAGTTCAGCGGGGTCGATCGTCCAACCTCAATCTGCCCCGAAGGAATGATTGCCCCAGCATTTACACTCGTAGAAAAACCCTCCCCCCCACCGTTAACCTCGCCATGCGGGGAATTCGTATTTGGCATTGTGAAAAAACGCAATTTATCGACAATAGAGTTGATTGTAGGAATGATGCTTATCAAGACACGCGTTTCCGCGGGACTCAGTTTAACACCGTGAACCTCGCGATGGAGGAGCGTATCCAGCCATGATGGGTGATAATTTCCCATAAACTCGCCCCGCCTCGTGAACACCCCCGTCATGTGATATCCGTTCAACAGAATGATATCTTCACCCGATCGCTCCACTTCCTCGAGGCGTTTATACAAGAGATCCCAATCACCAAGCGTGATGTAAAACGGACAGCTGCGAGAATTAGAATTATAGAATTATACTGTCAGAATTAGAGAATTCATATAATTACCCCCACTCCTGCCCAACCACCACCCACAACTCAATTAGAATATGAAAATGGAACTCCACGTGATTTTCACATTATGAAACCCAACTCCGCATCTCTTCGATTAAATAGGGCTCTAGGTGGAAATCAACCTTTCAGGGAGCTCACCTCGCTTCCACTCCCGTCCCCCTCTTCCAAATAATCCATTGATTCCATTTTTTCCTCCGATAGAAATTTCAATATCAGGAGGGACTTGAATAGCGCACAATTAATTCCGTACTTGCGTGGGAGTCGCTCGTGCGTGGAGCAAATTCCATTCTCATCTGGCCCTTCTCCCCTCAGGATTCTATATGGTTTTGAGCCAAAATCCTCGATGTTCATAAATATGAGATTCAGATCCAGGCCCGCGGCAATTCTCAAAGCCCGAATTTTGTCTACACCCTTCGTATAGAGGTGTGTTAATCTTCTATCACTCAAAGCATATCTTCGCAGGATTTCCCGTATTCGATAATAGGGCACTGTGCCGGTATTCGGCCTTAATACGTGGATATTTCTACTCGCAAAACGAATTTGCGGGTCTCCTCTCAGATGGTGGGGGAGTCTGAACACATGGTGGCTACGACGTCCCTCAAGCTCGCTGAAATCTTCCGAGACTGGGAAAATGGCCAATTCATGTATATAATAAACCCCCTGCGCCGATTGGGACATCGCCACGTCCAAAACGTAGCGAAAAATACCGCTTTGTGGGTTCATCTTCGACCGCAAGGCAGTAGACGAGTTGGTACTGCGGGCAAAACTAATCAAATTGCCGAATTCGTTCCATTTAAATAATCCCACCACCCCCACTCCTTCCTAGAATTACGTCAGTTTGTTGGTGGATTGTAATTTTGATATTTGATTCTCAATTTGGTTCCTAAGTACCTCGAGTTCCTTCCTTACAGCCCGCAGATTAGCTGCATCCATCCCATGCCAAGAGTTAGTAATAACCTCGATCTCTCGTTCGTCGTCGTCGTATCCGAGCCCCTTTACAATGAAATGCGTATCGTGTCCCGAGAGGTTACGTATCAGGACTGGTAGAAACTTCGGGTTCTGACACCTCAGGTTGCAGCTATTATGTGCTGGACTCGCAGCAACATTAAGCGCAACCTCCCATCCGGCGGCGGTCGCCTCTAACCGACCCCCCGGTGGTGTCGCATACGGGTGCCCATGCCAACCACGGATCACATTTCGACGTATGATATCAAAACCACTTCCTAGACGTACCTATACCTAGACGCACCCAGCCCTAGGTTTATGAGATTAATATGCTACCTACATAAAAGACTAAATAAACGCGCTGCATATTGGACAAAAATCGATGAAACTACTACCCTGTCTACACGTACCTATGTACTCACGTGGAAACACGATAGGTATAACTAAAATTTCAATTGTATTACTCATACAAATTTTACAGGTTAATTGCGTACAGCAAGTTGCACACCCCACCGTTGCACAATCATTATCATGTTCAACACATGATGGATGTATGAGACCCTCAGCATATACGTGCGACGGCGTACAAATACCGATTAAATGGAAATCAGGTAACGTAAATATCTGGCATCGCTCAATAAAAAGGACACGTAGGTTCGCATGCCAAATGGATCACCATAGGTACGTCCGCCTGTATAAGATCATTTACATTCAATTCTAAATTACACACAGAACAAACTATGGTGCCATTTCTATACGGAAAAAACCATCCCTGGCTAGTTCTTTGATACACAGTGAACCGCTATAGCTACTAAATGAAGCAAAAATCTTTGTTCTAGAGACATGGTCACAGAATTACAAAACGCTAAATCGCGACTGTTTCGTTGATTAATATATTTTTGACATTTTATGTCTTTACTTTGCTACATAAACTCGAAAATGAAACGCGGGACATGCGGATCTCGCGGAGCCCCAGCGGGCCTCCCACTGCCACACCAAGACCTGGGGGCGAACTGGAGGGGGTCCCTGCAGCTGGGGACCCCGCGAGATCGTGGCTCTTCCTCGCTCCTGTTCTCCCATTCTCGTAGTCCGACCAGCTAGGTCTGAAAATCAGCGTTCAAAACCAGAAACAAAGCAATACATGCTGATACAAATCTCGATGATGTTGTTAATAAATTTAGTGAAACACTGAAAAATGAAATGGAAGAGAGTCAATTTCAAAAAGAGTGGGTGGACTTTGGATCATATTGTAGGGTTGCGTTTAAGAATTAATAAAAATTTGCCTCTAAAGGGGAGCACTTACATCCAACTCCCTCCGCAAATCGAAAGCAAACGTGCTTGAGGAAAATTGTAGGCGTTGCTCACACACAATTTAATTTAAGTTTAATTTTTCCATAATGAAAACTTTTTCCCACGATTCTATACTGTCAGAATTAATATAATTACCCCGAACATCGGAACGCCTCCCGACCCCGGATATAGCCAACTGTCAGCCTCATCACCCCATCATCGCAACCCGTTCTCAGGATCATCATCAGGACGCCTCCTTTCCCTGGAGGGGGCTAACCCACCCTCGCAGCCAACTTCAGCCTACAGCCTCAAGCATCGTCACCGTTGTCAAGATCGTGAGGAGGCGTCCTGACCAGCACGCCGTTTCCCCACTTTGTTCGGTGTGATCTCAATAAACGGACACGTAGGTTCGCGTACCAAATGGATCACCACGTCCCCCCCTGTATAGATCATTTACATTCAATTCTAAATTACACGCAGAACAAACTATGTTCGGCGTCATCACTGTCACATTACTGGTAAATACAGGAGTCCAGCACATAATAGCTGCAACCTGAGGTGTCAGAACCCGAAGTTTCTACCAGGCCTGATACGTAACCTCTCGGGACACGATTCGCATTTCATTGTCAAGGGGCTTGGATACGACGACGACGAACGAGAGATCGATCGAGATCCAATCGAGAGATTCACGTCGTGAATATGGTAGATGTATCATGGTATTCACTCGAATTTCACGTTAAAATCTAGGGAAATGTTCATATTCGCACGAATTTAGTGTAAATATGATCGAATTTTATCGTATTTCCTCGAAGTTCATGTGAGTGTGGTAGGAATATGTTTATATTCACACGAATTTCGTGTAAATACGGTTGAATTTTAATCGTATTCCCTCTATGTTCATGTGGGTGTGGTGGGAATATGTTTATATTTACGTGATATTTCGTGTAAGCATTGTAAAAAATATAATGGCATTCCAGTGAATATGGTAGATGCATCGTGGTATTCATTCGAATTTCACGTTAAAATCTAGGGAAATGTTCATATTCACACGAATTTTGTGTAAATATGATCGAATTTTATCGTATTCCCTCGAAGTTCATGCGAGTATTGTAGGAATATGTTTATATTCGCATGAATTTCGTGTAAATACGGTTGAATTTTAATCGTATTCCCTCTAAGTTCATGTGGGTGTGGGGCCAGCTGAGAATGATTTCTGCTCAACGCACGAGCGACTCCCACGCAAGTACAGAATTAATTGTGCGCTATTCAAGTCTCTTCTGATATTGAAATTTCTAGCGGGTGAAAAATGGAATCAATGGATTATTTGGAAGAGGCGGGGGGGGGGGGGGGGGGACGGGAGCGGAAACGAGGTGGGTTCCCCTGAAACGACACAGAAAAGGTTGATCTTCACCTAGAGACCTCGACGAGGCGGGGTTTGGGAGAACTTTCGCTTTTACTTTCGATCGGACCTCTCGCCACCCCTGAGCCAAAGCCCCGACCGCCGTAAACGTCTGACCTAATATTTTCAAAAAAACTGACTATTTAGTCTTTTATGTAGGTAGAGTATTAATCTCATAAACCTAGGGCTGGGTGTTACTATCCACCTATATGCTAGCTGCGTGTTGGGGAGTGTTTCCTGGTTACTACCGAACTTGTAGCCAATCGATATATTTTGCCGCGTGATATTTGTATACCATCATATTCTACACATTCGTTAAGTGCCTATCGACGGTCCAGTGGTTAGGCATTCAGACTCTAAAGTGAGTGGTTCGGGGTACGAATCTCACTGGAGGCGGTAAAGTTTTTTCACCGTGAAATTCGTAATCAGAAATATTTAGATCGCGGGTTTCACATGACGCCGCTGTGATGTCATCAGTAATTTAAAAGCCTCGCTCCAGAACCCCCCCACACGAGCCAAGGCGTGGGGGGGGGGGGGGGAGTCCCTACTGTCCCCTGTCGAAGAGGATTCACACAGTAGTCAACTTGTTGACCAGTTGGCAGGCCTACTAATGGGATAGCAGACCGAAGCAAGATACCACCCCCGGTCATGCTGGAAGGAGGGCCCTCCTGTGGAAACCAGCCTGAAGTCTCAACTCCCACTCGAACCAACACCCATATGAGGGGTGGTGGTTTGAAAATGTCCCTCTGCCATTGGATTGCGGGAGCGCGAGGTAAGGTTTATCAACATTTCCGAGTTATTCATCTGAAGTCTCTCTCCAACGTTGTGCCATTGGGAGAGACTACACTCAACCCGGTAGGGCGGATAGAAACGACCGGTAGGACGTCGGACCATGCTTGGGAGCGGGGCAAGTGGGGTGGGCGTGGTGGAAGAGGGTCGGGGGGTGGTGGTCCCGAGGCGCGCCGGCTCTGCCTTTGCGCTCAGAACCAAGCTCGGAGGGGAGTCAGAGGCGACATTCAAACGCTACCTGGCGGCGAATGGGAGAAACTACAATCAACCCGGTAGGGTGGGTAGAAACGGCCGGTAGGACGTCGGACCGCGCTTGGGAGCGGGGCAAGTGGGGTGGGCGTGGTGGGAAAGGGTCGGGGGGGGGGGGGGGGGGGGTCCCGAGGCGCGCCGGCTCTGGGAGGGGTTCGGTCTAGCTACAGGGGGAGCAAGACCCGCTGCGCAGGTAAGGTGTGTGGGTTTGCGTGGCGAGGAGATTCACGGCACGCCTTGACTACGAGGCGATTTTCTTCGAACAAGAATGAAATTGTATATTATACAGATTTAAATTGGCTGAGGGGCCCAAACTCAAAAGGCAAATTATTACACAATGCCGGCCCTCTCTCATCCTCCCTACTTTTGTTAAATAATTTTATCTTGAAATTTGTGGTCTCTAACTGCAGTGGTTTTCCTGTGGTGGGAACGTAAATGTTGGGGGGGGGGGGGGTGTCAGAAATGTAAATTGTCATAGGAATCATGGTTTAATAGGAGAGCAATCAGCCTCAGTACAAACTCAGGTGATCAGGTTACCTACTTGTATCTACATCCTTACTGTCCTGTCCACTATCCAGCCAAACCCATAGTGTCAACCAACCATCCAAGTGGAGGATATACTATCCATGTCTTATCTATCATCCATATGGGATTTCAACAAGTTGTTCTCTATAATAAATCGTTCACAGCTGTTCAGTTTTAAAACACAGCCTTCATGATTCAACCACAACAATTGGGGACGAGGATGGGATCAATCCAGAAGGCAACAACAGCTGATGCCCACTTGTCAAAAATAATTGGCAAGATTGAAGCTGCTGCAGAAATGTCTTGTGAATAAGCACTTGACAGTGGTATTCTCTTGAAAGGTCAACGTGTGGTAATCCCAAAAATTCTACAAAAGCCGGTGCTGGAGGAACTTTATCACACACATATTGGTATTACAAAGATGAAACAACTTGCTAGACGGTACATATGTTGGCAAGGGATTGATAACGATATCGATCATCTTTCTAGATCATGTGAACCATGTGCAAAGATTAAGTCCAGCCCTCCAAAAGCTCCAGTGCATCCTTGGGACGAGCCAAAACAAAACTGGGATCAAATCCACATTGTGATTACACGGGACCACACCAAGATGATTTCTTCCTTCTTGTGATGGATGCTAAATTTCGATGGGCTGAGATTGAGATCATCAGGAATGCTCCAACATCATCGTCAACAATCGAAATGCTGATGGTCATATTTACAACTCATGGTTTCCCCAGCATATTGGTATCGGACAACGCATCAATTTTTGTGAGTGACCAATTCAAAGCATTTTGTTCTAAAAATGGAATTTTCCAGAAACTAATTGCGCCTGGACACCCTTCTACTAATGGCCTCGCGGAAAGGAATTTCCAAACCCTCAAAAGAAGACTGGCAGCCATGCAGAGTGAGCCATCTCCTCTTCATGCGAAGGTCCGAGAAATCCTGTTCAGGTATTGAGCAACGCCATTGGCTTGCAACAAGACTCTGGCTGAACTGTACCTCCAAAGGCCTTTCCATTGCCGATTACATGACCTGTTACCGGCTAAACACTCGAAGAATAATATTTTTGATCATCAACCAAGAGCAAGACAACTCAGAGTGGGAGACAGAGTACAAACCCGCTACTACGAGTACTTCAGCAACAAGTCCACTTGGAAATTCGGAACCGTAGTTGGGAAATTTGGTAAGCTGTACTATCAAATTAGTGTTGATAATGAAAATGATACCACCAAAAGGCACATTGATCTACTGCGTCTGACAGAGATACCAAAGAAAACTGTATCATTTACACCAGTAGTTCCTCCAGATGAACTCCCGACAGTGAAAGGTTTACCGCTATTGCCATTCCTCAATGACCTACCAACAGCTGCCCAGATGGCACCAACAGGGAGAATGGCTCTGCATAGATAGACAGCAAGCTTAACAGCATGCGCCTCAAGACCAACTGGAGCCCAGACGATCTTCACGTATTTGTAAATGTTACAATACTTGTAAATGTTAGTAGAGTTGAAGCAGTTTTATAAGGGTTATGTGTTACATTAAGGGGGGAGGGAGAGACTGTTGTGTCCACTATCCAGCCAAACCCATAGTGTCAACCAACCAACTGGAGGAGATACAATTGATACAATCCATGTCTTATCTATCATCCATACGGGATTTCAACAAGTTGTTCTCTATAATAAATCGTTTACAGTTGTTCAGTTTTAAAACACAGCGTTCATTATTCAACCACAACAGTTACCAAAAAGGCTGCATGTCAAATTTCAGCACAGTTGGTTGAGTTGGAAAACTTGTTAGGATCAGCCTAACCAGCCGTTCTGCGTGCTTCCCTATACTTTGTCATTCGTACACAATTGTACCAAGGAACCGCACGTCAGCACTAGCACAGAGGTTGAGTAGGAGAGAAATTAGGATCATTCCAACTCCAGTACCCATGTCAAATCTGGACAGTTTTCAGGTTAATTTCATCATCGTAGGCTGAAAAGGGGATATTCAGTGAACGGAACGAAAATAAAATAAATCATTTCTAAATCATGACTAGGTATCTCATGCAACTGACGCGTCATCCAGTTTAAAACTTCAATTTCTGGCTAACCCATTGATACATAAAGAAGTAAGAGTTACACTAGGCCTAAAACTTGTAGTCTGTTATCCTGCCAAAGTAGAAACATTCTTGGGGAGAAAATACTCATCCGGGGTAATTATTTCTATGAAAATATACATGTACCTGACATAAACATAATATTCTGAACAGCACCCATAACAAACATCGGAACAATATTAAATTAAACAGAAAATACGGCACTCATAACATAGGTATAGCATAACACTACTAAACTAAGCAGTACGAAACATATAGAATAGCTGATTAATAAAACGCTGCAAAGTCCTTGTCACATGGGTTTATTATTCTACTGGACATACCTAGAGAAATATTAGCTGTTAATTTATTGTTTCTCAAAAACACGAATTATGCTCCTTTTTTTACAAATTATCTTTGATGGTGCCATTTAATTGTCTTGATTTGCCAGCTGATACTACTTCTAGTGTTATTATGCAAATGTATGGTGATTTCAGACAATTACCCAGGTTTTTGTCTCATAAAAATGAATATTGCGAGCTGATCCTTCGTTACAAACTCAATTCTTCACTCTTAGGTCAAAATCAATTTCACACTGGGTCTCTTCATCCTAAAAAACGTGGAAAACGATGCCTCACAAACTCGAGCTACTAAAACACCAAAAAACCCTATTTTTACACCCCTTTTCACTCATAACACCCCTGTGTATATTCCGATCTGGCTGCAAAGTTTCGGGACACAACTAGGGCCAAAATGGAGCCTGTGATTGAAATAGGTGCGAGAATAACAAAGTACCAAACCATTCGCAATATAATTGTCAAACGCTAGTGAGGCTCTTACAGTCGAGTGACATTTGCGGGCGGTATAGTACATAGGTACCTATGTATGTCTATACCGCGATACGTGACCCTTGGAACCGTCGTAAAAATCTGAAATTTTGAGAGTATACTCGTTGGACCCCCAGGATTTGCAGTGTAGGTCTTGGTATCTTGACGACGCCAAGGAGAGGTGCTACGGCACCGGAAGTGGCGCCGCAAGAACCCAAACACTGTTAATGGTGGGATTTTTTCCAAATTTTCAGGATATACTGTCAGGTATCGCTATACAGGTTTTTGTACCAAGACGTAGACAGCCAGTTGCGCCAAAAAAATCCAAAAACCCTGCAAAGTCCTTGTCACATGGGTTTAATATTCTATCGGACTTACGTACAGAAATGTTGGCTGTTCATTTATTGTTTATTTCACGCGCAATAATTGAAACAGCTATTTTAGATGGTTTCCACCAATTTTGGCCCCCCAAAAACACGATCCCTGCTCCTTTTTTCTCGTACAGATTATCTTTGAACATTGATAGTGTCCTTTAATTGCCTTGTTTCCCCTGTTAATACTACTCTTCTAGCGTTATTATACAAATTGATGGTGATTTCAGACAATTTCCCAGGTTTTTGACTCGTAAAAAATGAATTTCGGGAGCTTAACCTTCGTTACAACTTCAATTCTTCACTTTTTGTTTGGTATTTGGTCTTCTCGCCCTAAAAAACATGGAAAACGATACATCACAAGCTCGTGTTCACTAAAACCTCAAAAAATCCCTCGAAAACCCCTATTTTCACACCCATTTTCCTCTCATAACACCCCTGGGTGTATTCCAATCGGGCTGCCAAGCTTTGGAGCACAACTAGGACCCAAATGGGTACCGAAACTGTGCAGAAGAACGACGATTTTAGACCAAAATTTAACGTAAATTTAAGGCTGAAACTTTGTTAGAACCTCAATTTTCCACTCTTTGGTCAAAATCGACTTCATATTCGGTCTTCTCGTCCTAAAAACATGGAAACGTCGAACGAAAACTATACCTCAAAAGCTCATGGTACTCAAACACAAAAAATACCTATTTTTATACCCATTTTTCACCCATAATACCCTTGGGCGTATTCCGATCGGGCTGCCAATTTTCGAGACACAACAAGGGCCCAAATGGAGCATGTGTGCGGAAGTTGCGCCGCAAGAGCCAAAACACCGGTGATAAGCGGGATTTTACGGCTTCAAATTTTCAGGATATGCTGTCAGGTATCGCTGTACAGGTTTTGGTACCAACACGTAGCCAGTCAGTTGCGCCAAAAAATCCAAAAACAGCCAATTCGTCGTAGTTATGATTTGTATTCGTTTTACCGGAGATACGTGAGGCTTCTTACTGGTCAGCGAACCCAGTACCGAGGTAATATTGGTAGGTATTGTTGATGGTATTGTTTAAAGATATTGATATTTGGATAGCGAGTATTAGAGACCCCCCCCCCCCCCCCACAATTCCTGGCCCCTTCCAACTTTCGGATTCCCCCGCCCTCGCTATAAAAACAGCCGCTGGGCGCCACCTCCTGCCAGATTCTAACCGCGTCCACGCAAACTCAGTGTTTCCCGTTAGAAGCGCCGGTGTTTAAGAGCGTTTTTTCAACACTAAAAAATATTATCATTTTTACAGACAGTACGCGTCAAATTCTTTTTGAACAGAAGCAAAATTCCGTCAGATCGCTAAATTTTGATCGAGGTCATTTTCTTCCCGGAGTTTCGGAATTGGTGATTTTTGTAATTTTGACTTCGAACAGTATCTATTTTTTCCCCTCCGATAAATATTTGAAATATGACGTCATTGCGGGACATGATATCGGCGTTCGACGCGCACGCATCGAGTCACCAGGAAGGTCAGAGCTTGAACCCGTTTTCCGGCGGATACCAAGCGAGTCGTTCACCGTCACCCAGACCCGGCCAGGAGGGATACGGAAGGTATGTTCAGTACTGCAGGATAACAGTAAATTGGATATACCAGTGTACAAATTTCAATACTACGAGTACTTTCTACTAGCAGTGGCGGATTCAAGTTCGGTGCATCCATAGGCCGATTCCGTCTTTAGGTAAACACAAGTAAACCCAAATTTTGGTTTATTATTCTGTGAATAATACACCTATGTATTCGCTCAGCAAAAAAAATTTTCGAACACCCCCTCAAATTTTTTTTATTTTACGTTTCAAGGTGCGTAGATTCAAAGAAATGCAATGTCCGAATGCGGTCCACCTTATCGTGCATATCGGCTTCATTTTCTGCCTAAAAAATTCGTTCTTTCGCACACATGCTCCATTTGGGCCCCAGTTACGTCCGGAAATTTTGCACCGGATCAGAATACACCCAAGGGCGTTATGGGTGAAAAATGGTTTTATAAATACCTAGGGTTTTTTGGTGTTTTAGTAACACGAGCTTGTGAGGCATCATTTTCCACGTTTTTTTTTGACGAGGGGACCCAATGTGAAGTTGATTTTGACCAAAGAGTGAAGAATTGAGGTTGTAACGAGGGTTCAGCTCCCAAAATTCAATTTTTATGATTAAAAAACCTGGAAAATTGTTTGAAATCACCATAAATTTGTATAATGACACTAGAAGTAGTATTAGCAGGTGAATCAAGACAACCAAAAAGACAATCTGTCAAAATTAGGAGCCTAATTCGTGTTTTTGGGGACCAAAATTGGTGGAAATTACTAAAATAGCTATTTCAATTATTATTGCACATGAAAGAACCAATGCCTAAATGAACAGCCAACATTTCTGTAGGTATGTCCAGTAGAATAATAAACCCATGTGACAAGGACTTTGCAGCGTTTTTATGTTAAAATTTGAAGTTGATCGAAATAAAACCTATTTTTCATATACTTTTTTTTTCTCTCTCAGTGAGGTAGGGGTTTTGCACCAAGAAATGACAGCTTTGAGAAAAATAATTTCTCCTCATAAATTCGAGTAAGTCGAGAAATAGGTAGGTATTCCAGTTCCTTCTGGAGAAACTCGGGGGATCGAAAAGTTCTTCGTTTTAAAGATATTCGACAAATTGTGGTTTTCCAACTTTTCATTACCTTACCACGTGAAAACGCTAATAAATTCGAAAATATTGAGACTACCTCAAATCCAATTACACCGTTTGAAAGAACGTTAAATTTTCTTTAGGACTCTTCTGTTTTCAATGGTCAGAGTTACTTAAGAGTTGGCCAATATCAGTTGGAACATTTGAAAATGTCAAAATTTAAAATTGTGAAAGATGGTACGTTCTGCTGACGTTACAAAAAATACCTACAACTTGTCAGATTTCAAAAAAACCTCTTCATCTAATAGGCTTTACATTGATATACTTAGATTTAAAAAGTCCGTTGTAGTAGCGTTAAAAAATGATAGTTGAACGTTTGAAAACATGAGCAGAGGTGAATTTGGCGGGGGAGAGGGTGCGCGATTAAGTAAACCTCGTAAAATGAATCTAACGCTTCCTTGACTGGTTGAATAAAAATAATGCTGGAATATAAAGGATGTAAGTTTTATTTACGAGGTCTAATTAATTCCCTCCCCCCAAATTCACCTCTGCTCATGTTTTCAAACGTTCACTTATCATTTTTTAACTCTGCTACAACGTTATTTTTAAATCTAAGTGCATCAATGTAAAGCCTAGTAGATGAAGAAGTTTTTGTGAAATTGGACAAGTTGTAGGTTGTAGGTTTTTTGTAACCTAGTAGAACGTACAATCTTTCACAATTTCAAATTTTGAAATTTTCAAATGTTTCTGACCATTGAAAACAGAAGACTCTTACAGGAAATTTAACGCTTTTTCAAACGGTGTAACTGGATTTGTAGTAGTCACAATATTTTCGAATTTATTAGCGTTTTTATGTGGTGAGGTAATCAAAAGTTGGAAAAACACAAACTGTCGGATATCTTTAAAACGAAGAACTTTTCGTAAAATGTCTACTGAGCATTTTTTTTAATTCCAAATGAAGAGTACATAGAATCGATTCCCTGAGTTTTTTCAGAAGGAACTGGGACACCCTGTATACGAGTACTTAAATATACACCTCTTGAGAAGCGGCAGAGGCGTTGCAGTTGCAGGGGTCTAATTATATTATTAAATTAAACGGTACAGCTGTGCCTTCTGTACGTGTTTTTGTTGGCCTCAAATCATCGTCACCAAATACAAACGCTTCAAATTATATTGCACAGCTGTTTGTTTATTATTTACCTGTATAGATGCCCCTTCTCATCACTGTTTCCTTATATTTAAAATGAAGAACTTTTCGAAAAATTTCTACCGAGTATTTTTTATTCCAAATGAAGAGTAGAATCGATTCCCTGAGTTTCTCCAGAAGGAACTGGGACACCCTGTATAAGTACTAAATGCATTTTCATCGAGACGCCTTACGATTAGGTGTAACTTCAAACTTTGTAGGTAGGTAGGTAATTTTCATGTTGCTTGTTGGGTTTTGGAACTTCACATACGCATTTTTCAGATTGGTAGTTGAGAAACTAAATCACAGAAATCAGCGGTTGTGGGGAGGAAGCAGAATAAGACTGCGAAATCCGCAATTCGTCTCATTATTCTCTCTTTAGGCCTAGATCTACTTCCCCAACTGATTGCCGCACTTAGACATTCACTTCGTCGACGGTCTCAATAAAAGAATAAGGAAAAATCCTCCCTTCGTCCTCCGGAAAGGACTGGAGGCGTTCGTTCCGTTTCCTTCTTTTGTCGAACGGATCGGGTCCTTCTTCACCTGAATCTTTTGTCAAGCGACGCCCGGAGGTCCGATCGCTGCACTGGGCCACTTTCTAGATCTCGACCATCCACGAGGAGGTCCACGGTAAAAGATGAACAATATTTCATTAAAATAACAGAAACAGATACGTCTACCACTAACTACACAGCTTTTGTAGAATGAAAGACGTTTAAAAAGCCTGCAAAGTCCTTGTCACATGGGTTTATTATTCTGCTGGACATACCTACAGAGATGCTGGCTGTTCATTTATTGTTTCTTTCATGTGCAATTATTGAAATAGCTATTATTGATGGTTTCCACCAATTTCGGCCCCCGAAAACACGAATTAGGCTCGCCTTTTGGTTTATTATTCTGTGAATAATACACCTATGTAATCGCTCAGCAAAAAATGTTCAGACCGATCAACAAAATTAAAAACGCTGCAAATCCCTGCACAACGGTTTATTATTTTGTATAGAATACCCTTCCGTTACAGATCACAGCTCTATGTATAGATAACCCGTCTATATAATATGATATGTACTATTCTATTATATGCATATTATGTAGATCGCAGACCCTCCGTAGGTTAGTACCTAACCCCGTACTCGTTACTAGGTACCTACCTAAATCACGAGTTAAATGTTGCTAAAATAATTCTGCCGATGACAAACAGTACCAAACAAAAAGAAACACACATAATGAAGTTCTGAAAAGAAATTGTTGATGAGGAGTGAAAACAGTTGCAAAAGTACCTACCAACAAACTCCAGCCCCTTCTACGTAGATGGTATAATGAACCGTTGTGCAATAATTTACCGTTGAGTAATGATTTACCGTAGTAATAATTTACCCATCAATAATACTTCAACGTTTGTTCAAGTTTCACTACCTACCAACAAACTCCAATAGAGCCATCATTTTGGTTTATTATTTTCAATAATGAACCATTGGAATCGAGCATGAAAAAAAAAATTCTTACCCCCCCTCAAAATTTGATGGTTTACGTTTCAAGGTATGTAGAATCCAAAACTGCAATAAAAATATTTCTGTCTGTCCGCCGTACGCCGTACGCCGTACGGGCCACTTTTCTTAGTTACCATGAAAAAAAATTGATGAAATTCGGGTTATAGGTTCCGTTCGGCGTCTAGTTGGTCCTCGAAGCTCGACGTTACTGTGAGTCATCTCTAAGGGGTTCAAAATAGGGGTTGAAATTTTCAAAACGCCTATACCATTTTTTTACGTGAATATTTTTACGGTTATAAATAGTTCTTGAACTTGCGAGTTTTTTAAGACCATCCGGAGCATCGTACGTCCAGCCGTTCGTTCACAGTAAGGCCCCGAAGTTTGCACCGACAGGCATTTTCGACTCCAGTGTGAATGAAATTGTATACAATTCAAACCAAATCTCGTAACCAGAGACGCGCCCACAATAGGAATTTGTGAATACGGCCAATCATTGGTAGGGATCACCTGATTATATTGGCGGAGTATGAAGTCGAGTTGGTTGTTCTGTGATATTATTTAATTTGAAAAATGATGGCTCTTTTGGAGTTTGTTGGTAGGTAGTGAAACTTGAACAAACGTTGAAGTATTATTGATGGGTAAATTATTACTACGGTAAATCATTACTCAAAGGTAAATTATTACACAACGGTTCATTATACCATCTACGTAGAAGGGGCTGGAGTTTGTTGGTAGGTACTTTTGCAACTTTTTTCACTCCTCATCAACAATTTCTTTTCAGAACTTCATTATGTGTGTTTCTTTTTGTTAGGTACTGTTTGTCATCGGCAGAATTATTTTAGCAACATTTAACTCGTGATTTAGGTAGGTACCTAGTAACGAGTACGGGGTTAGGTACTAACCTACGGAGGGTCTGCGATCTACATAATATGTATAGAATAGTACATATCATATTATATAGATGGGTTATCTATACATAGAGCTGTGATCTGTAACAGAAGGGTATTCTATACAAAAATAATAAACCGTTGTGCAGGGATTTGCAGCGTTTTTCAAATTAAATAATATCACAGAACAACCAACTCGACTTCATACTCCGCCAATATAATCAGGTGATCCCTACCAATGATTGGCCGTATTCACAAATTCCTATTGTGGGCGCGTCTCTGGTTACGAGATTTGGTTTGGATTGTATACAATTTCATTCACACTGGAGTCGAAAATGCCTGTCGGTGCAAACTTCGGGGCCTTACTGTGAACGAACGGCTGGACGTACGATGCTCCGGATGGTCTTAAAAAACTCGCAAGTTCAAGAACTATTTAAAACCGTAAAAATATTTACGTAAAAAAATGGTATAGGCGTTTTGAAAATTTCAACCCCTATTTTGAACCCCTTAGAGATGACTTACAGTAACGTCGAGCTTCGAGGACCAACTAGACGCCGAACGGAACCTATAACCCGAATTTCATCAATTTTTTTTCATGGTAACTAAGAAAAGTGGCCCGTACGGCGTACGGCGTACGGCGGACAGACAGAAATATTTTTATTGCAGTTTTGGATTCTACATACCTTGAAACGTAAACCATCAAATTTTGAGGGGGGGTAAGAATTTTTTTTTTCATGCTCGATTCCAATGGTTCATTATTGAAAATAATAAACCAAAAGATCCATCATTTTTCAAATGAAATAATATCGCAGAACAAACAACTCGACTTCATACAGACATCCTTGATTACAATCAGATGCTCCGTAGTTATGATATCTGTGCCGGATTTATACCGTTTCATTCACGATCGTGTTGACGAAGCTTTTTGGTGCACACGAACGGCTGGACGTAAAATGCTCCGGGTGGTCTCAAAAAATTGTTTAGCTCAAGAAAAATGTAATAACGTAAAAAAACCATACCCTTCAATCGAAAGTTTTCGAGTTACGGCGTTCTGAAAATTTCAACCCCTATTTTGAACCCCTTAGAGATGACTGACAGTAACGTCGAGCTTCGAGGACCAACTAGACCCCGAACGGAACCTATAACCCGAATTTCATCAATTTTTTTCATGGTAACTAAGAAAAGTGGCCCGTAC
The DNA here is from genome assembly GCA_954871275.1 of Leptopterna dolabrata. Classification (NCBI taxonomy): domain Eukaryota; kingdom Metazoa; phylum Arthropoda; class Insecta; order Hemiptera; family Miridae; genus Leptopterna; species Leptopterna dolabrata. The sequence goes on along the minus strand of OX940989.1, from coordinate 2,095,831 downwards.
GGCGGACAGACGGAAATTATTTTCTTTTTTTTTTCTTTTTTTTTTATTAAAAAAAAGTGCCTACCTCATCCGTGTATTGGTGGCCAAAATTGGTGGAAACCACCAGAGATAGCTATTTCAATTATTTTATATGAAAGAAACAATAAATAAACAGCCAACATCTGTAGGTATGTCCAATAGAATAATAAACCCATGTGACAAGGACTTCGCAGCGTTTTTTTTTAAAACTATCTTTGATCATTGGTAGTGCCATTTAATCGTCTTGATCCACGTGATGACACTTTTTCCAGTGTTATTATACAAACTGATGGTGATTTCAGCGATTTCCCAGGTTTTACTCATAAAAATCAATTTTGGGAGCTGAACATTTGGTACAACCTCAATTTTCCACTCTTTGGTCAAAGACGACTTCATATTCGGTCTTCTCGTCCCCAAAAACATGGAAAACGATATCTCAGAAGCTCATGTTACCAACATGTTGCTAAAACGTAAAGAGTACCTATTTTTACACACATTTTCACTCATAGCACCCCTGGGTATATTCCGATCGGGCTGAAAAGGTTCGGGTCACAACTAGGGCCCAAATGGAGCATGTGTGCGAAAGAACGAATTTTTTTGACCGAAAATGAAGCCGGTGCACGTGGTACGGCGGACGGCGAACGGACATTGCATTTTTGGAATCCACGCACCTTGAAACGGAAAAGAAATTTTGCTGAGCGAATACATAGGTGTATTATTCACAGAATAATAAACCAAAAAGTGTGCGTGAGCTGGACGTAGATTATCTGTTTTCTTTTCATTATTTAGATGTTATGCATTTGTTACCACTCTATGTAATTTGAGGTCTGTTATTTATGTAAGTACTGTTGAATGTTTGAATGTATGAGGATGAATGCGTAATTTTGTCATTTAATTTGTATTGAAATTGAGCATTTGCCTGTGTAATTTACAATAAACAATACCTTCCTCTGTTTTCTATGTCTCGCGGTTACGTCAGTATTATACCCACTTACGATGATCCAGTTTAATACGGAAAGCGAAAAGGTGAGAAACCGTTTGACGCCCGGCACTCATCTTCCGTACGAAAGGTCGTGGAATTCGTAAACCTGCCTTTCTATTTTGGAAGATCACATGAGAATTTTCTCACGAATATTCCCGGTACGGAAACGGAGATCTTTTATCTTTCGAAGAATAAACTGAGTTGATTGGTTCGTAAAGTCCTCTTTGAAGCCGTTTATGGGAGGTTGGTTTGGGGGAGATGAATAATTGTGAAAAGTAGGAAAAAGTTTCTTTTCACGCGAAAAGTGTTTGCAGTCTCATCCTTCGGAAGTCATTGAAACTTTTTACACTCATTTTTCTCCCGTAACCCCCCTATAACTAGGGCCCAAATGTGTTCCCAAGTGGGGACCCAAAATGTGTGCGGAAGAACGACGATTTTAGACAAAGATTTAACGTAAATTTAAGGCTGAAACTTCGTTGGAACCTGCATTTTCCACTCTCTGGTCAAAATCGACTTCATATTCGGTCTTCTCGTCCCAAAAAACATGGAAAACGACCTCAAATCTCATGTTACTAAAAAACGCTGCGAAGTCCTTGTCACTTGTGTTTATTATTCTACTGGACATAGATACGTACAGAAATGGTGGCTGTTCACTTATTATTGCTTTCATGTGCAATAATTGAAATAGCTATTTTTGATGGTGTCCACCAATTTTGGCCCCCAAAAACACGACTTAGGGTCGGGTTTAAAAAAATAAACAGATTATGTTTGATTATTGATAGTTCCATTTAATTGTCTTCATTCACCTGCTAACACTACTTCTAGTGTTATTATACAAATTTATGGTGATTTCAGACAATTTCCCAGGTTTTTGTCTCATAAAAAATGAACTTCGGGACACAGGACAGGAGACTAACCGTACTAACCCGAACGGGAGCTTAACCTTCGTTACAACCTCAATTCTTCACTCTTTGGTCGAAATCAAATTATCACATTAAATTATTACACAGCGGTTCATTATACCATGTCCGTAGAAGGGGCTAGATTTTGTTGATAGGTACTTTTGCAACTTTAACAGCCGTTGAAGTATTATTAACGGGCAAATTATTACACAACGGTTCATTATACCGTCTACGTAGAAGAGGCACACCTATTATACAGGTAAATTATTTCACAGCGGTTTACCTTATGATTCATGAATAACTACAAATAATTAATGATGGTGCAGTGGACGCATAGGTGAGGGGCGAAGTAGGTGTATGAGCCTGATGCCCCGGTTAATACGTAGAAGGTATCCACCACTGGAAGCGTCAGGAGGACCTAACACCCCCGGTTAATACCCCTCGGATATCCACCACCTAAGGTTAATACCTGAAGGATATCCACCGCTGGTTAATCTGCCAATCGGCATCCACCACTTGAGGTTAATACCGAGAGGGATCCACCACTGGAGGCGCTAGGAGGAGTTCGTGCCCGGTTTGGTTATAGCTGGGAGGCTACCACCATGCCCGGGATGTTTTAGATGAGGAGAGCGAGGAGAATGAGTAGTCAGCGACTAGCGGAAGCCTAGAATGGTTTGAATTTTGAAAGGCGAAGGAGACGAGTTTATATAGCCCTTGAGGGCTGTCTCCCTCCATCCTCCATACTGGTGGAGGATGGTGGGGAGCCCCACCAGGTTCCTCGGTTCTCCTGCGTCTACCGTCCCATGTCTATGTTTATTTGAGAGATCTTAATTTGTACAAGGAGTGGTTCTGGGAGGATACCACGACAGATGAAATTATTGAATCCCACCCATGGTACACAACCACCACCTGTAACACTTTCATTTGATTCTGCATTAGGATTCCTACTTTCCATTTGTAGGAAACTTTAATTCCCGGGTCGGCTCCAGCATTCGATTTAGGGTTTTCCTGGGGGGAGCTCAAGGGTACTGACCACAGAAAACAGTGATCTACGCAGAAGGGGCATCTGTACAGGTAAATAATAAACCTTTGTGTAATAATTTGCAGCGTTTTTTAATTGCATTTTCGGATTTTATACATAGCTTGAAACGTTAACCATCAAATTTTGAGGGGGGTTAAATTTTTGTTTTTTCATGCTCGACCAAAGGTTCATTACTGAAAATATTAAACAAAAAAACCACAGTCATGCAGCATGGCTATAAGAGCGAATTTTCGAAGTTTTCGGCATCTTCCTCCTCCGCCTAAAATTTTCTGAATATTAATTTTCGGCCAATGTTTTCCCAACTTGATACCATACAAAATTAAAACAGGAGTAGTTTTACGCAAAGTAAAATTTGGGGTGGAAGGAGGGGGAGGGGGAAATCAAAAATGTTTTGAATACCAGAAGAGTAGGTATTGGATACGTAACAATTTTTTGTTCCATTTTTTGCCGAGTAACACCTCGGTTTGTAGATTTTCCAACGCTGAACACGATGGTGAAGTCAGAATTGCGATATCCCATTCCGTTATCAGATTAGAGCAGACGAACCAGGAAGAACATCTCAAGAAATAACCACGTTCCTTCATCTTCAAAGTGCTCCAGTTTGAGAATGGAATGAGATATCGCAATTCTGATTTCACCATCGTGTTCAGCGTACAAAAACCTTTAAAATGAGGTGTCACTTGTCAGACTTTTTCATTTTGGGAATTTATGGGTAATTTTCCCCCCCTAAAATTCCCCAAAACTCCCCCTTAGAGTGACCCGATTCTGCCCATCTTCGAACTTAGCCTGTCGATTGCCAAGACAGATTTTTCGTGCAAATTTGAACTTTTTATCTCAATTCTATCGAGAGTTATCGTCTGGAATGACACATACATATATAAATATATAAATATATAAATATATAAATATATATATAAATATATATACAAATATATATATAAATATATATATATATATACATATAATTATTGGTGTCTTTCGGCAGTGAATTCAGGATGGTCTGAAACGGATTTTGGTATAAAAATCTTTCGGAAATTCGAGTTTTAAAAATTTTGGACCGAGAACAATAGCTTCCTTTTCTTCGAAAATTCGCTAAAATGGCCCCAGACGTACATCCGTAACGGATACCGGAGCTGTTAACTGAAAACTGTTCTGCTGTTGACAAATGAAGCTGTTGCTGTAACGATTCATTTTTATAAAACTGCCCTTGTTCTTTTGATACAGCGTAGTTTTTGAAGCGTTGTTACTTGACTTGCTTGCTCTTTCGAAACAGTTTTACCGAAAAAGTTTCTTTCGATTAACGAACTTGTGATGGATGTAATTTGGCGCACATCCACCACGAGCGGTGTGAGGGGGGATGTGCCCGGCTCTGGTTAAGGAAACCATCAGAAATAGCCATTCGAATTATTTCACGTGAAAGAAACAATAAATGAACAGCCAACATTTCTGTAGGTAAGTCCAGTAGAATAATAAACCCATGTGACAAGGAATTTGCAGCGTTTTAGCGAATTTTCGAAGAAAAATAAGCTATTGTTCTCGGTCCAAAATTTTTAAAACTCGAATTTCCGAAAGATTTTTATACCAAAATCCGTTTCAGACCATCCTGAATTCCCTGCCGAAAGACACCAAAAATTATATGTATATATATATATATTTATATATATATTTATATATTTATATATTTATATATATATTTATATATGTATGTGTCATTCCAGACGATAACTCTCGAAAGAATTGAGATAAAAAGTTCAAATTTGCACGAAAAATCTGTCTTGGCAATCGACAGGCTAAGTTCGAAGATGGGCAGAATCGGGTCACCCTAAGGGGGAGTTTTGGGGAGTTTTAGGGGGGGGGGGGGGGAAATTACCCATAAATTCCCAAAATGAAAAAGTCTGACAAGTGACACCTCATTTTAAAGGTTTTTGTACGCTGAACACGATGGTGAAATCAGAATTGCGATATCTCATTCCGTTCTCAAACTGGAGCACTTTGAAGATGAAGGAACGTGGTTATTTCTTGAGATGTTCTTCCTGGTTCGTCTGCTCTAATCTGATAACGGAATGGGATATCGCAATTCTGACTTCACCATCGTGTTCAGCGTTGGAAAATCTACAAACCGAGGTGTTGCTCGGCAAAAAATGGAACAAAAAATTTGTTACCTACGTACCCAATACCTACTCTTCTGGTATTCAAAACATTTTTGATTTCCCCCTCCCCCTCCTTCCACCCCAAATTTTACTTTGCGTAAAACTACTCCTGTTTTAATTTTGTATGGTATCAAGTTGGGAAAACATTGACCGAAAATTAATTTTCAGAAAATTTTAGGCGGAGGAGGAAGATGCCAAAAACTTCGAAAATTCGCTCTTATAGCTATGCTGCATGACTGTGGTTTTTTCTCTTGTTCCTTTGTATTTAAAAAAAAAAAAAACTTATATTGTAATTTGTCAGGAAAGCCATCTAGTGATTTTCATTCTGTGTTATTGTTTTGTACATATACAAGGAGAGGTCTAGTACCCTATATATGTCTAAAATCGAAAAATAAAAATGAAATGAACTCAAAATTCCCATATATTACGATTCTGTAAAGGTGATCTGTCAGTTGTTCCGATCTCGCAACGCGGAACATTTCCTGAGTTTCAGCGTGACCGCATTATTAGTTTCTGTGACCGCAACTTTTTAAATTTTAGGTACAAGGTAAAGTACCAGTAGGGATTAACCGATTGCGATGACATTTTCAGGGGTTGTGCGGTCACATGAGTAAACAATACCACCCGAGTTTCGTCGTGACCGCATGTGCAGTTTCCGTGACCGCGTATTTTTATTATGTGATAAGGCTGACCTGCAAATTAGGTGGTCCCTTAGAAAACCGTTCTCGGGAGCCGAGCAAAAGGGAGGCAAGGTCAGTTCGCTAAAGCGAAGGATTCGGGTCGTATCTGATCTGAAAACGCGGAAAACACGGGAAATGACCGCGACAAAACGCCAACCGGTGCAACCCCCTCACCTCCCGCGCATCGCCCGGTTAATCCGTAATTCTTCAAAGGGACCTTTAAAAGTGAACAATGTCGACTGTGTGGCGACACACGGTGTTTTTTTTTCTCCACCAACCGGCCTACAAAAGAGCGAGGTCGCATGTGAAAAAGGTCGCAGGGTTTTTTTTTGCGTTGGAGCTCAGTAAGTATGGCGAATATAGCATCTTAGGTACCTTACCTACCCAAATTTCAGACTATAACTTAAATCACTTGCGGCGGAGTAGTGGAAATCCATGGCAAAAAACTACAGGATAAAAATAGAAATAGTCTATTTCCACGTAAGAAACTAACAAAACTGTAGACCGGTTTCGGTTGTTACACCATCATCAGTACAGGATAGAATGAAACTACTAGAACTTGAGCTCCTATTTATACAACTCGAGTGAACGGTAGTGCAATCTCATTGGCTGTTGAGGCCAAGGAAGTGAAAGGGAGGTGGAGCCTGATTGGCTGGAATACAACACTAGTGAAGGGTGGTACATTCTGATTGGAAAGGAAGTAGAACAAAAGGAAAAGGAAACAAACGCCATGAGGTGATACTAACCAAGCTTACAGAAATAAATCGATCAAAGGTGAATGATTTTGGAAATTTATTTCATTTACTGAAGAGCCTAACTTATGAATTTTCAATATTTCCAATTGTTCCAATGCATCCAGTTTCGAACCTTTATTACAAAGATGAACTATCTCAACTGAGGAATTGTTCCTATCAATACTGAAGTTAAATCCATGGCCCTCCTCCCTTAAATGATTAGCAAAAGCCGAATTTCCAGAACCATCCCTAAAACATCGCTGGTGTTCCCTTAATCTTTCCCTAAATTTACGTCCCGTTCGACCACAATATTTAACTCCACAATCACATTTCAAAAGATAAACCCCACTCCTATCCTCTAACGGAATTTTATCTTTTACATTGCCCAGAATTTTCTTCAGAGAATTTTGAGAATAAAACCCCCTCTTTTCCCTTTATTTTTATTTTTTTTAAATTTTTATTTCAGACTACCTATCTGTCCTTATCAACCCGAAGATATAAAACGCTGCAAAGTCCTTGTCACATGGGTTTATTATTCTACTGGACATACCTACAGAAATGTTGGCTGGTCATTTATTGGTTCTTTCATGTGCAAAATTATTGAAATGGTTTTTGGTTTATTATTCTGTGAATAATACACCTATGTATTCGCTCAGCAAAAAAATTTTATAACACCCCAACCAACTGACAAAACCGGATGTGGGGTTAGGATTACTGCCTAAATTCGAAGAAACACTGCTCCTGTCTTTTAATTCAGATGTTGGTAATTTATTATTCCCTTGTTCGGATGTGTGCTATTCATAATAAATAGATAGTAGGTACTCAGAACTGTTAAAACACCGACTAGGTCAGGTATTAGGGAATCATTTTAGGGAAGTTCAGATCACATTAATTACAAATTCAAATCAAATAGTTGGAATCTATCAAGTTCCAACCTAAATCAGATGAGTCGAAACTTCGTTAGCACACTCAGGTAGGTACTCAGAACTGTGAAAACACCGACTAGGTCATGTATTAGGTCAACTACTGATGGTTTTTAGGGAAGTCCAGATCACATTAATTACAAATTCAAATTAAATAGTTGGAATCTATCAAGTTCCAACCTAAATCAGATGAGTCGAAACTTCGTTAGCACACTCAGGTAGGTACTCAGAACTGTGAAAACACCGACTAGGTCATGTATTAGGTCAACTACTGATGGTTTTTAGGGAAGTCCAGATCACATTAATTACAAATTCAAATTAAATAGTTGGAATCTATCAAGTTCCAACCTAAATCAGGAGAATCGAAGCTTCGTTAGCACACCCAAATTAAAACAACATGTGGTCTGGAACCGTAACTGATGCCAGTGTTTCCTAAATACTACAAAAAATACCGTATCCCTCGGGTTACTAATAATAAAATCCGTATGTGCGAAATCCAAAGAGGAAAAATCGTCCCTACTAACCCCCGAAACCCGTATGTGACCTGAAACGAGAAAATAAATTCATATGTCGGAAATACTAGGATGAAAAATTGTATCTGCTACTGATTCAGAAGTCGTATCTGACGCCACGAGGCCAGGAAATACTAAGAAACCACAGTCATGGAGCATGGCTATAAGAGCGAATTTTCGAAGTTTTCGGCATCTTCCTCCTCCGCCTAAAATTTTTTGAAAATTAATTTTCGGCCAATGTTTTCCCAACTTGATACCATACAAAATTAAAACAGGAGTAGTTTTACGCAAAGTAAAATTTGGGGTGGAAAGAGGGGGAGGGGGAAATCAAAAATGTTTTGAATACCAGAAGAGTAGGTATTGGATACGTAACAAATTTTTTGTTCCATTTTTTGCCGAGCAACACCTCGGTTTGTAGATTTTCCAACGCTGAACACGATGGTGAAGTCAGAATTGCGATATCCCATTCCGTTATCAGATTAGAGCAGACGAACCAGGAAGAACATCTCAAGAAATAACCACGTTCCTTCATCTTCAAAGTGCTCCAGTTTGAGAATGGAATGAGATATCGCAATTCTGATTTCACCATCGTGTTCAGCGTACAAAAACCTTTAAAATGAGGTGTCACTTGTCAGACTTTTTCATTTTGGGAATTTATGGGTAATTTCCCCCCCCTAAAACTCCCCAAAACTCCCCCTTAGGGTGACCCGATTCTGCTCATCTTCGAACTTAGCCTGTCGATTGCCAAGACAGATTTTTCGTGCAAATTTGAACTTTTTATCTCAATTCTTTCGAGAGTTATCGTCTGGAATGACACATACATATATAAATATATAAATATAAATATAAATATATAAATATATAAATATATAAATATATATATATATATATACATATAATTTTTGGTGTCTTTCGGCAGGGAATTCAGGATGGTCTGAAACGGATTTTGGTATAAAAATCTTTCGGAAATTCGAGTTTTAAAAATTTTGGACCGAGAACAATAGCTTCCTTTTCTTCGAAAATTCGCTAAAAGGTCGCAGGGTTTTTTTTTGCGTTGGAGCTCAGTAAGTATGGCGAATATAGCATCTTAGGTACCTTACCTACCCAACATTTCAGACTATAACTTAAATCACTTGCGGCGGAGTAGTGGAAATCCATAGCAAAAAACTACAGGATAAAAATAGAAATAGTCTATTTCCACGTAAGAAACTAACAAAACTGTAGACCGGTTTCGGTTGTTACACCATCATCAGTACAGGATAGAATGAAACTACTAGAACTTGAGCTCCTATTTATACAACTCGAGTGAACGGTAGTGCAATCTCATTGGCTGTTGAGGCCAAGGAAGTGAAAGGGAGGTGGAGCCTGATTGGCTGGAATACAACACTAGTGAAGGGTGGTACATTCTGATTGGAAAGGAAGTAGAACAAAAGGAAAAGGAAACAAACGCCATGAGGTGATACTAACCAAGCTTACAGAAATAAATCGATCAAAGGTGAATGATTTTGGAAATTTATTTCATTTACTGAAGAGCCTAACTTATGAATTTTCAATATTTCCAATTGTTCCAATGCATCCAGTTTCGAACCTTTATTACAAAGATGAACTATCTCAACTGAGGAATTGTTCCTATCAATACTGAAGTTAAATCCATGGCCCTCCTCCCTTAAATGATTAGCAAAAGCCGAATTTCCAGAACCATCCCTAAAACATCGCTGGTGTTCCCTTAATCTTTCCCTAAATTTACGTCCCGTTCGACCACAATATTTAACTCCACAATCACATTTCAAAAGATAAACCCCACTCCTATCCTCTAACGGAATTTTATCTTTTACATTGCCCAGAATTTTCTTCAGAGAATTTTGAGAATAAAACCCCCTCTTTTCCCTTTATTTTTATTTTTTTTAAATTTTTATTTCAGACTACCTATCTGTCCTTATCAACCCGAAGATATAAAACGCTGCAAAGTCCTTGTCACATGGGTTTATTATTCTACTGGACATACCTACAGAAATGTTGGCTGGTCATTTATTGGTTCTTTCATGTGCAAAATTATTGAAATGGTTTTTGGTTTATTATTCTGTGAATAATACACCTATGTATTCGCTCAGCAAAAAATTTTATAACACCCCAACCAACTGACAAAACCGGATGTGGGGTTAGGATTACTGCCTAAATTCGAAGAAACACTGCTCCTGTCTTTTAATTCAGATGTTGGTAATTTATTATTCCCTTGTTCGGATGTGTGCTATTCATAATAAATAGATAGTAGGTACTCAGAACTGTTAAAACACCGACTAGGTCAGGTATTAGGGAATCATTTTAGGGAAGTTCAGATCACATTAATTACAAATTCAAATCAAATAGTTGGAATCTATCAAGTTCCAACCTAAATCAGATGAGTCGAAACTTCGTTAGCACACTCAGGTAGGTACTCAGAACTGTGAAAACACCGACTAGGTCATGTATTAAGTCAACTACTGATGGTTTTTAGGGAAGTCCAGATCACATTAATTACAAATTCAAATTAAATAGTTGGAATCTATCAAGTTCCAACCTAAATCAGGAGAATCGAAGCTTCGTTAGCACACCCAAATTAAAACAACATGTGGTCTGGAACCGTAACTGATGCCAGTGTTTCCTAAATACTACGAAAAATACCGTATCCCACGGGTTACTAATAATAAAATCCGTATGTGCGAAATCCAAAGAGGAAAAATCGTCCCTACTAACCCCCGAAACCAGTAGGTATGTGACCTGAAACGAGAAAATAAATTCGTATGTCGGAAATACTAGGATGAAAAATTGTATCTGCTACTGATTCAGAAGTCGTATCTGACGCCACGAGGCCAGGAAATACTAAGAAACCACAGTCATGCAGCATGGCTATAAGAGCGAATTTTCGAAGTTTTCGGCATCTTCCTCCTCCGCCTAAAATTTTTTGAAAATTAATTTTCGGCCAATGTTTTCCCAACTTGATACCATACAAAATTAAAACAGGAGTAGTTTTACGCAAAGTAAAATTTGGGGTGGAAAGAGGGGGAGGGGGAAATCAAAAATGTTTTGAATACCAGAAGAGTAGGTACCTATTGGATACGTAACAAATTTTTTGTTCCATTTTTTGCCGAGCAACACCTCGGTTTGTAGATTTTCCAACGCTGAACACGATGGTGAAGTCAGAATTGCGATATCCCATTCCGTTATCAGATTAGAGCAGACGAACCAGGAAGAACATCTCAAGAAATAACCACGTTCCTTCATCTTCAAAGTGCTCCAGTTTGAGAATGGAATGAGATATTGCAATTCTGATTTCACCATCGTGTTCAGCGTACAAAAACCTTTAAAATGAGGTGTCACTTGTCAGACTTTTTCATTTTGGGAATTTATGGGTAATTTCCCCCCCCTAAAATTCCCCAAAACTCCCCCTTAGAGTGACCCGATTCTGCCCATCTTCGAACTTAGCCTGTCGATTGCCAAGACAGATTTTTCGTGCAAATTTGAACTTTTTATCTCAATTCTTTCGAGAGTTATCGTCTGGTATATATATATACATATAATTTTTGGTGTCTTTCGGCAGTGAATTCAGGATGGTCTGAAACGGATTTTGGTATAAAAATCTTTCGGAAATTCGAGTTTTAAAAATTTTGGACCGAGAACAATAGCTTCCTTTTCTTCGAAAATTCGCTAAAAGAAACTCGTATCTGGAGTTTACGAGTGCTGTATTTCGTATGTACCTGATTACTAAAGAGATAATCGTAACTGAAGCCCAGATACAGGTTTTCACTCTAGCAAAAGACCACTTGCGGGATTTTTTTTTTAGGAAGTCCAAACAAAACGTCGTTAAGTCAATAATAGAATGCCGTTTTTGAGGCATTTCCCGTGCAGATACGACTGAGACTTGCAAAATCGGAAGAAACCATCCCCCAAAACGGCGGGGGGGGGGGGGGGGGTGTACCATTAACTCAATATGGCCAAAAATGCAGATACGGGATCTATTCTTAGGACGGCAGTACACACTACACTTTAGTTTACCAAAATCCTTGCATTATTTCGACCGAAACGTAAATTCTCTTGCAAGAAAACTTGAGATTCTGAACAGCTGGTTGGTTCCCCGTCGCGACAGATTTATTTCCTACGGAAACTCCGAGGAAACTAACAGCTGTCTGTTTTCAATCACTTGAACGAGCCGAAAATAAAACCGATCACACCAGCGATCGATGAATGAAACGCGCGACACTTCTGGCATCCTAACCTCTTGAATATCCGTACAAATTCATTGTGGACGTCCCTCTCGTGGAAATAGACAACCTGTCTAGCCTTGTTCGCTCCTCATTGAATAATATCGTCTTCGTTAAATTCATATAATATTAGAATAATCATGTGCAGAATAATCAGTTGGTGGATTATTAGGTAATACTTGTGTAAATAGAAGCTCATGAATTCAGTTGTTATTATTTATGTCAAGTATTTTTTGACAACTACCGACACGTAATTACCCAGTAAAATTAGAGAAATAAATAATTATGCATTTCATTTAATCATTTTGGTTTATTATACTGTATATTATAATACACCTATGTAATCGCTCAGCAAAAAAATTTTATAACACCGCCTCAAAATTTTTTCTTTTCCGTTTCAAGGTGCGTAAATTCCGAAAATGCAATGTCCGTCCGCCGTATCACGTATACCGGCTTCATTTTCGGTATAAAAAATTCGTTCTTCCGCACACAGTTTGGTTCCCATTCGGGAACACATTTGGGTCCTAGTTGTGCTCCGACACTTTGCAGCCCGATCGGAATATACCCAGGGGTGTTATGAGTGAAAATGGGTATAAAAATAGGGGTTTTCGAGGGATTTTTGAGGTTTTAGTAAACATGAGCTTGTGAGGTATCGTTTTCCATGTTTTTCAGGGCGAGAAGACCGAATATTCGGTTGATTTTGACCGAAGAGTGAAGAATTGAGGTTTTAATGAAGGTTCAGCTCCCGAAATTCATTTTTCATCAGTCAAAAACATGGGAAATTGTCTGAAATCACCATCAATTTGTATAATAACACTAGAAGTAGTATCAACAGGTGAATCAAGATCAATGATAATCTTTTTTTTAAACCGAGCCTAATTCGTGTTTCTGGGGGCCAAAATTGGTGGAAACCGTCGAAAATAGCCATTTCAATAATTGCACACGAAAGAAACAATAAATGAACAGCCAAAATTTCTGTCGGTATGTCGAGTAGAATAATAAACCCATGTGACAAGGACTTTGCAGCGTTTTATTACGTAATGAAGGAACCTGAATAGACTATGACGAATATTCTTTTAGCACCGTCCTCAAAAATCACGTTTCACGGTATCTGTTTAACAAAACTGTATAAACGTACCAACTACTTTTCTGGTCGAAGCTCATCCAAAAAACTTATAATGTTATCTTTACGTTAATTCGGTGGGTGAATAACAGGGAGAGAGAGAGAGAGAGAGAGAGAGAAGAAATTTATTCACAGAAATACAAAATGTGAGTGATATACAACATAGAATACATTTAACCCAGCAATAGGCATTGCCCGTGGCGCTGGGTTAGAGCAGTCATCAAGCTCACAAGGCTTCACAAAAATAGAGTCCACTTCAAAATTTTACCGAACATTACGTAATTACAACCGAACATTTTACGTAATTTTCAAAATGGCTTAGCTCGTGAACGTTAAATAGAAGGACAGGTATATTTTTTCAAATCTGAATAGGTTTTTAGAATTTTTGGGACCACCCAGAGCACTGTGCACAATGAGCAGCAGCTGTTCGGTCGCGGTAAGACCTGTATGAAAACAGCTAAATTCTAAATGGGAAATATCATCAGCTTGAGCGTGAACTTCAGCTTTTCACTGGAAGGATATTCACCACCTCCTCTGCGAAGTTTACTATCTTGGAACTTACGGTTTTGTACGCATGTTCACTGATTTTAAAGAGTGAAGGTAAAATTTGGCATTAATATTGGTCCATTTAGGGTTAACTACGATGAATAATTTACTTTATCTCATTTCCAGGCCCATCGCCGGTTCAAAAACCGAAGAGCGGGGAATCCGGGCGAAAACTCACATCTACCGCGAGGTCCTCGAGCTGTGCGAATTCATCAACGAGTTGGGCACATACCAGGCCAAACAGAGAAAGAACGACCCGGACTACGATGCTGAAGATGACGATGGCACGATTTTCGTCTACTTCGGCGAGCTTTTCGAGGTGAGTTGAATACGCGAATATTGATGATTAATGAACAGGTTTTTGACTCATAAAAAACGAATTGTGGAAGCTGAACCTTCGTTACAACCTCAGTTCTCACTCTTTGGCCAGAATCAACCAAATATTCGGTCTTCTCGCCCTGAAAAACATGGAAAACGATACCTCTCAAGCTCATGTTCACTAAAACCACGGAAAAACCTCGAAAACCTCCATTTTCACACCCATTTTTCACCCGTAACACCCCTGGGTCTATTTTGATCGGGCTGCCGAGCTTCGGAGCACAACTAGAACCCAAATGTGTTCCAAAATTTGGACCCAAACTTTATGCGGAAGAACGATGATTTTAGACCAAATTTTAACGTAATTGTAAGGCTGAAACTTCGTTAAAACTCTATTTTCCTCTCTTTGTAAAACTGACTTCATATTCGGTCTCCTCGTCCTAAAAAACATGGAAAAGGTACCTCACAAGCTCATGTTACTAAAACACCAAAAAAACCATTTTTCCATCCATTTTCACTCATAACACCCCTGGGTGTATTCCGATCGGGCTGAAAACTTTCGGGACACAACTAGGGCCCAAATGGAGCATTTGTGCGATAGAAAGAATTTTTTAGCCAGAAATTGAAGGAAATATGCATGATACGGCGGACGGACATTTTTGGAATCTACGCACCTTGAAACGTAAAAGAAAATATTTTGAGGGGGTGTTATAAAAAAGTTTTGATGAGCGAATAAATAGGTGTATTATTCACAGAATAATAAACCAAAATAAACCACACAAAATTGTTCAAATATCAAAATACAATCAACTAATCGTATCTGCGCAGAGTAGGATAACCTGAGTTGAGAACCGGCTTTAGACCTGTTATAGGGAAATAGCAGAGAATTGAGGAAAATTGTAATTAAAGGTTGGAACAACAGCTGACTAAATACTACGGGCTGATGAAATCGAAACTCCACCGGATTGCTGTAGAGAGCGCTGTAATCGGATGCTGATGCTTGGCAAAGCGTGTGGAATGATGCTGATGCAGCAGTCCCAGAACATTTACCAAGTTTTTCATCATTTACAACGTTGATTTCATCAGGATTTCTCTGCACATCAGCGTAATGTCACTGCCACTCGTGTCCGACGCATTTTGGTTTATTATTCTGTGAATAATACACCTATGTATTCGCTCAGCAAAAAATTTTATAACACCCCCTCAAAATGTGATACAGAACACTAGAATAATCAACAGGTGAATCGAGACAATTAAATGGAACTATCAATGATCAAAGATAATCTGTTTAAAAAAACCGAGCCTAATTCGTGTTTTTGGGGGCCGAAATCGGTGGACATCATCAAAAATAGCTATTTCAATTCAAGAATTTCTGTACACACGTATGTCCAGTAGAATAATAAACCCATGTGACAAGGACTTTGCAGCGTTTTGTGTTTAACACCTTCGAATCTATCACACTGTGCAACGGACCATTTACATTGTACATCACCATTTGCCACATGATGATGACGCGATTTCATCAGGATCCCCCTGTACACAGCATCTGTCAGTCCATCTCTTATTTGGCGCATTTCTCAGGTGTCCCCCCGTGCCAAAAGATGCGGCTGCGGTGTTGAGTGGGCGAGCCAAATTTTTTTTTTTGTAATATCCTCCTGCGAGCCAACTTTTCAGACGGGAAACCGAGTCTCGCTTATCGTCAGTCGACCTAACTATAGATCGCTATTACAGACGGAGTGGTCCGCCATTCAGGTGCCCAAGGTGCCCTCGGTCTTATATGGATTGTTTTGAGTGGAAGCCTGACGCGCCGGTCGCTTCCTGTTGTGAAAGATGGGAAGCTGGAACTGCGTCAACGGGCATAGCGGATTTGGCTCGGCGGTATTCTTCATCCGACATCCTTCTGTAACAGGCGTTTGACCGATTTGCCAATACGTCGGATATGCCGTCCAGCGTCTCCCCGAGGAAAACCGCTGCAAACTCCTTGTCACATGGGTTTATTATTCTACTGGACCTACCTACAGAAAGTTTGGCTGTTCTTTATAGTTTCTTTCATGTGCAATTATTGAAATGGCTATTTCTGATGGTTTCCACCAATTTTGGCCCCCAAAAACACGAATTAGGCTCGGTTTTTTTTAAACAGATTATTTTTGATCATTGATAGCACCATTTAATTGTCCTGCTTCACCTGTTGACTTCCTTCTGTGTTATTATGCAAATTTATGGTGATTCATGGTGACTTGAAAAAAAAGAATTTCGGGAGCTTAACCTTAGCTTAACCTTACAACCTCAATTTTTCACGTTTCGGTCAAAATCAACATAATATTCGGTCTTCTCGCCCTAAAAAACATGGAAAACGGTACCTCACAAGCTCATGCTTACTAAAACCTCAAAAATGCCCATTTTCACTCCCACTTTTAACCCATAACACCCCTGTGTGTATTCAGATCGGGCTGCCGTGTTTCGGAGCACAGCTAGGACCCAAATGTGTTCCTAAATGGGGACCCAAACTGTTTGCGGACGATTTTAGACCAATATTTAATGTAAATTTAAGGCTGAAACTTCGTTAGATTATTATAATAATATCATTATTCGTTAGGTTATTTCCACTCTCTGTCAAAATCGACTTCATATTCGGTCACCTCATCCTAAAAACCGTGGAATACGATACCTCACACCAAAAAACCCTGTTTTACACCCGTTTTTCACCCATAACAACCTTGGGTATATTCCGATCGGGCTGCAACTTCCAATCAAAATCGTCCATCAATCTCTTCCGAAGGGCTGAATTGGGTAAATTCGATAACGACCAATTAATTATCTGCAATTTCCTTTCAGCAGGTACAAATATTCGAGCTCAGTAACACGGCCATTGAGGAAACCCAGGGACTAACTTTCCGACACCGCGCACTGGCCCTCGCCCAAGGAATGCGACTGGCGGACTCCTCTGCCAAAAACACCGTCTTCAAACCGCGGTTAACCCGACTTGAAATCAGCATTCGCGATGAGCCAGGAATCGTTAGGTACTTTGAGTACATTTTGGTTTATTATTTGCAATGACGAACCTTTGGAATCGAGCGTGAAAAACAAAAAATTGTCCCCCCCCAAAAAAAATTGGATGGCTTCCGTTTCAAGGCATGTAGAATCCGAAAATGTAATACAAAAACGCTGCAAATTATTACAGAAGGGTTTATTATTTACCTGTATAGATGCCCCTTCTGCGTAGATCACTGTTTGCTGTGGTCAGTACCCTCGAGTCCCCAGGAAAGCCCTAAATCGAGTACTGGAGCCGGCCCCGGAATTAAAGTTTCCTACAACTGCGCGGGATTCAATAATTCAATCATTAATTATTTTGTAGTTATTCGTGAAGCATAAGGCAAATAATAAACCGTTGTGTAATAATTTACCTGTATAGGCGCCCCTTCTACGTAGGTAGTATAATGAACCGTTTTGCAATCATGTACCTTTGAATAATAATTTACCGTTGTGTAATAATTTGCCCATCAATAATACTTCAACGGTTGTTCAAGTTGCAAAAGTCCGTATCAACAAACTCCAGCCCCTTCTACATAGATGGTATAATGAACCGAATGATGATGGTGTAATAATTACTTACCGTTGAGTAATAATTTACCATTGTGTAGTAATTTACCCATCAATAATACTTCAAGTTTGTTCAAGTTTCACTACCTATCAACAAACTCCAAAAGACGTACGGCGTACGGCGGACAGACAGAAATATTTTTATTGCAGTTTTGGATTCTACATACCTTGAAACGGAAACCATCAAATTTTGTGGGGGGTTAAACATTTTTTTTTTCATGCTCGATTCCAAAGGTTCGTTATTGGAAAATAATAAACCAAAAATTTCTGTCCGTCCTCCGCACTTCGCACTTTTTTTAGTTACCATGTGACCAAAATTGACGAAATTCGGTTTATACGTCCCGTTTGGGGTCTAGTTGGTCCTCGAAGCTCGGTGTTGATGTCACTCATCCCTAAGGAGTGCAAAATAGGGGTTGAAATCTCCAGGACGCCGTTATCTCGAATTTTTTCACGGTTTTAAATAGTTCTTGAACTTGGGAGTTTTTTCAGACTACCCGGAGCATCGTACGTCCAGCCGTTCGTTCACAGTAAGGACCCGAAGTTTGCACCGACAGGCTTCTTGAACAGCAGGGTGAATGAAATTGTATACATTCAGCCGAGATATCATCGCTAGGGAGCCCTGATTATAATCTAGGATGGCTGTATGAAGTCAAGTTGGTTGTTCTGTGATATTATTTCATTTGTAAAAACTTATTGCTGTTTTGGAGTTTGTTGATAGGTAGTGAAACTTGAGCAAACGTTGAAGTATTATTGATGGGTAAATTATTACAGAACGGTAAATTATTACAGAACGGTAAACTATTACACAACGGTAAATTATTACACAACGGTTCATTATAATATCTACGTAGATGGGGCTGGAGTTTGTTGGTAGGTAATTTTGCAACTTGAACAACCGTTGAAGTATTATTGATGGGCAAGTCACTACACAACGGTAAATTATCACTCAAAGGTTAATTATTGCACAACGGTTCATTACACTGTCTACGTAGAAGGGGCACCTATACAGGTAAATGATTAAACAACGGTTTATTATTTGCCTTATGCTTCACGAATAACTACAAAATAATTAATGATTGAATGATTAAATCCCGCGCATTTGTAAGAAACTGTAAATCCCGGGCCGGCTCCAGTACTCGATTTAGGGCTTTCCTGGGGGGAGCTCGAGGGTACTGACCGCAGAAAACAGTGATCTATGCAGAAGGAGCATCTACAAAGGTAAATAATAAACCGTTGTGTAATAATTTGCAGCGTTTTATTTTTATTTTTAAATAAAGCGGTAGTTTTCATGTTTTTCGCGGTAGAAATCGTCGAATGACTATACCACTCGTATCGGTATTTGACAGCTGGTCGCGGAACGTGGCTGAGGCGGCTGCTGTCTGCCAAATCTCTACAGCCCTTTTAGCATTGGCCGTGGTGTTGACCGTGCGAGGTTATACGCAGAAATAGAGGTCTGGGCGATGAAGGTTTGTTTTTGGAAAGATCTTCTTTGTCAGTGGAACAGTTCAGATTTTCACGCCCTGATATACGAATTAACCTGTTTCCCAGTGGCGGTTCTGGCCCGGGGGAAGCGTGGAGGAGCAGCTGCCACCCAGTTTACCCAGGAATTTTTCTTTTGGCTCATTATTCTGTGGATAATTCGCTCAGCAAAAAATTTTTATAACACCCCCTCAACATTTTGGTTTATTATTTTCAATAATAAACCATTTGAATCGAGCGTGGAGAAAAAAATTCTAACCCCCCCCCTTAAAATCTGATGGTTTCCGTTTCAAGGGATGTAGAATCCGAAAATGCGATAAAAAATTTCTGTCTGTCCGCCGACTGTCCACTTTTCTTAATTACCAAGAAAAAAATTGATGAAATTCGGGTTATAGGTTCCGTTCGGGGTCTAGTTGGTCCTCGAAGCTCGGCGTTACTGTCGGTGAAAAATAGGGGTTGAAATTTTCAGAACGCCGTAGCTCAAACACTTTCGATAGAAGGGTATGGTTTTTTTTTACTTTATTAAATTTTTTTGTCTTGAGCTAAACAATTTTTTGAGACCACCCGGAGCATTGTACGTCCAGCCGTTGGTGTGCACCAAAAAGCTTCGTCAACACGATCGTGAATCAAACGGTATTAATCCGGCCCGGATATCATCGCTAGGGAGCACCTGATTATAATCAAGGATGGCTGTATGAAGTCGAGTTGGTTCTTCTGCGATATTATTTCATTTGATAAGTGGTGGACTATTGGATTTTGTTGGTAGGTACTTCTAAAACTTAAACAAACGTTGAAGTATTATTGATGGGTAAATTATTACACAATGGTAAATTATTACACAACGGTAAATTATTACATAACGGTAAATTATTACATAACGGTAAATTATTACAGTACTGTAAATCATTACACTACGGTTCATCTACCAAGAAGGTGCTGGATTTTGGTGATCGGTACTTTTGCAACTTGAACAACCGTTGAAGTATTATTGATGGGCAAGTTATTACACAACGGTTCGTTATACTTGACCACGGGGGTAGTTACTGACCACAGAAAACAGTGATCTACGCAGAAGGGGCATCTATTTCACTCCACATCGATAATTTTCCTTCAGAACTTCATTATTTGCGTCTCTTTTTGCCATTTTAGTTACTGTTTGTCATCGACAGAATTATTTTAGCAACATTTAACTCGTGATTTAGGTAGGTACCTAGTAACGAGTACGGGGTTAGGTACTAAGCTACGGAGGATCTGCGATCCACATAATGTATAGAGTAGTACATATATTATATTATATAGAAGGGTTATCTGCACAGACAGCTGTGATCTGTAAAAGAAGGGTATTCTGTACAAAATAATAAACCGTTGTGGAGGGATTTGCAGCGGTTTTTCTTTTACGTTTCAAGGTGCGTAGATTCCAAAAGTGCAATGTCCGTCCACCGTACGCCGTATCACGTATGTATACATATACATACCGGCTTCATTTTGCTTTTGCATGAACTGTCCAGTAGAATAATAAACCCATGTGACAAGGACTTTGCAGCGTTTTTCTCAATTGTCATCCTACAATTCCTCAGGAACAACAGTATCAGTTACAAGGTACAGTTACAACTATGCAACACAATCGACCTATCTGAAGGAAGACCCACAGAATTCATTGCGAAAGTAATATATTCAGTCTTTTCAACATTCGAACTCGAAATATTTCTATTTAGCCATTGAGCTACTTTGTTAAACCCCAGATCAGCATAGCGGTAGGTGTCACTACACGAGTTTGCACAGATGTCTTGTACTTTTGTATCATCTGTACCGCCTGTTTTCCGCTGCGTTGGGACCTAAGCCTGTTTATAGGTAGAGCAAATTCTGGCTGAGTACAACTTGTGTACAAAATTCCAACGTGTGTACACAAGGTAGGTACCTGCATACCCTTGAAGCCCCCGTAACTATATCTACCTACCTACCTAATATCGGGAAATCACACGGTGAAATATTGAGGGTAGTATGGAACTTGTTCACTTATGAAGAAAAACAAGAGTAGCAGATCAGTCAAAATAAAATATCAATTAACATCGATTTGGAAAAGGTTTTGTTAGATTTGAAAAAGTATTAAACTGGGTTAAGGGTGCAGGTGCTCAAATTGAATTTTTGCTATCTATAACTATTTATATCTATTTATATAGTAGTTCACACTAATTTGTAGGTTTTGATAGAGGACTGGTCCAATTATAGTTTCCGCGCAGTATGAGGTAAGTCTCCATTATTTCCTTCCAGAACGAAATAGATCGACTTCCCTGCCCTTCTTATTTCTTCAAAGAAAAAGGAAACATCCGAAAGATAAATTTAGACTTAAACAAAAATACTAGAAAACTCTTGAAACGTTCCACCGGAATTCCGCGTTTCGAACGCTTCGCGAAATAAAAAAATTCCATTTCATTTCTGCCGATGGTTTTGACCTCCTGTGAAATGAAATATTACGTGGAAGAGGAAGCATTTCAGTTTTTTCGGGACGCCCTTAGCGAATTTTTTTTTTCTACGTGCGTTTTTTTTTCAAAAAGGGCGTCCTATCTATCACTTTCGTTTTTGGAAGGGAACAACTCAGAGCTGAGAGAAGTCTGTCAAAACGAAGTAAAATCCTTTTTAGCTAAATCAAAATCAGATCCATGCATTTTTTGTGAAGCAGTTAGTCACTGAGTGAATGGAAAAACGCGTTGTTTCAAAATCGATTATAAATTGCCATGTATGGAAGCATGGACTTATGAGCTAAACCGTTGATGCGGGTCCGTTCACACAAATATTTATGGTCACACATTAAAATCGATCACTAGGAGTATTTTTAATAGGTATTTACGATTTACGAAGAGCTACACTTACGAAAAATACCTGTCTACTCTTCCAATCTAATAATAATAATAATAATAATAATAATAATAATAAACTCTTTATTTGTGTGTTAGACATGGTTGTCCATTAATACAAAAGGAATTACAAAAAAAAATTTATACAATGTATCAATGACAAGGTTGGAGGTCAAGAATTACAGAAGGTTACATAATTATTTTCAGTACGAGATAGGGAAAAACAAATTGCATATTCTTAAAACTATGAATTAATTGAGAAGTGAAATCGCTGCAAATTATTACACAAAGGTTTATTATTTACCTTTATAGATGCTCCTTCTGCGTACGTCACTATCTTCTGTGATCAATTCCAAAGGTTCATTATCGAAAATAATAAACCAAAAACCATCTAGGTGTGTGGTAGAATCTTGTGTGCGCTGCCCAGGTATCAATTCTCCGATTTCCGTGATTCTTTTTTGTTCGATGCAGAAAACTGTCCAGTTGTGCACTACGTCGGCAGAAGGACATTGTATTTTTGGAATCTTCGCACGCTGAAACGTAAAAGAAAAAAATTTGGGGGGGGGGGGGGGTCCACTAAAAATTTTTGCTGAGCGAATACAATAGGTTTGTCGTTCACATAATAGAAAACCAAAATGGGTTTAAAAGTAGGGGTTTTCGAGGTTTTAGTGGACATGAGGTGGTGAGGTATCGTTTTCCATGTTCTTTTTAGAGCGAGAAGAACGAATAAGAGTTGATTTTGACCAAAGAGTGAAGAATTGGGGTTGTAACAAAAATCCAGCTCCCAGAATGCATTTTTTATTAGTCAAAAACCTTGGAAATTGTCTGAAATCACTATAAATTTGTATAATAGTACTAGAAGTAGTATTAACATGTGAATCAAAACAATTAAATTGCTCTATCAATTATTATTTATTAAAGATAATTTGTCAAAAGGAGCCTAGTTCGTGTTTTCGGCAGCCAAAATTGGTGGAAACCATCAAAACTAGCTATTTCAATTATTGCGCACGAAAGAAACTATAAATGAACAGCCCAAATTCTTGTAGGTATGTCCAGTAGAATAATAAACCCATGTGACAAGGAGTTTGCAGCGTTTTTCTATTCTTTATGGTTTTAAAGAAATTTTCTCGAAGGGCAAGGCTGGTGACGGACCTGCGGATCCTCCTGGCAAGTGGCCGGTACATCCGAGTCGCCTTTTCTTTCTAATTCCGAACCGACAGTCGCCGATCCGCCCTTGGCCGTGTGGAATGCGTTTAAAAATCGCCCATTCTCGACGCCGCAGCGGCGCCACTCCGCGTTACTTCTGATACAGTCGGCCGCCAGAAAAGTTGTTCTATTTTTTCAAGAAATTCTTCACCCTGAATGCCGTCGGAGGTTACACGGGCTAGTTGTTAGTGGCGTCATCGTGACTAAAAGTAGCCCATATGAGCATCCCAGGTGCAGAACATGCCTGATTTTATGAGCAACGGTTGGAAAAATGAGACGCCAGCAGGAGTCGAACCTGAAACCTTTTTTCTATTCACTCAAAAAATTTAGGTCATATTTGTACGAAGCACGATTTTTGATAGAAAACCCCGGAATGAACCCATTTTTTGAGCTCCGAATTAGGTCTTTTAACTCACTCTTACGAACGGAAGTTAATGTTATGAAGGTATTGTTTACTTCACATAAATGTAGACATATTGTTATGAGGGTATTATTTACTTCACACGGATATAGTATAGAGATTCCCTCTCAGAATCCCCTCCTGTAATATCGTGTGATTTTACCAATTAAACCTCTCTCGAACCTCTCTCTGTCGAATCCCCCTCTCTCTCGACCCTCTTTCTCGTCCTCTCTCCCAATACCTTAAAAAATCTCCTGCTGTTGGTGAAAACCGCGGGGAGCACACCCTAAAAGAACTCCTGATATTGGTGAAAACCGCGGGGAGCACATCATTAAAGATCTCCTGCTGTTGGGGGAAACCGCGGGGAGCACACCCATTAAAGATCTCCTGCTGTTGGTGAAAACCGCGGGAAGCATTCTAACTCCTGCTGTCTACAAATCCCATAGGAGCCCGTCCTGTCACTCTTCTCGCCTCATCCTTCACACTCTTCAATACTCCGCTCCTATCTCGTTAACTGACTCATCATGGGTGAAAACCCATCGTTCACGACAAGTGGTGAGCAAACCTAACCGCTCACCACAATAGACAATGACTGTGTGAAATTAGACATTCTATAATATAGTTATTAGTCATTCTGTACATCGACCAGTCATTATATAGAATGCCTAAATTTTACACGTAGACTATAACATAATATACACTGGCAGGTTTTGTTTCATAACAGATTTGTTTTTATACTCCGAAATCGTAAATAAAAGAAAAACATCTTCATCACGAATTTTAACTGGTTTAGGCAATAAAAGGTAGGTAGGTGCCGTGATCCACATCATAAAATTCCTCGTCGTAAAAAGCATTCGTATGGAAGCATTCCAAGGTATACTATTACAGTAGGTAACAATACCTATAGAATAAGTGGCCATGGCGTTTGTTCGCTGTAACCAATTTGAACCAGAATAAATCGTCCTGCGAATTGTTCGTATAGCCACAAGCAGTATAAGGACAAATTATTTTCCGAAAGATGGCTGTAAAACCGATTTTCGGTGTAGAAACCAAATGGTGGTTTCAATTTCAACAAATTCGATCAAATTCAATAGCAACAATAAATTTCCTGTTTTCTCCCGTCTTCGTCATTTCCCTCTGTATAAGAAGTAACGAGTAGTTCTAGGTGATTAGATCACAAAAGAATCACAACTCCTACTTCGCTGCCAGATGAAATAATTGAAAATTTCATAACCAGCTCAAGAATGATGTAAGAATAGCGTTACTGCATTGATAAAAAGCCAGAAGAATTTGGCAAATGGTCGTACCACGATTGCTACGCGTGGTCTTGATGGGAATAATTTTTCTTGACTGCTTGATTTACTGTTCTGGCAGAAATATTCCAACATCACAAAGAGAGCTTAAATAAGTAACCCTTTCAACGCCGCTGTATAGAAAAAGTGGACAGCTTGAAAATAATGATTTACGGATGGAGTTGGGGCGTTAAGGAAATTAGGGAGATCGTATATGGTCAAGTTGGGACTGAGTTGGGAACGTGTACTTTGAAGACGCGTCTACAGGGTAATTAAAAGTGATGAAGCGGTTTTAATTTTGATTGTTTAATGGTGAAAGTTTGGCTGGAGTCCCAATTCCGTTGTAATGCGCGGCTGGGATCCCTTGCCAGAGGTGGGATACGGTGGTCATGTTAAATGAAGGAGGGACGTTATGACCGGAGACCTTCAAATGCCACATTGCCACGGCGCCACACTGAAATGCCACATTCGGGCCATTTTTCGGTAAAATGCCACATTTTGACCTAAGAAAACTTGGGCGCCCACTTAAAGCTGTTTTATAATTGAATTTCAACTTGGTAAATACATGTAAATATATTGTAATTAATTTACCTACATAATACAGTCGTTTATAAGCTTTAAATTAAATGATTTGATGGTTTAACATCCCTTTTTACGGTTGGGAGGGGTGGAAAGTTGACAAAATAAATGCCACATTGGCTGAAAAAAAAACGCCACATTCGGCCAAACTAAGTGCCACATTGCCACTTTTCGTTTAAAAAAAGTGCCACATTTTGAAGGTCTCTGGTTATGACTGAGAGCAATTTCCCTGCGGGAAGGTGTCCAGAAACCCATCAGAACATTTAGTACTACTAGAAAAATTTCAAACCTAAGTTTGGGACAACCATTTTCTTATTTCTTTGTGACATGAGTAATGTGACGGCGGGCAGTTCTCGAGTTGTTTGTGTTACCGGTGAAGATGGGGCCGTTTCGGCTGAAGCCTAATCGATAATTGCTGGAGTAGAAGGAGGGACTCTCGACGGTCCAACGTCACTCTCCTCCCACTCTGTCACATGGTAGCAGAGTGTGGTTTGGAAGCATGCGCTGAGCAATTCACCAAGCTCCATCCACTTTTTGTGGGCTTACCAGAAGGATAAGCACAAACGTTTCCAGAAGGATTCCTTTATAAACATCCTGTCCCTTTTATAATACAAATACATACATCTATTGGCTTCTCCTCACCCCCAATTCCCTCTTCAGAGCCCTCCTAGACCAGCGATATTATCACCAGCTAAGAACGGATATCGATAAGGATTCCACCAAAACGACCCCATCTTCACCGGAACAACAAACGGCTCGAGAACTGCCACTGTCACAAGCCTAGTCAATATCCCTTCTTAACTGGTGATAATATCGCTGGTCTGGAAGGGGGACTCTTGAAGGCCCACCGTCACTCTCCTCACACTCTGTCACACGATAGCAGAGTGTGGTTTGGAAGTATGCACTGAGCAATTCACCAAGCTCCATCCACTTTCTGAGGGCTTTCCAGAAGGTTAAGTCCAAAGGATTCCTTTACAAACATCCTGTCCCTTTTATAATACAATACATACATCTATAGGCTTTCCCACCCCATTCCCCCTTCAGAACCCTCCTAGACCAACGAGATTGTCACCAGCTAAGAAGAGATATCGATAAGGATTCCACCAAAACGACCCCATCTTCACCGGAACAACAAACGGCTCGAGAACTGCCACTGTCACAAGCCTAATCGCTATCCCTTCTCAACTAGTGATAATATCGCTGGTCTGGAAGGGAGACTCTTGAAGGCCCACCGTCACTCTCCTCACACTCTGTCACACGGTAGCACAGCGTGGTTTGTTAGTATGCGCTGAGCAATTCGCCCAAGCTCCATCCACTTTTTGAGGGCTTTCCAGAAGGTTAATCCAAAGGATTCCTTTAAAAACATCCTGTACCTTTTATAATACATACATCTATTGGCTTCCTCACCCCAATTCCCCCTTCTGAGCCCTCCTAGGCCAGCGAGATTATCACCAGCTAAGAAGGGATATCGATAAGGATTCCACCAAAACGACCCCATACCCGCGACAGCGCCACATGGGTATTTACTCGAGGTAGATTTGGATATTCCCGAAAATTTCAGGGAACTCCAGAAATCCAGTAAACTGATTTTAATGCACCAAAACTGTACAAAGATGGAACACCTGCCACATTTTTTACAACTAGAATTTGGAATGGCATTTAATCAAGCATCAACATAATCTTACTAGTTGAATGAATTTCTGCAACATGTAAATTACCTAATATGATAGGTACGTAATTCGATAGCCGTTCTTACTGTATCCTCTTACATCCTGGGGATCGCACAGTTTGTCAAAATTCGATATTTTTTTTTATACAAAATTATTTTAGGACGGATAATTATAGGAAATTTTGCACTGACTCCAAATATAAATTAACTGCGAAATCATTATTTAAAAAAAAAAAAAAAAACTAGAAAATTCACGATGATGACCAAGCCACCCAAAATCGGTTTTGTATAAAAGAAAAGTTGTAGACTGTATCAAATTCTGCGTCGAATGAGACCAACGCCAGCTCACCAACATCGCACCTGGTCATGCTTTTGTTGATTTTTCGAAGTTTTCTGAAAGTTACCACATTTCACTGGAAGAATCGTGAACACGGTCCACAAACCGTAGGAGGCCCCGAACGGATGGTGGGAGGTGGTGGTGGAGGAAACGTTCATTCTGAAGGGCCCCAGCCATTCCTTACTTCCTCGCACGATTTTTTCTTGTTTTGTTTTTCAATTTTTAATTTTTTAATATTTAATTTTTTAATATTTAATTTTTCAATTTGCATTTTTTACATGGAGATGACTGGGGGCCCCCGCGAACACTTTGCGGAACAATAAATTCTACCCGTTCAAACTGTGTTCAGCCGATTTGCCGTGATTGACCGGCCTAACTACCAACTGCTACGATTATATTAAAATATCCCCAAGAAAATGTAAAAGGAAGCCACCGACAGATTTGTTCCTGACCTAGGAAAATGCAAATAAATAAAATTTACCCACACATTTGTTATTCCATTGTGATCTCTGTTTCAGATGTACACCAGGATTAACGACAAACTCGTCGGTCTGTTGATAGCTGCGAAAAAGAAGGGGCTCGTCTACTTCGAAAAAGAAATCCTCTTCCAGGTATGTGATCCTACTGGCAACTGCAAATAATTGCAAAATGGTTCTTGCATCAGACAGTTCTGATTAGAATTGTGTAAGTTTTTCATAAATGTAAAAAAAAAAACGCTGCAAATTATCACAGAACGGTTTATTATTTACCAGTATAGATGCCCCTTCTGCGTAGGTCGCTGTTTTCTGGGTCAATACCAACCCTCCTGCTCACCCCAGGAAAGCCCTAAATCGAGTATTGGAGCCGGCCCGGGAATTACTGTTTCATAAAAATGCGCGGGATTCATGAAGCATAACGTTCGTTCAAGATGCAAAAGTCCCTGTCAACAAAATCCAAAAGAGCCATTATTCTTCAAATGAAATAATATCACAGAACAGCAAACAAACTCGACTTCATACAGCCATCCGTGATTATAATCAGGTGCTCCCTAGCGATGATATCCGGGTCGGATTTATACCGTTTGTTTCACGATCATGTTGACGAAGCTTTTCGGTGCAAACGAACGGCTGGTCGTACAATGCTTCGGGTGTTCTCAAAATTTGTTTAGTTCAAGAACAATTTAAAAACGTAAAAAAACTATTCCCTTTGTGGTGGTAGGGAATTGAGGCCAGGCGAGGATAGGTGAGGTTGAGATGTGAAGCTTGAGGCGTTGGATACACCTATGGCGAAGCCAGGGAGGTTACGACCACTAGAAACGCTAGTTTGTGCCCAGACGGTTCCACCACGTCGGTTATCACCAGACCGGTTACACCACTCAGAGATATTTTAGGTGAGAGGTTTGAGGAAGAAGGTGAGGAGAGAGAGAAGTCAACAACTTGAGGTTTGAGCGTAGAATGGCGAGCTCGGTAAGGAGAGCGTCTTATAAAGGAGCCCTTCTACCCTCCCCCGGCCATCCGACGGGGTCGTTAGGAGCCGTTGGAGGATCGATGGAGGGAGATGACTACCTATGCCTCTTGTGTCACGTAGGCCCACCATCCACTTGGTTTATTTAGGACAATCTAACTATGTATATTAAGTGGTATTCTAAAGAGGTACCACGACACCCTTCTACTGAAAGTTTTTGAGCTACGGCGTTCTGACCATTTCAACCCCTATTTTTCACCCCTTAGAGGTGACCGGCAGTAACGCCGAGCTTCCAACTAGACCCTAAACAGGACCTACAAACTAAAGTTCATTAATTTTGGTCCACGGTAACTCGGAAAAGTGCGATGTACGGCGAACGGTAATTTTTCTATTCCATTTCCAGGTTCTACATACCTTGAAACGGAAACCATCAAATTTTAAGGGGAGGGACGGGGGTTAATTTTAATTTTATTTTTTTCATGCTCGATTCCGAAGGTTCATTATTGAAAATAATAAACCAATATGCATAGCTAATTTTCTGCCATCTGAAGGATTGTGTCGTATGATTGATTAATTAGTGTCTACACATAATTATAGTACTAATTGATAGATACTAAGTATTTATTTGAAATATTTTCAACTGATACATAAATATGGATATTTTTTCTACAGAGACGAGACGATGATGTCCTGGTCGCCCTGACGAAGCCAATCGCCGAAATCAGGCGGTACATGAAAGAACAACTCGCTCCCCCCTCACCATCACCCGTTCCTCCAGTTGACAGAGAACAGACGCTCAGTTAGTCCCTTTCCTCTCAATCTGTTTGTTTCCTGTTAATAATAATATTATTTGATGTGTAATTTATCACGGAATCATCGATCCGCATTTTCAGCCTTCCGTCACACTTGTAGACACCGTGAGAAAACGATACCCGACCTGGTTCATAATATTATGAAGGCACCCAAAATCGGTAACGAGTCGCACAATACATACTTGTAAGTAAATTGTAGTTGAAAATGAAAAGGGTATTATCCTACGTAGGACTGTTGTCCCTCGTAGCGTACATCGAATTACAAATTGTTGATAACTGTAAACATAGGAATGAAAAAATTAAATAATAAACCAAAATAGAACAAAGTAGATACGGCACATTATCGCTGTAATTTTGGTACCGCTTGTACGTACGTACCTACAATACAGGGTAAACAAAATTGAAGACATCGGATTTATTTTGATATTAATCCCTTGTAAAGAGGGTTGTGAAAAGACTTTCAAGTGACCCCCTTAATTTTTCGGCTCGGCCCATCAACAGCCGCCTAAGCCTTACGTACTCTGGTATTGTGTATGGTACGTTGTGTATGGTGGTAGTCAGTGAGGTATGGCGAAGCCTTGTTTTTGATTTGCCACTTTTCAGGCCAGCTTTAATATTTCGATCGATGGAGCTCGTTTTTCATATTTTTGACAATCCCAAGTAAGAATCAGACGATAAAAACGAAAATCTAGCTCGTTCAGACAATTGAGGATTTATGTAGGTACATGTATAGGTACATGTTTGTGTGTGTGTATGTACGCAAACCGGTGAAATACCTATTACTACGCGAAATAAAGGTGGGAATGGGTTGCAATGGAGGATTTTTGTCCGAACATATTCAGAACTCTTGGGAAAATGGCAGTTTGAAGCCCGTTTTCAAAAATAAGCGATATTTTTTAAATGAGGGTGATTGAAATAAAAAAACGCGGCAGGGAATGACGTATCAGGTCTATTGACATCCGACTGGCTGTTGGCCCAAGGAGGTGGAACGAAGTTTAGGAGGGGAAGGTTCTCAATGCTGCCAACAACCCAACATTAGAAATGGCAACTTTCGAGAACCTTTGCTGTAACTTTTCGTGAACCCTCACTTTTGTTTTGAGGATATATTTTTTACATTTATTTATAAAAATCCATCCAACCACTGTGGTTGAGTACATCGTTTAAAGTGATCCACTAGCGCTCCAAGCGGGATTTGAGTGGAACTACTCGGCAATTTACCTAGTAAGTAGTCTTTTCTAGTGGGGACTCAGAAATTCAAATTACACACTCGTTTTCGGCATAGACCTCTCGACATAAACACCTCTTTTTGCGCAGTAAATAAGTGTCAATTTCCGTTATGGAACAGAATTTGGCCACCAAAAAAAAACGGAATTTGTAACCCACGAAAATTGTCCATTTTGAGGATATGTGGGTGTTGGGTCCAGACGGTCCCATTATTATCATCAAGATAGCACCAAGCCCAGCCCGGTTGAATGGTCTGCAGCTCCGGCATCCCGGCACATGGCGAATGGTCGCTGCTGCTGGGGCTTATTGCAAAAATTTAAGTAGAACCCGAATTCGCAATAAAAATAAATTGTGAATTCCTCAGTAAAAGTAAACACCACACCCCAGTGTATTGGTAATAGCGGAGTATTTGTATGTGTATTCTTCGTAAACGGTTAAGGGGATACCATTCGAAGGTTTTTCAAAACATCCTCGTAAGAGATTTATTAGGGTTAACCTTGATGTTTTGTCACACTGGCAAGCCTGCATATTATACAATGAAAGTTCCTGATAGGCAAGAATAAGAACAAACAAATAAACAAATATACCTAGGTACTTACTTGATAGTTGTAATAAAGGTAATAAATGTGGATCGATGATTAGACAGCAGAAAGAACAACAATTTTTTGAAAATTTTATACGATAGGTAATAAACAAAAAAAAACCTTTCTACAAATTATTGTTAAAAAGTGATTTTTGTTTTAGTGATATTGTGTGAATACTTTTTGTTAGATTAATAAAATTGACCTCGTCTATGTATTCGTACTTAGTTGATATTTCACTCTGATTTTCACAGTATTCATTATACATATATACCCACTACCTTATAAGCATTTCAGTCAGATAATAACGTGGGTAAATTTATATGATGTATGTAAACAATGTTTTGTTGAAAACTTATTTAATAGTGCTTTCATGTCATATAGTAATTTATTTTTTATTTGGAATATTTCAATTTCCGCGCGAAAAGCCAGAATTTCGGCCGATGGAATATTAATGAAAACATCTAAATTTTCTTAAAACTCTGAAAATGTGTGGTACCTATTTGAATTATGTAAATATCGGTTTTACATTGTATCCATTTGAAAACTGTGTGTTTTTCTCTTGCAAAATTATGTCAATAAAGCTATTTATTAGGTAGTTTTGGCTGCTATGAAGTACCGTTATTACGAGCAAAAATACCACGCGAGGAAATGTTTGATATAAAGCTGATAAATCCTATAATTTGAACAAGTAACTTATTCGCAGTATTATAAATCGAAAGTTTACAATTTTTATCGTTGGGCAACATGTAATATATTAAATATATATTGTTTTATTGAAAATGGATTGCTGTTTTTTCTTAAACATACTCGTCCCTACCTGTGTTATATTACGAGAGGTTTTTCTTGTTACCCACCTGTATGATCCATCGGTATAACCGGGTCGTTAGCCCGATCGTAACGACGATTTTTTTCTCCAAATTTAGGTTTTGATGAAAATTAAGGTTTTGGATAGACCAAAGAGATGAGAAATGGTGCGCCAAGAAAAGTGCGTCAAATTTGAGTTTGCGGGTCACAAAATTGCAGATCGTCAAAATGTTCTTTCAAGTTATTTGAAAAATAGCAATAAAGACCAAAAACGGTAAAGGATGGCATCAGACTTGTACTCAGATTACGTCAAGAGCTATAAAAACAATAGTTTTTCTGCTCATAAAAAAAGATCAAAAGTAGTTGTAAATTGAAAATATCTTAAGTTTGAGCCTTAAATTTACGTGAAATTTTGGCATAAAATCGTCGTTCTTCCGCACACAGTTTGGGTTCCCATTTGGGAACACATTTGGGTTCTAGTTGTGCTCCGAAGCTCAGCAGCCCGATCGGAATACACCCAAAAGTGTTACGGGATGTAAAATAGGGATTTTTCGAGGGATTTTTGAGGTTTTAGTGAAGATGAGCTTGTGATGTATCGTTTTCCATGTTTTTTAAGGCGAAAAGACCGAACATTCAGTTGATTTTGACCGAAGAGTGAAGAATTGAGGTTGTAACGAAGGTTAAGCTCCCGAAATTCATTTTTTATGAGTCAAAAACATGGAAAATTGTCTGAAATCACCGTAAATTTGTATAACAACACTAGAAGTAGTATTACCAGGTGAATCAAGACAACTAAATATTACTATCAATGATCTAAGATAATCTGTTTAAAAAAAAACCGAGCCTAATTCGTGTTTTTGGGGGCCAAAATTTCTATTTCACCAAAAATAAATATTTTATTGCTCATGAAACAATAAATGAAGCACCAACATTTCTGTACTTGTGTCGAGTAGAATAATAAACTCATGTGACAAGGACATTGCAGCGTTTTTTGAATCGTAAAACACATGAATTGATATTGAGGGAGTAAAGAAACAGTTTTTGGAAATATAAATATACTTCATTCCATAAATATCGCATTGAAGCAACTTGACAATATATGTAGGAAATTACTTATACTTTAAAGCCAAATTATAGTGTTAAATTCAGATATTTTACTCACAAGCAGATTCCGCTCCGCGGGGAGCCTCTATATTGGTTTTTTTCTATAATAATTATTGAGAGAATAAAAATTGATTAATTATTAAATAGAATAATTTAAAAAATTATAAAAAATAATAATAATAATAGATTATAATAAAAAAAATCATAAAAATTGTGAATTATTAAATAGAATAATTTAAAACATGCAGCATGACTTAATGAGCGAATTTTCAAAGAAATATTCGAATTAATGGCTATGGTTTTGAATAAAGGAAAACTTCGGTCTAAAATTTGGTTTTCTATGTATATTCTCTTCGTATTTATTTTAATTTGTACGTTTTGTCCATCCTGATTCTACCGTTTTGGGTTTTGGGTAGGTTTTGCGCACTTTAAATGCTCTAATTTAAGAACGGATTTAGATATCTAAAATCCGATTTCACCATCGTGTTCAGCGTGCAAAAACCTTTAAAATGAGGGGTCACTTGTTAGAAAATAACATTTTGGGGATTTTTGGGTAATTTTTGCGCACTTTAAATGCTCTAATTTGAGAACGGATCAAGATATCTAAAATCCGATTCCACCATCGTGTTCAGCGTGCAAAAACCTTTGAAATGAGGGGTCACTTGTTGGAAAATAACATTTTGGGGATTTTTGGGTAATTTTTGCGCACTTTAAATGCGCCAAAACCCTCCTTAGAGTAGGCCAATTTCGCCCATCTTCGAACTTAGCCTTTCGATTGCCAAGATAGATTTTTTGTGCAAATTTGAGCTGTTTATCTCAATTCTATCGAGAGTTATCGTCTGGAGTGACACATATATATATATATATATACATATAAAAAAGTGTTAAATTTCAGGAATCGTTTTAGAATGATCTGAAACGGATTTCTATGAAGAAAATTTCCAAAAATTTATATTATTTACATTTCGAAGCCATTGCAATAGCTTCATTTTCTTTGAAAATTCGCTAAAAGAAGATAGAATAATATTATTGGTTAGTTGATAACTGAGAGCAACCGCGAACGTTTTAAGTACCTACTCACCTAATGTGTCAACTGATTTGTAACAAACGTGTATTTTAACGATATTTTGGTGAGGGTGTGACTGATTCACGAGATTATTTCTGAAGCGAAACAGCGCCGCATAATTTTGAAAAGTTTTAAAAAGCGTTTCAGGCAGTAAAGAACCACACCTGTCTCGAAACGCCTAAATTTAGAATTTCTATTGCCCTTTGCGTCATTGGCAGTGAACCTGGCTCAAGAATGTGTGCTTTATTTCATTCAAGGCGAAGAAAACGAGACGCCAGCCGCCTCTCAGTTAATGAGGGACGTGCGAAACGTAACTTGAGAACGGTGAAGTATCATTTTGGGGTTTTTTGCTTATTTTTACTTGGGAAAAGGATCAGGAGATTCAGCATATTTCGAGTTGAAACGCCACATGTGTCTAACATGAAAACAGACGAATATAGAATACATAAAACTAAGCGGGCACATGAGGCCTAATTTAATGTAGGTAACATAAATACCAATAAAGAAATTTTTATTAAAAATATACAGTATAAACTCCCAATACTGGACAGTGGGGGGACCGATCAATTTGTCCGCTATTGACAGGGATCGAGGAAAAACATCCAAGTACATAATATTATGTATTGTGAACTGAAGAATTTATATCGCGTAAATTACAGAATTGTTGATGTACGTATAGAAAACTAGCATAGATACTGACTGAACGTATTTCATTTATTCATTATCAGTTTATTTGTATACTTACGTACAGTAGCGGTGCGTGGGGTCTGAAAACGGTGGGGTAGCAGATCAGAACACAAAACCAACAGATGTCTACAAAATACCCCAAGGCAACAACACCCTTCCCTTATTTACTGATACCAGTGTTATTCAGCAAAGCAACACAG
Source organism: Leptopterna dolabrata (assembly GCA_954871275.1). Taxonomy (NCBI): domain Eukaryota; kingdom Metazoa; phylum Arthropoda; class Insecta; order Hemiptera; family Miridae; genus Leptopterna; species Leptopterna dolabrata. The sequence continues at coordinate 2,060,322 of OX940989.1, read as the reverse complement.
CACTCAACAGTTCAACATCGTTGTACAAAGACGTCGACCATTTCTACTGCAAATCAGCCACCGAATTAATGCGTTACAAAAATATAGTAAACTAAAATACAACAAAACAATGACCTGTCGGCCTGTTCCTACTAGGGATGAGCATCGATGGTCGATGTTTTCAAAACATCGATGTTCCATGTTTTCGACATCGATGGTAAGGTATCGATGTTTTTTGTACATCGATGTTAACCAGCGATGTTTTCGTACATCGATGTTTTATAAACGCGAAATTGCTAATTTTATTTTCAACATTAATTAATAGCTAATTTTCAGCATTATTTTTTTAAATAATTAAATTTTTTTATTTTCAGCATTAATAGCTAATTTTGAGTGTTTCATTGTATTAGTATATTCCTAAAATTACCTTTTTACATTTTTTTAAAAACATCGATCCTAAAACATCGATGTTTTGCACCGAAATACATCGATGTTTAGAGATCGATGTTTTCCACACATCGATGTATTGGTTCGATGTTAACATCGATGGTCAACATCGATGTTTTGTTCATCGATGCTCATCCCTAGTTCCTACTTGAATGGAGAAGCTACTGACTAGAAGCTGGGTAGGTAGTTATCTGTGTGTTGACGCCAATCAACCCACGAACAGCAAACACGACAAAACGCAGGTAGGTATCACAAATACAAATCTGTCATCGGAACTGGACGGAACAAAGAAAATAAATAAATAAAACGGACAGGCAGAGAAAGCGAATGTGATTCGGTGAAGTTCTCAGCTTAGTTGTCATCTGTAGATGTCGGACAAATGCCAATGTCGGACATATGCCGATGTCGGACATGTGATTCAGAGACAACAAAAACAAATCAGAAGAAGAAGCATCTCGTATCGAGATGACAAACTGAATCGAAAGGATCGAATCCATTGTGAAATGAACGATTTTGGGGTTGAAATCACATTATGGGGCAGTAGCCCTAAGTGGGCGTGGCGTACAACATTTTTACTCGGCTGAACATGTGCGGATGGGCCAATTTTTTCGGTTGCCATGGCGACACTTAGGTCCCAGGACCCAGAACCTACCTGTCAGTTTCAGGTAGGGATGTGGCGTTCAGCACTGAACGGATCCGAACTGAACGGATCTTTCAGTTGAACGTATCCCAACTGAACGGGTTCCCAAAGAGTTGCCGTTCACCAGTTCATGAACTCCCTCTTGTGACGTCCACTCCCTCGTACCTTCCTCCGATCCCACTCCTTCTCCTTGTCACCACCCGTTCTCAACTCCTTTACCCTTCCCCTCGCAGCTCCTCTCCTTCCCTTCCCTTCTTCACTCTTCACCCCTCCCTACACCCCTTACCGTTCACATCACCCCTCCCTACACCCCTTACCGTTCACATCACCCCTCCCTACACCCCTTACCGTTCACATCACCCCTCCCTACACCCCTTACCGTTCACATCACCCCTCCCTACACCCCTTACCGTTCACATCACCCCTCCCTACACCCCTTACCGTTCACATCACCCCTCCCTACACCCCTTACCGTTCACATCACCCCTCCCTACACCCCTTAACGTTCACATCACCCCTCCCTACACCCCTTACCGTTCACATCACCCTCCCTTCGCCGGTAGGGTGGTAGGGGGGGGGGGGGTATAAATCTTGGCGGATTCTACCTGAACGGGCTTTGGAGGGTCAAACTTGAGAGAGAAGAACTGAAGAACGGTGAACGGATCCCAAAGAACTGATCCCAGAAAAGAGTGAACTGGTGGGAGTTAACTCCCGGAATTGAACGGATCTTACAAACCCCTAGTTTCAGGAGCCTTGGTTTCGATTTCGATTGCAGAACATCGATTACAGTTAAGGAACCACCATGGATGCTCTACTAGAATATTGAATATCCATAGCCAGAGAACCCTGACGTGTGGCTGTTGAACTTGTGAAAAATGCTAGATAGCTGCAGTGAAAGGAGAAAAATTCAGATGCCAACTGAACAATGGTTGGTCTTTTTTACTCTGGTGTTTTTGGGTGCCGGGGTGGCCTTATGGCCCCTGTTTGTATAGTCATTTCGACATTACAATGGAGTAGCAGTAAAAAAAGGAAGTGGAGCATACTTCTCACAGAAAGTTATCGCTGACAATTACGAAATCCCAACTATGAAGATGATTAAAAGAATATTACAAGAAATAAACACTGATGGAGCAATGCCAGAGAAAAAAAGAAATAAATATCAAATTCTCAACTTACAAAACGGTACCTACCTACTGAGTGAAAATAAATAAAATACAGAACTTAAATTTCAAGCTGTACAAATGGCTCTTGATTTTATGGTCGTATCGACTGAACGTATGAATGGTAGATAAGTTAGTGCATAGTTCAACAACAACAAAAAACGTCTGCCAAGTATATAGGGTGTGCGGAATAGCTCCCTCACTTCCTGTAACATGGACGTGTAGAATTAGTTGGTAAAAAAAAACGCTGCAAAGTCCTTGTCACATGGGTTTATTATTCTATTGGACGTACCTACAGATATGTTGGCTGTTCATTAATTGTTTCTTTCATGCGTAATAATCGAAATAGCTACTTCTGATGGTTTCCATTAATTTTGGCCCCCAAAACACAAATTAGGTATACGATCTTTTTTTTCTTTTTTTTTTTTAACTATCTTTGATCATTGGTAGTGCCATTTAATCGTCCTGAACCACGTCTTGACACTTTTTCCAGTGTTATTATACAAACTGATGGTGATTTCAGACGATTTCCCAGGTTTTTGACTCATAAAAAATCAATTTTGGGAGCTGAACATTTGGTAGAACTCAATTTTCCACTCTTTGGTCAAAATCGACTTCATATTCGGTCTTCTCGTCCCCAAAAACATAGAAAACGATATCTCAGAAGCTCATGTTACCAATATGTTGCTAAAACGTAAAAAGTACCTATTTTTACACACATTTTCACTCATAACACCCCTGGGTATATTCCGATCGGGCTGAAAAGTTTCGGGACACAACTAGGGCCCAAATGGAGCATGTGTGCGAAAGAACGATTTTTTTAGACCGAAAATGAAGCCTGTACACGTGATACGGCGGACGGCGGACGGCGTACGGCGGACGGTGTACGGCGGACGGCGTACGGCGGACGGACATTGCATTTTTGGAATCTACGCACCTTGAAACGTAAAAGAAAAAAGTTTGAGGGGGTGTTATAAAAATTTTTTGCTGAGCGAATACATAGGTGTATTATTCACAGAATAATAAACCAAAATTATGAGTCGAAATGATTGAATAACAATAAACAGAGTACTAATAAATTACCTAATATGCGTAATAGGATCAATCATTTAAAAATTTTGTCAACACTTCATGTTCGCGCATGCGCAGGCGAAAGTTACCGTACGATTCCCTTGAAATTCATATCGAACTATCAAAGTATTATTCCTCATCGAACCTCCAAGTTTGAACTCATTTCAACGATATTTAAGGTAGTTATGGGCATTTAAGGGGGCGCAGACCCTGTTTTTTGTCAGTTTCTTCAGTCCTTTTCAATGATTTGGTATGGGATCATCTGTGGCCCAACCCGAACCTACCCTCCAAATTTCAGCCCATTTCGACCATTATTTCGGGTAGTTATGGGTGTTACCATGATTTGACCACAGACAGACAGACGGACAGACGGACATGGAACCAAAAATGTTCCTCGAAGTCTGAAACGCAACATTTTTTTTTTCCCCTTTATTGGCTTCGAAAATACAATCATACAGCCGCAATATGTTGAGGTAATAAATTATTAACGTAGATTATTTATGAATTGAAATGACAAAGGTAACTTGTAGGTTAATGATACAAATTTAAATCTAAATTTAAATCACTCAAACTTCAAAAATCTTCCTCGAAGTCTGAAACGCAAATTTCCCCCCCCCCCCCCCCCTTTATTGGCTTCGAAAATACAATCATACAGCCGCAATATGTTGAGGTAATAAATTTTAACGTAGATTATTTATGAATTGAAATGACAAAGGTAACTTGTAGGTTAATGATACAAATTTAAATCTAAATTTAAATCACTCAAACTAATTTAAATCACTCAAACTAATTTAAATCACTCAAACTTCAAAAATGTTCCTCGAAGTCTGAAACGCAAATTTTCCCCCCCCCCTTTATTGGCTTCGAAAATACAATCATGCAGCCGCAATATGTTGAGGTAATAAATTTTAACGTAGATTATTTATGAATTGAAATGACAAAGGTAACTTGTAGGTTAATGATACAAATTTAAATCTAAATTTAAATCACTCAAACTAATTTAAATCAATCAAACTTCAAAAATGTTCCTCGAAGTCTGAAACGCAAATTTTTTTTCCCCTTTATTGGCTTCGAAAATACAATCATACAGCCGCAATATGTTGAGGTAATAAATTTTAACGTAGATTATTTATGAATTGAAATGACAAAGGTAACTTGTAGGTTAATGATACAAATTTAAATCTAAATTTAAATCACTCAAACTAATTTAAATCAATCAAACTTCAAAAATGTTCCTCGAAGTCTGAAACGCAAATTTTTTTTCCCCTTTATTGGCTTCGAAAATACAATCATACAGCCGCAATATGTTGAGGTAATAAATTTTAACGTAGATTATTTATGAATTGAAATGACAAAGGTAACTTGTAGGTTAATGATACAAATTTAAATCTAAATTTAAATCACTCAAACTAATTTAAATCAATCAAACTTCAAAAATGTTCCTCGAAGTTTGAAACGCAAATTTTTTTTCCCCTTTATTGGCTTCGAAAATACAATCATACAGCCGCAATATGTTGAGGTAATAAATTATTAACGTAGATTATTTATGAATTGAAATGACAAAGGTAACTTGTAGGTTAATGATACAAATTTAAATCTAAATTTAAATCACTCAAACTTCAAAAATCTTCCTCGAAGTCTGAAACGCAAATTTCCCCCCCCCCCCCCCCTTTATTGGCTTCGAAAATACAATCATACAGCCGCAATATGTTGAGGTAATAAATTTTAACGTAGATTATTTATGAATTGAAATGACAAAGGTAACTTGTAGGTTAATGATACAAATTTAAATCTAAATTTAAATCACTCAAACTAATTTAAATCACTCAAACTTCAAAAATGTTCCTCGAAGTCTGAAACGCAAATTTCCCCCCCCCCTTTATTGGCTTCGAAAATACAATCATGCAGCCGCAATATGTTGAGGTAATAAATTTTAACGTAGATTATTTATGAATTGAAATGACAAAGGTAACTTGTAGGTTAATGATACAAATTTAAATCTAAATTTAAATCACTCAAACTAATTTAAATCAATCAAACTTCAAAAATGTTCCTCGAAGTCTGAAACGCAAATTTTTTTTCCCCTTTATTGGCTTCGAAAATACAATCATACAGCCGCAATATGTTGAGGTAATAAATTTTAACGTAGATTATTTATGAATTGAAATGACAAAGGTAACTTGTAGGTTAATGATACAAATTTAAATCTAAATTTAAATCACTCAAACTAATTTAAATCAATCAAACTTCAAAAATGTTCCTCGAAGTCTGAAACGCAAATTTTTTTTTCTCCTTTATTGGCTTCGAAAATACAATCATACAGCCGCAATATGTTGAGGTAATAAATTTTAACGTAGATTATTTATGAATTGAAATGACAAAGGTAACTTGTAGGTTAATGATACAAATTTAAATCTAAATTTAAATCACTCAAACTAATTTAAATCAATCAAACTTCAAAAATGTTCCTCGAAGTCTGAAACGCAAATTTTTTTTTCCCCTTTATTGGCTTCGAAAATACAATCATACAGCCGCAATATGTTGAGGTAATAAATTATTAACGTAGATTATTTATGAATTGAAATGACAAAGGTATCTTGTAGGTTAATGATACAAATTTAAATCTAAATTTAAATCACCCAAACTAATTTAAATCAATCAAACTTCAAAAATGTTCCTCGAAGTCTGAAACGCAAATTTTTTTTTTCCCCTTTATTGGCTTCGAAAATACAATCATACAGCCGCAATATGTTGAGGTAATAAATTTTAACGTAGATTATTTATGAATTGAAATGACAAAGGTAACTTGTAGGTTAATGATACAAATTTAAATCTAAATTTAAATCACCCAAACTAATTTAAATCAATCAATCTTCAAAAATGTTCCTCGAAGTCTGAAACGCAAATTTTTTTTCCCCTTTATTGGCTTCGAAAATACAATCATACAGCCGCAATATGTTGAGGTAATAAATTTTAACGTAGATTATTTATGAATTGAAATGACAAAGGTAACTTGTAGGTTAATGATACAAATTTAAATCTAAATTTAAAAATAAATTAAAAATAAATTATTAACGTAGGTTATTTATGAATTGAAATGACAAAGGTAACTTGTAGGTTAATGATACAAATTTAAATCTAAATTTAAATCACTCAAACTAATTTAAATCAATCAAACTTCAAAAATGTTCCTCGAAGTCTGAAACGCAAATGTTTTTTTTCCCCTTTATTGGCTTCGAAAATACAATCATACAGCCGCAATATGTTGAGGTAATAAATTTTAACGTAGATTATTTATGAATTGAAATGACAAAGGTAACTTGTAGGTTAATGATACAAATTTAAATCTAAATTTAAATCACTCAAACTAATTTAAATCAATCAATCTTCAAAAATGTTCCTCGAAGTCTGAAACGCAAATTTTTTTTTTCCCCTTTATTGGCTTCGAAAATACAATCATACAGCCGCAATATGTTGAGGTAATAAATTTTAACGTAGATTATTTATGAATTGAAATGACAAAGGTAACTTGTAGGTTAATGATACAAATTTAAATCTAAATTTAAATCACTCAAACTAATTTAAATCAATCAAAATTCAAAAATGTTCCTCGAAGTCTGAAATGCACATTTTTTTCCCCCTTTATTGGCTTCGAAAATACAATCATACAGCCGCAATATGTTGAGGTAATAAATTTTAACGTAGATTATTTATGAATTGAAATGACAAAGGTAACTTGTAGGTTAATGATACAAATTTAAATCTAAATTTAAATCACTCAAACTAATTTAAATCAATCAAACTTCAAAAATGTTCCTCGAAGTCTGAAACGCAAATTTTTTTTCCCCTTTATTGGCTTCGAAAATACAATCATACAGCCGCAATATGTTGAGGTAATAAATTTTAACGTAGATTATTTATGAATTGAAATGACAAAGGTAACTTGTAGGTTAATGATACAAATTTAAATCTAAATTTAAATCACTCAAACTAATTTAAATCAATCAAACTTCAAAAATGTTCCTCGAAGTCTGAAACGCAAATTTTTTTTTTCCCCTTTATTGGCTTCGAAAATACAATCATACAGCCGCAATATGTTGAGGTAATAAATTTTAACGTAGATTATTTATGAATTGAAATGACAAAGGTAACTTGTAGGTTAATGATACAAATTTAAATCTAAATTTAAATCACTCAAACTAATTTAAATCAATCAAACTTCAAAAATGTTCCTCGAAGTTTGAAACGCAAATTTTTTTTCCCCTTTATTGGCTTCGAAAATACAATCATACAGCCGCAATATGTTGAGGTAATAAATTTTAACGTAGATTATTTATGAATTGAAATGACAAAGGTAACTTGTAGGTTAATGATACAAATTTAAATCTAAATTTAAATCACTCAAACTAATTTAAATCAATCAAACTTCAAAAATGTTCCTCGAAGTCTGAAACGCAAATTTTTTTTTCTCCTTTATTGGCTTCGAAAATACAATCATACAGCCGCAATATGTTGAGGTAATAAATTATTAACGTAGATTATTTATGAATTGAAATGACAAAGGTAACTTGTAGGTTAATGATACAAATTTAAATCTAAATTTAAATCACTCAAACTAATTTAAATCAATCAAACTTCAAAAATGTTCCTCGAAGTCTGAAACGCAAATTTTTTTTTCCCCTTTATTGGCTTCGAAAATACAATCATACAGCCGCAATATGTTGAGGTAATAAATTATTAACGTAGATTATTTATGAATTGAAATGACAAAGGTATCTTGTAGGTTAATGATACAAATTTAAATCTAAATTTAAATCACCCAAACTAATTTAAATCAATCAAACTTCAAAAATGTTCCTCGAAGTCTGAAACGCAAATTTTTTTTTTCCCCTTTATTGGCTTCGAAAATACAATCATACAGCCGCAATATGTTGAGGTAATAAATTTTAACGTAGATTATTTATGAATTGAAATGACAAAGGTAACTTGTAGGTTAATGATACAAATTTAAATCTAAATTTAAATCACCCAAACTAATTTAAATCAATCAAACTTCAAAAATGTTCCTCGAAGTCTGAAACGCAAATTTTTTTTTTCCCCTTTATTGGATTCGAAAATACAATCATACAGCCGCAATATGTTGAGGTAATAAATTATTAACGTAGATTATTTATGAATTGAAATGACAAAGGTAACTTGTAGGTTAATGATACAAATTTAAATCTAAATTTAAATCACTCAAACTAATTTAAATCAATCAAACTTCAAAAATGTTCCTCGAAGTCTGAAACGCAAATTTTTTTTTTCCCCTTTATTGGCTTCGAAAATACAATCATACAGCCGCAATATGTTGAGGTAATAAATTTTAACGTAGATTATTTATGAATTGAAATGACAAAGGTAACTTGTAGGTTAATGATACAAATTTAAATCTAAATTTAAATCACTCAAACTAATTTAAATCAATCAATCTTCAAAAATGTTCCTCGAAGTCTGAAACGCAAATTTTTTTTTCCCCCTTTATTGGCTTCGAAAATACAATCATACAGCCGCAATATGTTGAGGTAATAAATTTTAACGTAGATTATTTATGAATTGAAATGACAAAGGTAACTTGTAGGTTAATGATACAAATTTAAATCTAAATTTAAAAATAAATTAAAAATAAATTATTAACGTAGGTTATTTATGAATTGAAATGACAAAGGTAACTTGTAGGTTAATGATACAAATTTAAATCTAAATTTAAATCACTCAAACTAATTTAAATCAATCAAACTTCAAAAATGTTCCTCGAAGTCTGAAACGCAAATGTTTTTTTTCCCCTTTATTGGCTTCGAAAATACAATCATACAGCCGCAATATGTTGAGGTAATAAATTTTAACGTAGATTATTTATGAATTGAAATGACAAAGGTAACTTGTAGGTTAATGATACAAATTTAAATCTAAATTTAAATCACTCAAACTAATTTAAATCAATCAATCTTCAAAAATGTTCCTCGAAGTCTGAAACGCAAATTTTTTTTTTCCCCTTTATTGGCTTCGAAAATACAATCATACAGCCGCAATATGTTGAGGTAATAAATTTTAACGTAGATTATTTATGAATTGAAATGACAAAGGTAACTTGTAGGTTAATGATACAAATTTAAATCTAAATTTAAATCACTCAAACTAATTTAAATCAATCAAAATTCAAAAATGTTCCTCGAAGTCTGAAATGCACATTTTTTTTCCCCTTTATTGGCTTCGAAAATACAATCATACAGCCGCAATATGTTGAGGTAATAAATTTTAACGTAGATTATTTATGAATTGAAATGACAAAGGTAACTTGTAGGTTAATGATACAAATTTAAATCTAAATTTAAATCACTCAAACTAATTTAAATCAATCAAACTTCAAAAATGTTCCTCGAAGTCTGAAACGCAAATTTTTTTTCCCCTTTATTGGCTTCGAAAATACAATCATACAGCCGCAATATGTTGAGGTAATAAATTATTAACGTAGATTATTTATGAATTGAAATGACAAAGGTAACTTGTAGGTTAATGATACAAATTTAAATCTAAATTTAAATCACTCAAACTAATTTAAATCAATCAAACTTCAAAAATGTTCCTCGAAGTCTGAAACGCAAATTTTTTTTCCCCCTTTATTGGCTTCGAAAATACAATCATACAGCCGCAATATGTTGAGGTAATAAATTTTAACGTAGATTATTTATGAATTGAAATGACAAAGGTAACTTGTAGGTTAATGATACAAATTTAAATCTAAATTTAAATCACTCAAACTAATTTAAATCACTCAAACTTCAAAAATGTTCCTCGAAGTCTGAAATGCACATTTTTTTTTCCCCTTTATTGGCTTCGAAAATACAATCATACAGCCGCAATATGTTGAGGTAATAAATTTTAACGTAGATTATTTATGAATTGAAATGACAAAGGTAACTTGTAGGTTAATGATACAAATTTAAATCTAAATTTAAATCACTCAAACTAATTTAAATCAATCAAACTTCAAAAATGTTCCTCGAAGTCTGAAACGCAAATTTTTTTTTTCCCCTTTATTGGCTTCGAAAATACAATCATACAGCCGCAATATGTTGAGGTAATAAATTATTAACGTAGATTATTTATGAATTGAAATGACAAAGGTAACTTGTAGGTTAATGATACAAATTTAAATCTAAATTTAAATCACTCAAACTAATTTAAATCAATCAAACTGAAATGTGCACTTTGGCCATGTATGCATATAGCATGTAGTACATTTCCGTCTCACATTCTGCCAAAATAGAGTCCAGATTAAAGGGGCACTATTAATCTTCCCAATTATCTTTGTGATGAATGATTTCAGTTTCATCTTTGTGATGAAACGCAAAATGGTAGTGGAAATTTTCATTTTGGAGGTCATGATTTTTTTTCGCAATCACGAATCCAAGGCTTTCTTACCTAACGGTAGTGAGGAAGCAAAATCGGAAATTTTGGTTTGTATGGCTTTTTTTAATAGTTGGTTTTGCAAGCAGGAGAGCTTTATTATATAAGCACAACGCAGTGCTTCAGTAGAGATGATGCTCACTGGAGGCGATTCGTTTGCCATGATCCAACAAAGATCCCCACCTGTCCACTATTGGGAGGTGGTAAATTCCTGTGGTAGGGAGCGACTGTTCCTGTCCACTACTGAGAGGTGTCCACTATTGGGATTAGTCCACTACTGAGAGGTGTCCACTTACTGAGGTTTCACTGTAATTATCATAACGGGTAGATAGGTTCCCGCGGTGTTCAGCAACACAGTACCTACCTTGAAACATCTAATACCTATTCCTACAAAATCCACTTCCAAGTCAACAAAGGATGCACATGTGTCGGAGTATTGCACTTTTAACCTCAAAATCGGCATCAGCACAAAAAGTAACTCGGGAACCTTCGCAAACTTAGTTTACTTCTGATCAAATTTTTATGTTTCGATAATAGTGGAACGGTACAAAAATTCAATGCCCTACAAGATGCATTAACATAATTTTATCCATCAAGTGCTTCATTTTCAACTGCAAAGAACGAAATAACAGGCAAAATTTCGAGGTTTTTTTGGCTAACGTACTAACTGCTCTACTCAAAAACGCTGCAAAGTCCTTGTCACATGGGTTTATTATTCTACAGGACATACCTACAGAAATTTGAGCTGTCCATTTATTGTTTCTTTCATGTAAAATAATTGAAATAGCTATTTCTGGTGGTTTCCACCAATTTTGGCCCCCAAAACTTGAATTAGGTACGCTCCTTTTAGCGAATTTTCAAAGAAAATGAAGCTATTGCAATGGCTTCGAAATTTAAATAATATAAATTTTTGGAAATTTTCTTCATAGAAATCCGTTTCAGACCATTCTAAAACGATTCCTGAAATTTAACACTTTTTTATATGTATATATATATATATGTGTCACTCCAGACGATAACTCTCGATAGAATTGAGATAAACAGCTCAAATTTGCACAAAAAATCTATCTTGGCAATCGAAAGGCTAAGTTCGAAGATGGGCGAAATTGGCCTACTCTAAGGAGGGTTTTGGCGCATTTAAAGTGCGCAAAAATTACCCAAAAATCCCCAAAATGTTATTTTCCAACAAGTGACCCCTCATTTTAAAGGTTTTTGCACGCTGAACACGATGGTGGAATCGGAGTTTAGATATCTTGATCCGTTCTCAAATTAGAGCATTTAAAGTGCGCAAAAATTACCCAAAAATCCCCAAAATGTTATTTTCTAACAAGTGACCCCTCATTTTAAAGGTTTTTGCACGCTGAACACGATGGTGAAATCGGATTTTAGATATCTAAATCCGTTCATAAATTAGAGCATTTAAAGTGCGCAAAAATTACCCAAAACTAGGATAATCTTTAAACTCTTACCCCCCCCCCCCCCCCACCCCCTTAGAGTGGTCAGATTGAAAAATGTGAGAAGTATTAATTGAAGACGAGAGTTCGAAGCAAAAAAGGGGGAGGCAAACGATTAGTACAACTCCTTGAATTTCCCATTTGACATATAATTGTTATGATACCTTCATAGATAGACAAGTACCGGCCCACGTATTACTAGAAGGAAGACGAAAGAAAAAATCTATTTCAAATTATTCAATTTAGGTACTAACAGTAGGAGGAAGAAGGTTAGGTAGGTATCTTATCAATTTATTATCAGTATCATACGAATATTTGATATTCAAAGGTAGGTAGGTACTTAACATGATAAAAATAATATCAATGAAGAAGGAAGGATCTACCTACCTAGTAGAGCAAATCTTGAACTGGTTTTAGATACCAGGCCTGAAATCGTAGTCAAGAGGAAAGGCCATTCAGAAGGAACAAGGAATCTACTCATAACAAACGGTAGAATCAGGATGGACAAAACGTACAAATTAAAATAAATACGAAGAGAATATACATAGAAAACCAAATTTTAGACCGAAGTTTTCCTTTATTCAAAACCATAGCCATTAATTCGAATATTTCTTTGAAAATTCGCTCATTAAGTCATGCTGCATGACTGGTTTTTTTTTTTTTTTTCAAATTACCATTGATTAGGTATTGGTTGTGCCATTTAATCGTCTTGATCTACGTGTTGACACTTTTCCTAGTGTTATTCTACAATTATTTATAGTTGTTGTTTGATAGCGTTTATTGTACATGTTGATTCTAATAACAAAACACATTCACAATTCCTAAGATTAAAGCTAGATTTCAATTTCTCCCTTGAGAGGGAAAAACATTAAATCATGTTTAATGTTTTTCCCTCGCAAGGGAGAAATTAGATATAGTTTTTTAATGTCAAGAAAAAATGAAAGCCACAATTTCACTGAACTCTACAAGTATAATGTTGCATTTACTGTACTTATTATAGAACTCGCCATCAACATATGGTTGCTACAACAGAAGGTAGTAACTGTGTAGTAACCAATGAAAAACGTAGCTATTGACTCTTGTTTCTTTCGAGTGCGATATTCTTTATGGTTGCTACAACAGAAGGTAGTAACTGTGTAGTAACCAATGAAAAACGTTGCATATTTGCGTGTCGGAATTCACAGAATGACCCCCAGCCCTAAAACATTAAACATGTTAAATTGATGGTGATTTCAGACGATTTTCCAGGTTTTTGACTCATAAAAAAATCAATTTTGTGAGCTGAAAATCTGGTACACCCTCAATTTTCCACTCCTTGGTCAAAATTGACTTCATATTCGGTCTTCTCGTCCCCAAAAACATGGAAAGCGACACCTCAAAAGCTCATGGTACTAACATGTTACTAAAACGCAAGAAGTACCTATTTTGGTTTATTATTCTGTGAATAATACACCTATGTATTCGCCCAGCAAAAAAATTTTACAACACCCCCTCAAACTTTTTTCTTTTCCGTTTCAAGGTGCGTAGATTCCAAAAATGCAATGTCCGTCCGCCGTCCGCCGTATCACGAGTACAGGCTTCATTTTCGGTCTAAAAAATTCGTTCTTTCGCACACATGCTCCATTTGGGCCCTAGTTGTGTCCCGAAACTTTTCAGCCCGATCGGAATATACCCAGGGGTGTTATGAGTGAAAATGTGTATAAAAATAGGTACTTTTTGTGTTTCAGTAACATGAGCTTGTGAGGATAGTTTTCCATGTTTTTGGGACGAGAAGACCGAATGTGAAGTCGATTTTGACGAAGAGTGGAAAATTGAGGTTCTAACGAAGTTTCAGCCTTAAATTTGCGTTAAATTTTGGTCTAAAATCGTCGATCTTCTGCACACCCCGATCGGAATACACTCAGGGGTGTGGTGGGAGAAAAGTGGGTGTGAAAATAGGGGTTTTCGAGGTTTTTTTAAGGTTTTAATGAACATGAGCTTTTGAGGTATCGTTTCCAATGTTTTTAGGTCGATAAGACCGAATATGAAGGCGATTTTGACCGAATAATGAAGAACTGAGGTTGTAACGAAGGTTCAGCTCCCGAACTGCATTTTATGAGTCAGAAACCTGGGAAATAGTTTGAAATCACCATAAATTTGTATAATAACACTAGAAGTAGTTTCAACAGGTGAATCAAGATAATTAAACGGCACTATCAAAGATAATTTATCAAAAGCCCAATCTGTGTTTTTGAGGGCCAAAACTGGTTTGGAAACCATGAAAATAGCCATTTCAATGATTGCACATGAAAGAAACAATAAATGAACAGCCAGCATTTCTGTAGGTATGTCCAGTAAAATAATAAACCCATGTGACAAGGAGTTTGCAGCGTTTTCAGACAGAAATTAAATCAGATATGGATGATACGGTGGACGGACATTGCATTTTTGGAATCTACGCAACTTGAAACGTAAAAGAAAAAAATTTGAGAGGAGGGTGTTATACAAATGTTTTTGCTGAGCGAATACATAGGTGTATTATTCACAGAATAATAAACCAAAACCGTCGCAAACCAAATTTACTATTATTTTGGGTACCCAAACTGAATTGAAAACGTTTCCAGCTTTCTGTGCGGTAACCAAAAACGCTGCAAAGTCCTTGTCACATGGGTTTATTATTCTATTGGAGTTCTAGAGATTTTTTTTGGCTGTTAAATGTATTGTTTCTTTCATGTGGAATGATTGAAATAGCTATTTCTGATGATTTCCACCAGTTTTGGCCCCCAAAACATGAAATAGGTACGCTTTTTTTTTTTTTTTTTTTAAGATCATCTTTGATCATTGGTAGTGGCATTTAATGGTCTTGATTCACCTGTTTACACTTTTTCCAATGTTATTGTATACATTGATGGTGATTTCAGACAGTTTTCCAGGTTTTTGACTCATAAAAAACCAATTTTGGGAGCTGAACCTTTGGTAAAACCTCAATTTCCGCGTCTTTGGTCAAAATCGACTTCATATTCGGTCTTCTCGTCCTCAAAAACATGGAAAAAGATACCTCAAAAGCTCATGTTACTGACATGTTGTTAAAACGCAAAAAGTACCTATTTTTATACACATTTTCACTCATAACACCCCTGGGTATATTCCGATCGGGCTGAAAAGTTTCGGGGCACAACTAGGGCCCAAATGGAGCATGTGTGCGAAAGAACGATTTTTTTAGACCGAAAATGAAGCCTGTACACGTGATACGGCGTACGGCGGACGGCGGACGGACATTGCATTTTTGGAATCTACGCACCTTGAAACGGAAAAGAAAAAATTTTGAGGGGGTGTTATAAAAATGTTTTGCTGAGCGAATACATAGGTGTATTATTCACAGAATAATAAACCAAAACCCAATTACTTAAACAGCAGAGGATAGTTACGTACTATTACAAGCGTTTAGCTGAGCGTTCTTAAGAAATTCCGCGCTCTCCCAGAATGTTGAGGCTTTGAGTAGGTCAGCTTCCCTTATTAAGTTAGGAATTTTCTCAAGGCGTGGGCGTTGGCGTATATACGGATTCCCACGCGATGTTTACTTGTTTCTTTTAAAAGCGATTTCTATTTTCGGTCTTTTTGCTCCTCTGCAAATGAATGGGCTCCAAGCCCCAAGCCCTCTCCCGCCCTTCGGCTAAATTTACTGACCCAGCTCTCCTCTTTTCAAGCTTTTTTTTTCATTCCTTTTACACGGGAGTTGTGTACGTTGAGAATTTTATGCGCAGAATACGTTTTGCTCAATGAGAATATGAGATTCAGAGCGAGAGAAATCTTAGGAAGCTAAAAACGCTGCAAAGTCATTGTCACATGGGTTTATTATTCTACAGAAATGTTGGCTGTACATTTATTGTTTGTTTCATGTGAAATAATTCTAATAGCTATTTCTGATGGTTTCCACCAATTTTGGGCCCCAAAACACAAATTAGGTAGGTACGATCTTTTTTTTTTTTCAAATTAACTTTGATCATTGGTAGTGCCATTTAATCGTCTTGATCCACGTGTTGACACTTTTCCTAGTGTTATTCTACAAACTGATGGTGATTTCAGACGATTTCGCAGGTTTTTGACTCATACAAAATCAATTTTGGGAGCTGAACATCTGGTACACCCTCAATTTTCCACTCCTTGGCCAAAATCGACCTCATATTCGATCTTCTCGTCCCCAAAAACATGGAAAACGATACCTCAAAAGCTCATGTTACCAACATGTTGCTAAAACGCAAAAAGTACCTATTTTTACACACATTTTCACTCACAACACCCCTGGGTATATTCCGATCGGGCTGAAAAGTTTCGGGACACAACTAGGGCCCAAATGGAGCATGTGTGCGAAAGAAGACTTTTTTAGACCGAAAATGAAGCCTGTACACGTGATACGGCGTACGGCGGACGGCGGACGGACATTGCATTTTTTGAATCTACGCACCTTGAAACGGAAAAGAAAAAGGTTTGAGGGGGGGTTATAAAAATTTTTTGCTGAGCGATTACATAGGTGTATTATTCAGAGAATAATAAACCAAAATCAATTCTGGGAGCTGAACATTTGGTAGAACTCAATTTTCCACTCTTTGGTCAAAATCGACTTCATATTCGGTCTTCTCGTCCCCAAAAACATAGAAAACGATATCTCAGAAGCTCATGTTACCAATATGTTGCTAAAACGTAAAAAGTACCTATTTTTACACACATTTTCACTCATAACACCCCTGGGTATATTCCGATCGGCTGAAAAGTTTCGGGACACAACTAGGGCCCAAATGGAGCATGTGTGCGAAAGAACGAATTTTTTAGACCGAAAATGAAGCCTGTACACGTGATACGGCGGACGGCGGACGGCGTACGGCGGACGGCGTACGGCGGACGGACATTGCATTTTTGGAATCTATGCACCTTGAAACTTAAAAGAAAAAAGTTTGAGGGGGTGTTATAAAAATTTTTTGCTGAGCGAATACATAGGTGTATTATTCACAGAATAATAAACCAAAATGAGACGATCAATCGATAGACTTCCGTATAATAATCATCGAGATTTAAAAAAATATAAATTTAATCTTATTTAAGTAGGTATTGTTTGACGAAAAAAATTAATAATTGGTAGATTAAAGTATAATACATACGGAATAATAATTAATAATATTACTCCTAAATTCTAGAAGAAAAACAATCGATGCTGCATCAGTGGCGGATCCATAGAGGAGCTAATCTCCCTCACACCACTGTTCGGACGAAATCCCTATACACTGAATTAAACGCTGCAAATTATTACATAACGGTTTATTATTTCCCTGTATAGATGCCCCTTCTGCGTAGAGCACTGTTTTCTGTGGTTGATACCCTCGAGCTCCCCTCCCAGAAAAGCCCTAAATCGAGTACTGGAGCCAGCCAGAGAATTACAGTTGCATAAATATTCGGTGGATTCAGGAATTCTATAAAAATTGATTATTTTTCGTCATTCATGAAGATAGAGCTTGTTCAAGTTACATAAGTACCTATCAACAAAATCCAAAAGAGCCATCATTTTTGTTTATTATTTCAATAATGAACCACTGGAATAGAGCATGAAAAAAAAAAAAAAAAAAATTCTAACCCCCCTCAAAATTTGATGGTTAACGTTTCAAGGTATGTAGAATCCGAAAATGTAATGAAAAAACGTTTCAAGGTATGTAGAATCCGAAAATGTAATGAAAAAATGTAATGAAAAAAATGTAATGAAAAAAACCAGTCATGCAGCATGACTTAATGAGCGAATTTTCAAAGAAATATTCGAATTAATGGCTCTGGTTTTGAATAAAGGAAAACTTCTTCCTCCTACTGTTAGTACCTAAATTGAATAATTTGAAATAGATTTTTTCTTTCGTCTTCCTTCTAGTAATACGTGGGCCGGTACTTGTCTATCTATGAAGGTATCATAACAATTATATGTCAAATGGGAAATTCAAGGAGTTGTACTAATCGTTTGCCTCCCCCTTTTTTGCTTCGAACTCTCGTCTTCAATTAATACTTCTCACATTTTTCAATCTGACCACTCTAAGGGGGTGGGGTGGGGGGGGGGGGGGTAAGAGTTTAAAGATTATCCTAGTTTTGGGTAATTTTTGCGCACTTTAAATGCTCTAATTTAAGAACGGATTTAGATATCTAAAATCCGATTTCACCATCGTGTTCAGCGTGCAAAAACCTTTAAAATGAGGGGTCACTTGTTAGAAAATAATATTTTGGGGATTTTTGGGTAATTTTTGCGCACTTTAAATGCTCTAATTTGAGAACGGATCAAGATATCTAAAATCCGATTCCACCATCGTGTTCAGCGTGCAAAAACCTTTAAAACGAGGGGTCACTTGTTGGAAAATAACATTTTGGGGATTTTTGGGTAATTTTTGCGCACTTTAAATGCGCCAAAACCCTCCTTAGAGTAGGCCAATTTCGCCCATCTTCGAACTTAGCCTTTCGATTGCCAAGATAGATTTTTTGTGCAAATTTGAGCTGTTTATCTCAATTCTATCGAGAGTTATCGTCTGGAGTGACACATATATATATATATATACATATAAAAAAGTGTTAAATTTCAGGATTCGTTTTAGAATGGTCTGAAACGGATTTCTATGAAGAAAATTTCCAAAAATTTATATTATTTAAATTTCGAAGCCATTGCAATAGCTTCATTTTCTTTGAAAATTCGCTAAAAACTTCGCCCCCTGCACCCCCGGATGACTTCCGCTTAAAGCCTGACGGCTAAAATGTGGTGTACCTGACCCTTCAGGTTTTTGTCCCCCTCGCTGTATTATACAGGGTGTATCAGATAAGGTGCGCAGTACTTCACCCACGTATTCTACAACCAATTTCCAACAAAAAGTGCCTCATAGCAATTTTTTTTATCTCGCTTAGTTTTTGAGTTATTTCACTTCTAAGATTTTTTCGTGTTTTCGACCTTGTCTCAGCAAAACGGCTATAACTCACTAACAGTATTATGTAAAGTAAAAGTTGAGGATACCGTTGGAAAGTGCGTTAAATTTCCTATCTTTCAAGCGCCAAACCGATTTTTTTGCTCACATCGAGTTGGCGAAAAATCACTCTACAAAGCAAACTTCAAGAAAATTTGAAAAAAGAAGGTTTTTCAAACGTTCAGTACTCCACTCTAATCTGCATTTGATCAGGTGCCTGTAGCTTAAAAAATGCGCCAAAAGGTCAGCTTTCGAATGATATATCAAAAACAATTTTTACTATTTTATTTGGTCGAGAAAACTTCGTTTGAATGCAAAAAACAGCGAAGCAAGTCGAGGTTTTTGACGCTTGGTAATGGGCCAAGCAGAATTCCCAATACGCGGTGACAGAGTGATGTGGACTGATGAAGCCACATTTACACGGGCTGGGATGTTCAATCATCGCAACAGCCACATTTGGGCCGAAGAAAATCCTCATGGGACCCATGTGTCCCAATACAATATGATTTTCGGGCAAACGTGTGGGCTGGAATGACCCGAAATCGTATGATTGGTCCTGTTTTGCTGCCTGACCGGATAAACGGCAATTCTTTTCGTAACGTGAGTAAAGACTGTTTCCCATACTTTCTCTTTATCATACTCTCTGCCAAATATCATGTTCTGAACCCATCAAGCTAATAAAACCACACTTAATTCTTGCAGTTGGTAGAAAATGAAGTGTTAGAATTCCTCGATGATATGCCTCTGGTGGAGAGAATGAATCTCTGGTTTCAAATGGACGGGTGTCCGGCCCACAGAACTCGAGCAGTAAGGGAATGGATGAACACCAACTTTGAAAACAGGTTAGAAACTGAAACCCCCTGTTCGTCATAATGCACATTAAAAGAAAAAGAATTTTCCACTCAACATAAGGAAAAATACGTTGCACGATTTTTTTAAAGCGTTCATTTAACTTTCAAATTTCTCATAGGTGGATCGGTCAGTATGGACCCGTCCGGTGGCCCCCGCGCAGTCCTGACCTCACTCCGATGGACTATTACCTCTGGGGGAATCTCAAAGCAAAAGTGTACGACGTCAGGATTGAGTCGAGAGATCATCTCATTCAAAGAATAATGGATTGCGGAGATCAAATGAAACAAATCCGACGAGAGCTTCGAAGTGCTGTTGATGCAATGCGCAAAAGGACACATTTGTGCATTCAACAAAATGGAGGCCATTTTGAAAATTTACTGTAATTACGGATTAGAAAATGCTTGCACAAATTTAAAACTGCACCTTAGAAGATAAAACAGATTTTGTTCGTAAAAATGCCTACTTATTTGAAACCCATTACCAAGCGTCAAAAACCTCGACTTGCTTCGCTGTTTTTTGCATTCAAACGAAGTTTTCTCGACCAAATAAAATAGTAAAAATTGTTTTTGATATATCATTCGAAAGCTGACCTTTTGGCGCATTTTTTAAGCTACAGGCACCTGATCAAATGCAGATTAGAGTGGAGTACTGAACGTTTGAAAAACCTTCTTTTTTTAAATTTTCTTGAAGTTTGCTTTGTAGAGTGATTTTTCGCCAACTCGATGTGAGCAAAAAAAATCGGTTTGGCGCTTGAAAGATAGGAAATGTAACGCACTTTCCAACGGTATCCTCAACTTTTACTTTACATAATACTGTTAGTGAGTTATAGCCGTTTTGCTGAGACAAGGTCGAAAACACGAAAAAATCTTAGAAGTGAAATAACTCAAAAACTAAGCGAGATAAAAAAAAATTGCTATGAGGCACTTTTTGTTGGAAATTGGTTGTAGAATACGTGGGTGAAGTACTGCGCACCTTATCTGATACACCCTGTATAAGATCGGCTGTTTCTTACCTTACTTCACGCGCGGCTCATACTAGACTCCACCTTTTTTGTTTTTCAGTAAAAATATATGTATCACTTTATAAATACGGATTATTATGTAGGTACCCAACTACTATTGCTATCGTTATATTGATCGAGTAAACCGCTTTGTATAATTAGGTAGGTCAGGTTAAAAAAACATGCTTTAGCCGCGTAGTTTACTACAACCAAGTGACAACCAAACAAGCGTCATTGTTTACTATCCATTTACAACATTCATTTATATAGTTATATTATGAAACTAGGATATAAATACCAAGAACAAATACGGGGTGTTCTTCGTTACTCCCCCCCATTTTCAAACGCTCGTCGCTTCATGAAATTCTAACAGAAATTTGAGGTTGAGGTGATTTTCGGAATCTTCATTTCGTCTAGTTTTTGATGTGCGTGTTCATATTTTGATGCAACAACTTTGTACAAGCGAAATTCGCCGTGAAAAAAAGTGGGGGGGAGTATCGAAGTATTTGCCATGTCAAATCCTTCGGTACTCCCCCCCACGGTGAAAACAGTATTTTCGACAACCAATATCGCGTCTCAACCTCTTAACTTTCGATCAAAGGATTTCATCGCTCTATATCTCATACCTGCACGTCCTCACACCCCCGTTCCTGTGAATTGTTGTTGTTTAGAGATAGGTAAGCTGTTGCATTGATGTGGGATGCTATGTCGTTTTTGAGATGCGAGCGCAGCGAGCATCCAGACGACTAATCTATCATCAGCATCAGACGACTGTAGGTCAACGTTCGAGAATTAGTGGGGTGTATAGATTAGTGGTCTGGATGCTCGCTGCGCTCGCATCTCAAAAACGACATAACATCCCACATCAATCCAACAGTAAACATATAGATTAGTGGGGTGTATAGATTAGTGGTCTGGATGCTCGCTGCGCTCGCATCTCAAAAAAGACATAACATCCCACATCAATCCAACAGTAAACATATAGATTAGTGGGGTGTATAGAAAGATATTTTTTCAACATAATCGAACACCCTCTTCATGTACAATAAAATAATTATACAAATCCTGTAGTCGAAAATACTTTTTTCACCGTGGGGGGGAGTACCGAAGAATTTGACATGGCAAATACTTCGATACTCCCCCCCACTTTTTTCGATTGAATAATTCACTTTTACTATCTTAATTCTGGTAAATTGAGGTTAATTAGACATAAAACTAGACAAACTGAAGATTCCAAAAATCACCTCAACATCAAATTTTTGTTAGAATTTCATTTTTTTTTTGTTGTTTGAAAATGGGGGGGAGTAACGAAGAACACCCCAAATACGAAATACATTCGTGATAAATCAAGAGCTTTCCAACGAATGGAAAACGATTTTTGTCCGATGAAAATGAAAGAAGTTTCATTTCCCTAGCAACTACTCGGTTGTAAGTGAAAATCATTGTTAAAATACGCGCTACTTTTGTCTCACTATTTGGTCTCACTTTTTCCTGTCGCTTTTCGGCGGGGGGTCCCATCGCAAAAACCTGAAGGGTCAGGTTAAAATTTGTGTCTGTCCGCCGTACGCCGTACTGGCCACTTTTCTTAGTTACCATGAAAAAAACGCTGCAAATCTCTGCACAACGGTTTATTATTTTGTATAGAATACCCTTCTGTTACAGATCACATATCTCTGTATAGATAACCCGTCTGTATAATACAATATGTACTAGTCTATACATGTTATGATGAGAATCGCAGACAGCGTTGGGCCAATAGAATTGCAGAACCATTTCGGACCATGCCAATGCGCACCATGCCAATTAGACAATTCGAAATGAATTCCAATTCAAATTAATGAATTCCAATACAAGTGAGCAGTGGCCAATTGCAATTGAAAACAACAGACACACAAACAAGCCTATGATTCCCCAATTGCAAACAATAAAGTAATCCAATAATTTACAAACTATTCCAATTTCAATTGAAAATTTTGATTGATTGATCGATCAATTGATTGAATAAATTGATTGATTGACTGAATCCAGCGCGTCCCTGGTGACAAGAGTATACAATTTCATTCACACTGGAGTCGAAAATGCCTGTCGGTGCAAACTTCGGGGCCTTACTGTGAACGAACGGCTGGACGTACGATGCTCCGGATGGTCTTTAAAAACTCGCAAGTTCAAGAATTATTTAAAACCGTAAAAATATTTACGTAAAAAAATGGTATAGGCGTTCTGGAAATTTCAACCCCCATTTTGAACCCCTTAGAGATGACTGACAGTAACGTCGAGCTTCGAGGACCAACTAGACACCGAACGGGACCCATAACCCGAATTTCATCAATTTTGTTTCATGGTAACTAAGAAAAGTGGCCCGTACGGCGTACGGCGGACAGACAGAAATATTTTTATTGCAGTTTTGGATTCTACATACCTTGAAACGTAAACCATCAAATTTTGAGGGGGGGTAAGAATTTTGGTTTATTATTTTCAATAATGAACCATTGGAATCGAGCATGAAAAAAAAATTCTTACCCCCCCTCAAAATTTGATGGTTTACGTTTCAAGGTATGTAGAATCCAAAACTGCAATAAAAACATTTCTGTCTGTCCGCCGTACGGGCCACTTTTCTTAGTTACCATGAAAAAAAAATTGATGAAATTCGGGTTATAGGTTCCGTTCGGCGTCTAGTTGGTCCTCGAAGCTCGACGTTACTGTGAGTCATCTCTAAGGGGTTCAAAATAGGGGTTGCAATTTTCAAAACGCCTATACAATTTTTTTACGTAAATATTTTTACGGTTTTAAATAGTTCTTGAACTTGCGAGTTTTTTAAGACCATCCGGAGCATCGTACGTCCAGCCGTTCGTTCACAGTAAGGCCCCGAAGTTTGCACCGACAGGCATTTTCGACTCCAGTGTGAATGAAATTGTATACAATTCAAACCAAATCTCGTAACCAGAGACGCGCCCACAATAGGAATTTGTGAATACGGCCAATCATTGGTAGGGATCACCTGATTATATTGGCGGAGTATGAAGTCGAGTTGGTTGTTCTGTGATATTATTTAATTTGAAAAATGATGGCTCTTTTGGAGTTTGTTGGTAGGTAGTGAAACTTGAACAAACGTTGAAGTATTATTGATGGGTAAATTATTACTACGGTAAATTATTACACAACGGTTCAGTATACCATTCTACGTAGAAGGGGCTGGAGTTTGTTGGTAGGTACTTTTGCAACTTTTTTCACTCCTCATCAACAATTTCTTTTCAGAACTTCATTATGTGCGTTTCTTTTTGTTAGGTACTGTTTGTCATCGGCAGAATTATTTTAGCAACATTTAACTCGTGATTTAGGTAGGTACCTAGTAACGAGTACGGGGTTAGGTACTAACCTACGGAGGGTCTGCGATCTACATAATATGTATATAATAGAATAGTACATATTATATTATATAGAAGGGTTATCTATACATAGAGCTGTGATCTGTAACAGGAGGGTATTCTATACAAAATAATAAACCGTTGTGCAGGGATTTGCAGCGTTTTTTTTTTTTCATGCTCGATTCCAATGGTTCATTATTGAAAATAATAAACCAAAAATTGATGAAATTCGGGTTATAGGTTCCGTTCGGGGTCTAGTTGGTCCTCGAAGTTCAGCGTTACTGTCAGTCATCTCTAAGGGGTTCAAAATAGGGGTTGCAATTTTCAGAACACCGTAGCTCGAAAACTTTCGATGGAAGGGTATGTTTTTTTTTACGTTATTCAATTTGTCTTGAGCTGTGACGTGACGAAATTCCCAAAACAACTGTTAATGTAATAAATTAGAATATTTAATGAAATACGGGCGAATTTCGTCACGTCCCTCCTTCGATTTGTCAACGATATAAACTCTCCAATATTCGGAAATAATCTCTCTCAGTATGGCCTCAGTCATCAACCCACCGTTTTACCGGGGCCCCCTTCCCTGGGATTCGCTCTGTCGCCCCTCTCCTCAGAGTACCAATAAGATTTTCTTATTAAACGGGGAGTGGGAGGTCGGAGTTGACTTGGGAAAGGGAGATGTCGGAATCTGGGACTTGGCTGCTGAAGATTCCCTGAACGACTCTCCTCCTGCTGAATTAAGGTAAGAACTCGGTTCTTTCCTCCTAGTCCAAATTATTAGAGTTTCCCAACCAAAGTTAAAGTCCTAATTGAAAATGCTACAACGTAACGGTGTTACAGAATCTAGGTACTTAAAGAAACCGACATCTTTTTCAAATCTTCCGTAACAGTTTTGAAAGTCTCGTTGGCAATTGGCCTGTATGTAAATTATTCTTTGTGGTTTGATCAAGTGAGAAGTATTATAAGAACATATGGGGATAGGGTTAGGTTTTAGCGAATTTTCAAAGAAAATGAAGCTATTGCAATGGCTTCGAAATTTAAATAATATAAATTTTTGGAAATTTTCTTCATAGAAATCCGTTTCAGACCATTCTAAAACGATTCCTGAAATTTAACACTTTTTTATATGTATATATATATATATGTGTCACTCCAGACGATAACTCTCGATAGAATTGAGATAAACAGCTCAAATTTGCACAAAAAATCTATCTTGGCAATCGAAAGGCTAAGTTCGAAGATGGGCGAAATTGGCCTACTCTAAGGAGGGTTTTGGCGCATTTAAAGTGCGCAAAAATTACCCAAAAATCCCCAAAATGTTATTTTCCAACAAGTGACCCCTCATTTTAAAGGTTTTTGCACGTTGAACACGATGGTGGAATCGGATTTTAGATATCTTGATCCGTTCTCAAATTAGAGCATTTAAAGTGCGCAAAAATTACCCAAAAATCCCCAAAATGTTATTTTCTAACAAGTGACCCCTCATTTTAAAGGTTTTTGCACGCTGAACACGATGGTGAAATCGGATTTTAGATATCTAAATCCGTTCTTAAATTAGAGCATTTAAAGTGCGCAAAAATTACCCAAAACTAGGATAATCTTTAAACTCTTACCCCCCCCCCCCACCCCCTTAGAGTGGTCAGATTGAAAAATGTGAGAAGTATTAATTGAAGACGAGAGTTCGAAGCAAAACAAAACCATAGCCATTAATTCGAATATTTCTTTGAAAATTCGCTCATTAAGTCATGCTGCATGACTGGTTTTTATTTTTCGTCTATCTTTTCAAGAGAAGTTAGGCTTTATTTTTATGTTTTCCATGTAGTAACTTTAAATGTGGTCACCTCCTACCATTTTTGCTATAGGCTGCTAATGTCAGCTTGGCAGCTCCTCTCATAGGATCCTGAGCTCAAGTAACCTTTCAATGTGTCTGGGGAAAAATTCATCTTTCAATTCGAGTCGGTTGAAACGCCGAACTTTTGTGAACTTCCTTGTCCTTTGTGATGGACCTCGGTGTTTTCGAGAGCTAGTGAGCCTTAATCCTTTCTTTGGGGTTTTGGCTTATTCCCTCACGAATCCATCGTGGCCAATGATAGTGCCTTGGGATAAGACGGATCCTTTCGGGAATCATCACCTGATTGATCTCACTTTCCCCCTTGGCGATGTTTGGACAGCTTCCGGCATAAAGGAGAAGGGTGTTATATCAGGGGGATTCGGGAGTCCAAATAATGATACTCCATCATTTTTGTTAGCGAATTTTCAAAGAAAATGAAGCTATTGCAATGGCTTCGAAATTTAAATAATATAAATTTTTGGAAATTTTCTTCATAGAAATCCGTTTCAGACCATTCTAAAACGATTCCTGAAATTTAACACTTTTTTATATGTATATATATATTTATATATATATGTGTCACTCCAGACGATAACTCTCGATAGAATAGAGATAAACAGCTTAAATTTGCACAAAAAATCTATCTTGGCAATCGAAAGGCTAAGTTCGAAGATGGGCGAAATTGGCCTACTCTAAGGAGGGTTTTGGCGCATTTAAAGTGCGCAAAAATTACCCAAAAATCCCCAAAATGTTATTTTCCAACAAGTGACCCCTCATTTTAAAGGTTTTTGCACGCTGAACACGATGGTGGAATCGGATTTTAGATATCTTGATCCGTTCTCAAATTAGAGCATTTAAAGTGCGCAAAAATTACCCAAAAATCCCCAAAATGTTATTTTCTAACAAGTGACTCCTCATTTTAAAGGATTTTGCACGCTGAACACGATGGTGAAATCGGATTTTAGATATCTAAATCCGTTCTTAAATTAGAGCATTTAAAGTGCGCAAAAATTACCCAAAACTAGGATAATCTTTAAACTCTTACCCCCCCCCCCCCCCCCCACCCCCTTAGAGTGGTCAGATTGAAAAATGTGAGAAGTATTTCTTTGAAAATTCGCTCATTAAGTCATGCTGCATGACTGGTTTTTTTGGAGTTTTGCTCAATTGATCTCAGGTCTTATATTGGAGTTCTAGGAAGCAAGGTAAGTCGACGATTGATTTTGTTTTCCTCTGGAGGTGATCTAGAATTCATGACGCAATTTTCGGACACTACACTATCACTTGTACACTTTAAACTAGGTCCATTTCCAGGGTAAGTTCGTTCCCGACGAGGAGGATCCGTCGCCCATGATCAAATTATCACACGATAGACATTTAAAATGTAAAAACTGGAAGTAGGTACACTATTAGAAATTGGAACAAGATGAGTTTGACAGAACTGCGAGACCGACGATGGTATGGAAGTCACTAGCCACTTGAGTTTTGGGGATGGTGTATGAAGAGTAGCTCTACCTCGATTGGTTTTTAGCGAATTTTCAAAGAAAATGAAGCTATTGCAATGGCTTCGAAATTTAAATAATATAAATTTTTGGAAATTTTCTTCATAGAAATCCGTTTCAGACCATTCTAAAACGATTCCTGAAATTTAACACTTTTTTATATGTATATATATATATATATATATATATATATATATTTATATATGTGTCACTCCAGACGATAACTCTCGATAGAATTGAGATAAACAGCTCAAATTTGCACAAAAAATCTATCTTGGCAATCGAAAGGCTAAGTTCGAAGATGGGCGAAATTGGCCTACTCTAAGGAGGGTTTTGGCGCATTTAAAGTGCGCAAAAATTACCCAAAAATCCCCAAAATGTTATTTTCCAACAAGTGACCCCTCATTTTAAAGGTTTTTGCACGCTGAACACGATGGTGGAATCGGATTTTAGATATCTTGATCCGTTCTCAAATTAGAGCATTTAAAGTGCGCAATAATTACCCAAAAATCCCCAAAATGTTATTTTCTAACAAGTGACCCCTCATTTTAAAGGTTTTTGCACGCTGAACACGATGGTGGAATCGGATTTTAGATATCTTGATCCGTTCTCAAATTAGAGCATTTAAAGTGCGCAAAAATTACCCAAAAATCCCCAAAATGTTATTTTTCAACAAGTGACCCCTCATTTTAAAGGTTTTTGCACGCTGAACACGATGGTGGAATCGGATTTTAGATATCTTGATCCGTTCTCAAATTAGAGCATTTAAAGTGCGCAAAAATTACCCAAAACTAGGATAATCTTTAAACTCTTACCCCCCCCCCCACCCCCTTAGAGTGGTCAGATTGAAATATGTGAGAAGTATTAATTGAAGACGAGAGTTCGAAGCAAAAAAGGGGGAGGCAAACGATTAGTACAACTCCTTGAATTTACCCACAGCGATCAAATAAATAAGCACTTAGTACAATTACGTAAGAAACAAACGGTAGAATCAGGATGGACAAAACGTACAAATTAAAATAAATACGAAGAGAATATACATAGAAAACCAAATTTTAGACCGAAGTTTTCCTTTATTCAAAACCATAGCCATTAATTCGAATATTTCTTTGAAAATTCGCTCATTAAGTCATGCTGCATGACTGGTTTTTTTTTTGTATAACCTGAAAACTATTATTTTGTTTACTGTTTCTTTTCTCTTTTATGGGAGGGAAACAGTTGGTGGAACGCCCCCTTTAGGATAATAAAGTAAAGGTAGGTAATTTCATTTTAGCGAATTTTCGAAGAAAAGGAAGCTATTGTTCTCGGTCCAAAATTTTTAAAATTCGAATTTCTGAAAGATTTTTATACCAAAATCCGTTTCAGACCATCCTGAATTCACTGCCGAAAGACACCAAAAATTATAAGTATATATATATATATTTATATATATATATATATATATTTATATATTTATATATTTATATATGTATGTGTCATTCCAGACGATAACTCTCGAAAGAATTGAGATAAAAAGTTCAAATTTGCACGAAAAATCTGTCTTGGCAATCGACAGGCTAAGTTCGAAGATGGGCAGAATCGGGTCACTCTAAGGGGGAGTTTTGGGGAGTTTTAGGGGGGGAAAATTACCCATAAATTCCCAAAATGAAAAAGTCTGACAAGTGACACCTCATTTTAAAGGTTTTTGTACGCTGAACACGATGGTGAAATCAGAATTGCGATATCTCATTCCGTTCTCAAACTGGAGCACTTTGAAGATGAAGGAACGTGGTTATTTCTTGAGATGTTCTTCCTGGTTCGTCTGCTCTAATCTGATAAAGGAATGGGATATCGCAATTCTGACTTCACCATCGTTTTCAGCGTTGGAAAATCTACAAACCGAGGTGTTACTCGGCAAAAAAGGAACAAAAAATTTGTTACGTACCCAATACCTACTCTTCTGGTATTCAAAACATTTTTGATTTCCCCTCCTCCCCCTTCCACCCCAAATTTTACTTTGCGTAAAACTACTCCTGTTTTAATTTTGTATGGTATCAAGTTGGGAAAACATTGGCCGAAAAATAATTTTCAGAAAATTTTAGGCGGAGGAGGAAGATGCCGAAAACTTCGAAAATTCGCTCTTATAGCCATGCTGCATGACTGTGGTTTTTTGTTTCTTAGTATTTCAATTCTCAAAAATGTTAGTTGGAAGTTTGCATTTATTTCCCGCGATTCAGGGAAAGATTAGGAGTACGTCAGGGTGGTAGGGTTCAGCTAGGGTGGTTTTGGGGGTTTCCTTCCGAAATGGGGTGAAAACCCCGATCACACCATCTCTGCTATACCCGGATTCCACGCCTAATATCGAAACATGAGCTAAACAATTTTTTGAGACCACCCGGAGCATCGTACGTCCAGCCGTTCGTGTGCATCAAAAAGCTTCGTCAAAACGATCGTGAATCAAACGGTATAAATCCGGCCCGGATATCATCGCTAGGGAGCACCTGATTATAATCAAGGATGGCTGTATGAAGTCGAGTTGTTTGTTCTGCGATATTGTTTCATTTGATAAGTGAGTTTCATTTGACTATTGGATTTTGTTGGTAGGTACTTGAGAAACTTGAACAAACGTTGAAGTATTATTGATGGGTAAATTATTACACACCGGCAGATTATTACACAACGGTAAATTATTACACAACGGTTCATCTACCAAGAAGGGACTGGATTTTGTTGATCGGTACTTTTGCAACTTGAACAACCGTTTAAGTATTATTGATGGGCAAGTTATTACACAACGGTTCATTATACTTGACCACGAGGGTAGGTACTGACCACAGAAAACAGTGATCTACGCAGAAGGGGCTAGTATTTCACTCCACATTAACAATTTTCTCCTCAGAACTTCATTATTTGCGTTTCTTTTTGCCATTTTAGTTAATGTTTGTCATCGACAGAATTATTTTAGCAATATTTAACTCGTGATTTAGGTAGGTACCTAGTAACGAGTACGGGGTTAGGTACTAACCTACAGAGGATCTACGATCTACATAATATGTATAGAATAGTACATTTATGTTATACATAGACGGGTTATCTATACAGAGAGCTGTGATCTGTAACAGAAGGGTATTCTGTACAAAATAATAAACCGTTGTGCAGAGATTTGCAGCGTTTTTCAAATGGAATAATATCACAGAAGAACCAACTCGACTTCATACAGCCATCCGTGATTATAATCAGGTGCTCCCTAGCGATGATATCTGGGCCCGATGTATACAGGGCAACTGCAGGGCCTCATATGACAAAAGCTGGACATACAAAAAACGCTGCAAAGTCCTTGTCACATGGGTTTATTATTCTATTGGAGTTCTAGAGATTTTTGTTGGCTGTTAAATGTATTGTTTCTTTCATGTGGAATGATTGAAATAGCTATTTCTGATGATTTCCACCAATTTTGGCCCCCAAAACATGAAATAGGTACGCTTTTTTTTTCTTTTTTTTAAGATCATCTTTGATCATTGGTAGTGGCATTTAATGGTCTTGATGCACCTGTTTACACTTTTTCCAATGTTATTGTACACATTGATGGTGATTTCAGACAGTTTTCCAGGTTTTTGACTCATAAAAAACCAATTTTGGGAGCTGAACCTTTGGTAAAACCTCAATTTCCGCGTCTTTGGTCAAAATCGACTTCATATTCGGTCTTCCCGTCCTCAAAAACATGGAAAAAGATACCTCAAAAGCTCATGTTACTAACATGTTGTTAAAACGCAAAAAGTACCTATTTTTATACACATTTTCACCCATAACACCCCTGGGTATATTCCGATCGGGCTGAAAAGTTTCGGGACACAACTAGGGTCCAAATGGAGCATGTGTGCGAAAGAACGAGTTTTTTAGACCGAAAATGAAGCCTGTACACGTGATACGGCGTACGGCGGACGGCGTACGGCGTACGGCGGACGGCGGACGGACATTGCATTTTTGGAATCTACGCACCTTGAAACGGAAAAGAAAAAATTTTGAGGTGGTGTTATAAAAATTTTTTGCTGAGCGAATACATAGGTGTATTATTCACAGAATAATAAACCAAAACTGGGTGGTCTCAAAAATTCCCGTGTTCGAGATCAATTTAAATCAGTCATGAAGCATGTCTATAGTCGTGGTTCCCCTCGAATCTCTACATTAACCACTCTACAATGTAATATTGACAGAGACCAAATAACCGAAGGGAACGACGAGCTGGGCGAAAGTAATGGCGCCAAGGGGAAAGTAGGAGATGGGTCCTGTCCATCAACCGCAATGGCCGATTGTGGATGTGGGACGGGTGGAAAGGGGCCTTTATAAGCAGACCTGCTAGCCCAGCTCCTCATTCGACCGATCGACCCTCGACTTGCGACTTCTCCCTCGACCCTTGCACTTGCTGTGGTGAAAACCGCGGGGTGCTCTCCTCCTTCCTGGTATCTGCTGTGGTGAAAACCGTGGGACGCCTCCTTCTCCTCTAGCACCTGCTGTGGTGAAAACCGCGGGTTACCAGCCTCCACATCCCAGGCGCCTGCTGTGGTGAAAACCGTGGGGAGCTAACCTTCCCTCCAACTAACAACTGCTGTGGTGAAAACCGCGAAGCGTTAGCAAAAGACTCCTACGAAGCACATCCTTCCTCATCTAACCTCTCACTTCACCATAACCCCATCCAACTCACCCGCCATGTCGTAAGTCGACCACTCCGGCTCACGACATCTATAATAGCGAATTTTCAAAGAAATATTTCGTGCTTTTGTGTAAAAAGATGACACAGCGAGAAGCCATACCACTTTTCATAAAATTATAAAATTTTTCTGGAGAAATTTGGAATTGTTATCATGTACTCTAGACAGATATCGCCTGGTGTGACACATAAAGAAATATATACGTATATATTATATAGTCTTAGGGGAAGGATGAGGATCTTGAGGTTCGCTCGAGAAATTAGATAGTTTTAGGCCGACGTGTCGATATATTTGTACACCATCTTCAAGACTACAAGAAACAACCAATGAGAGGTTGACTTGAACAACGAGGATCGTAAAAATTCGCTCCGTGAAAAATGCAAGAAAATCGGGATTAGAAAGGGACTGAAGCGGGCTACCTTCGACAAGAAGTATTTGGTAAGAGTGTTGTTAAGTTGCCGCCAGTTAGGGAATATTCGTTTCCCATATTTTCCAACGACCTAGTTTCCCTCAAAACCACCAAAGAACCCCCTGACCGTTAACCCCCCTTTCTTACCACTTCAACCCTTAAAATATAATCCGATAATCCTCCTGAAACCCAGAAATGTACCGCCACCTTTTACCACACCGTTACTGCCCATTATCGTCCCCACTATCCCTTTTCCCCTTCTCCAACCCTCTGAGACGTAGGTACTTTTTCAGTAAATGTGAGGGGAGTTCCTCTAGCACCTTCCGGTTTGCAAGTTCATGTTTCGTATTAAGCTACCTCAGAATAATATCACCCGTTCGTAGTAACGTGATCTGTTTTTTGTGTATATGTTACTTGAAATACTAACCAGACTGTGCTGTTTACAATATACCGAGTGTTACCCGTGTTACGTGGTTATTATTTTACCCTTATATCCCGGCTGTTAAACATTGGTCCTTCGAGCCGGATATAAGACGAATTCGCGTAGTTTCAACACGCGGATTGTGAGGTGCGTTTGTTCCTTGAATACACCATCTGAAGCAATCGCTTGGACATCATGGCTCCAAAAAGGATAGAATTCGATCAGGAACATCTCAGTAAGAACTCTGACTTACTACTCTCCCAAATGTCAATGTTAATGACAAAGATTGAAAACGCCAAGACACCTGCTAGCTCCAGAGCTGTATCGAAGGCTATTAAAACTGACGTCGAGTCAGTTCTGGGTGAACGCACTGATGCTTTAATAGAAGCGATAACTGTGTCAAAAGACTTTGAGACACTGAAATCCACTCAACAAAAAATCATTGAACACCGTCTGGACCTGAGCATTAAATTCCAGGAACTGTGCGACTCTACCGAACAGGCCTCCCACTCCAGTGTTTCCGCTCCTCTTACTCATGAAACCAATGCTAATGAGGTAAAAGCGTTGCAACTTTTCCAGCTATTGTTGCCCGGAGTTCCAGAATTCGACGGAGATATTTTGAAATTTGCGGCCTTCAAAACCTCTTTCGATCGGTCTGTGCACGATTTAGACATACCTCCTCATCTGAAAATGTCGGCGTTGCGCAAACTCATACGTGGGCCGTCGGGATCGTTCCTCAATCACTACGGTACCACCCCAGATGACTATAGAAATGCATATGAAGATTTGGTGGAAAAGTATACGAGTCCTCGCCGCGTAGCTGACTCCGTATTGAAATCATTTCTATCGATTCCACCCTGTAACAGCCCCTCTCGCCTTCCCGAACTAGAAAACTTCAGAAATAAGATTGGTGCCGCCTACCACGCACTACGAAACCTGAAGATACAACATTTGGCGGAGTTCATCATGTTCAACTCAATCAAAGGTCGGCTGCCCCACGTCATACAAGATAAGTTGCACGACGAAGTTGGATCGACTGAAATTCCCGATGTAAGTACTGCTCTAAGCTTCTTGGACTCCGAACTTGCGAGACTACGATCCAGAGATGCAGGAGTGTATCCCCACAACCAACCCAAACCGAGAGATGACTTCCGGATTCCAGGACCTGTCAAGTCATACGTGAGTGTATCTAGTTCATCCAGTATCACCTGTCCTGTTTGCTCAGAAGCTCACAACATTTATAATTGTACCAAATTTCGTAGCCTTAGAATCCTCGACCGTAGGGAGTTGGTGAAAAAGTCACAATTATGCTTAGTCTGTTTGAAATCTGGTCACTTCCAATATAACTGTGACGACAAAAGATTATGCCCACATTGTAAAGGCCGCCACCACCCTCTCCTTCACCTGAACAACCCGTCCATACCGAGTACATCTCGCCATCCCTCCCGAAGCCCTTCCCCAACGTCTCATAATAGAAATAATTCCCAGAAATCTCATTCTTACCAAAAACCACATAATCAAAATCACATAAGTGGTCCATCACAATCTTTTCCTATCTCATCTGTTAGTGACTCCTCCTACAACACGTTCTGGACCTCCGTGGATCAGGGTTATGATAACCAGGCTCATCAACCCTATGCAAGTCGCGAAAATTCGAGCCAAAATAAGCAGACCCCTCTCTTTGATTCTTATCCATCAGCCTCAGCCAACCCCGAATGACATGAATCCTCGCGTTGCACCATTGAATGCATCTCACAATGCCACTTATCTCGTCCCCATAATGTTCATTTACGCTCCGTTATGCAATCATCTACCACCCGTTCAATCATACCAACAGCTAGCATACAAATAAGGTCGCCGAACGGCGTATGGTGCAACGCGAGATGTATACTAGATACCGGCAGCGAAATAAATTTAGCAAGCCTCGATATTGTAAAAAGAGCTTCACTTCCATACAAGCCTGTCACTGGAATGAAAGTTTCCGGAGTCGGCGGTCACTCAAACAGTTTTATTCTTGGAATTTCCTGTCTTTATTTGCGTCAGAAAGGCAATCTTCCAGACATACCTATCAATGTCCAAGTAATTGATCGTCCTACCCTCCCCATACCTTCCGCGCCTTTACCTCGCAACCAATGGCCGCAGTATGAAAACTTACCCTTGGCAGATGAATGTTATCATGTACCACGACCAATTGATTTACTATTGTCATCACACATCTTTGAAATAGTTGACAGACACTCTGTTATTAATCAGTATCCTGGATACCCTATTGCTCGACACACATCCTTAGGTTGGATTATTACGGGAGCATATGCTCCATTGAGTAAGAAGAAGCATGTAACTTTTCACCCCACCACTGTATTTGAAAATGAATGTAGTATAAAAGGTAGTAAGAGGCACAATTGCGTTCCTGTTTCGCATTCCGAGGATCGGAACGAGGTAGTCCTATACGATGAATCCAATCTTGTAAACGTCTCGCCCCCAAATCCATCTTTCACCTTTCGCTCCTCAAACCCATCCCCTACGACTTCTGACCTTGCGAGTGCATCCATTAACCACCTACTGAGTAATCCCGAAACGAGTGATTTTCCCACTGTCCCCGCACCATGTACCCAAGGGACGAAATCCCGTTTAATATCCCGTTATTCACCTCCTAACCGCATATCGCTCGTGAACGTAGAGACCGCACCCCCCATATGCTTATCCTCGCAACAGTATAGAATCATTTCCACACCCTATAAGAGACCCCCCGATTCCGACCCATGTCTTACAAAATTGATTGAAAAACTATTTGCTCTAGAGTCGATTTCGGAAGTCACATCCCTTACCCCAGACGAACTGAGGGCGGAAGATATTTTTTCAAAATACACCGTACAATTGTCCGACGGTCGGTACTCCGTTGCCTTACCTTTCAAGCACGATAAAAGCGTCTTGGGCCCATCACGCCTAACTGCAACCCAACGCTTACGTTCTCTAGAGACGCGTTTGAATAAACGACCTGATTTGAGAAAGGCTTACAATGAATTTATGCAAGATTATATAATCCAAGGGCACATGGAAAAATGTGCTCCTCCCACCCCTCAGCATACCACGTACTATTTACCACACCATTGTGTTCACCGGAACGATGATCCCCCAGAAAAGATACGAGTTGTGTTTAACGCATCCCAAAAAACTGCGACCAAATTTTCTCTCAATGACATACTTCTTCCTGGCCCTAAGCTCCAGCTAAACATTTCCGATGTAATTACTCGATTCAGAAAAGATAAATATGTTTTCACTGCCGACATCAGACAAATGTACAGACAGATCCAACACAGACAGGAAGACCGAGATTTACTAAGGATTGTTTGGCGATTCAGTGAAAATGATCAGATACAAGACTACCATCTCAATACCGTTACTTATGGAACAGCATCGGCTCCCTGGTTAGCAAATCGCGTGGTTCGTGATATATCTGACAAACACGCCAGTTCTCACCCTGAATCTTCTACTATTCTAAGATCACGAACATACGTTGACGATGTAAATGGTGGGGCAAATTCTATTTCGGAAGCAATTCGAATACGCGACCAACTTATACATGTGCTCAGTTCAGCCAAACTTGAACTACGGAAATGGACCTCAAATCACCCCTTGCTGCTATCTAATATTCCAAATGAACACCGCTTACCCTCATCGTTAACGAAAGACTTTAGTGATGACAATGAAAACCCCACTACAAAAATCCTCGGTCTTTGTTGGGAACCATCTAAAGATATATTTTATTACAACACATCCCTGAGCACTGAGGTTAAAACTAAGCGTGATTTGCTATCCCAAATTGCTAAAACGTTTGACCCCTTAGGTTGGATTACGCCTATTGTGACTTACGCCCGAATCTTATTCCGTTCAGTATGTCATACAAAAATTGATTGGGACGCCGAATTAACACTAGAAATCACCAGTAAGTGGAAAGCATTTCAAAATGAGATGCATCGGGTCAATGACATTCAGATTCCGCGACATTTGCCTTCGGTCGATTCAGATTTCTTTATAACAGGATTCGCAGATGCCTCTGAAAAAGCGTATGGGTGTGTAGTTTACCTGGTGCGACCTCAGCAAACCTGCTGTACAGTGCATTTAATTACCGCCAAATCTAAGGTAGCCCCTCTCCAGCCCGTTACCCTTCCTAGGTTAGAGCTATGCGCTGCACAGCTCCTGGCAAAAACCATTAATTCTATCCTACCCCTGTTTGAGAACTTTTCCCGGGACCGCATATATGCTTTCTCAGACTCCACGATAACGCTAGCTTGGCTTACTGCAGACCCCGCTCCAATCTGGAAAACGTTCGTAGGGAACCGCGTATCAGAAACAATAAACATTCTTCCCCCCTCCCAATGGTTTCACGTAAAGTCGGAAGAAAATCCTGCCGATTGTGCCTCCAGAGGTACCCTACCTTCAGAACTTGTTAGTCACTCGCTTTGGTGGAATGGACCGACTTGGTTATCGTTAACTCCGAGTAAATGGCCACTGCGACGTGAAAGAGCTGCAGCAGATGACCCAATGGTGAATGCAGAAGCAAGAAACAAACCCCACCCCGCTTCGACCCAAGTCACTACTTCTATTACTAGGTACCATTTAACTGACAATCTTGAAGAAAAATTTTCATCATTTATTCGTCTTCGCAATGTCACAGCATGGTGTTGTAGATTTATTCACAATACGACCAAGCGAGGTACTCCCTTATCGGGCCCCCTGAAAGCTAAGGAGCTTCATAACGCAACCTTGGCCCTCATTCGTAGAGCCCAGATTCACGATCTGTCCAACGAACGTCACGACGCTAGTTTAGAGCGCCCAAAACTCAGTATTTCGCGAATATTATCGACATTTATTGACAACGAGAATATACTTAGAGTAGGTGGTCGTCTCAAAAACTCAGATCTCCCGTACACCTCCCGCCATCCCGCCCTGTTACCGTCAAGGCATCCCCTTACGGTTCTCCTTATCCGTCATGCTCATGAATTTAATCTGCATATAGGACCGAATGCCACACATGCTTACTTACGCCAGACGGTATGGATAATAGATGGGAAAAATGTTGTGCGCCGTACAATTGCAGGATGCAACAAATGCTTTTCTTTGAAACCTAAACCATGTGAGCCTGAAATGGGGCAACTACCCACTGAAAGGACCCGTACCTTATCTCCTTTTATATCTGTCGGGGTCGACTATGCCGGACCGTTTCATGTCAAATCTTCACCGATTCGCAACGCAAAAATAATCCCTGTTTACCTGTGCATATTCGTTTGTTTCTCAACCAAAGCTGTTCATGTAGAAGTGGCGGCTGATTTGTCCACCCCGTCCTTTCTGGCATGCTATCGCAATTTCTGTTACCGCCGAGGCAATCCTGCCAATGTATATTCCGACAGGGGTACCAATTTTGTTGGGGTCGTATATACGCATTGCTCGCCCAGCCTGATCATCAGGCTGCTTTCATAACAGAAGCTGCTTCCCGTCAAACCCAATGGCATTTCATCCCACCTCGAGCACCTCACTTTGGAGGGCTGTGGGAAGCAGCCGTGAAATCATTGAAGAAACCACTCCATGCCGTACTTAAAGGTTTTACTCCAAATATTGAAGAATTCCGTAACCTCGTTATCCAAGCTGAAGGTATTCTGAATTCCCGCCCGATTACTGCCCTCTCCTCGTCACCCGACGACATAGAATATCTGACACCCGGCCATTTTTTAATCCTCCGCCCCATCACAGCCCCACCTGATGATCCTGGTCTGAACGAGCGTACCTCATTTCGATCTCGCTGGGCCCAACTTCAGCTTAGAGTTCAAGCGTTTTGGAAACGCTGGAAAACGGAATATTTGACAACACTCCAGCCTAGATATAAATGGAATACGCCAGAAAACCCACCCAGTACAGGCACCATAGTTTTACTATTGGAAGATAATTCACCACCAACTGAATGGGACCTAGGTCGTATTATAAAGCTTCATCCTGGCCCGGATGGAACACCCAGGACGGCGGATGTTCGCACCAAATCGCGGATTCTTCGCCGCCCATTACGCCGATTATGTCCCCTTCCGACCCAGTAACAATAGCAATATAAAGAAACATCGGGTAAACTCTCCCAAACTCTGGACTATAACCGCGCAAACCCACTAGTACTCTTCATTATTTTCGCAATTATGCTCAAGATGGGGGAAGATGTTAAGTTGCCGCCAGTTAGGGAATATTCGTTTCCCATATTTTCCAACGACCTAGTTTCCCTCAAAACCACCAAAGAACCCCCTGACCGTTAACCCCCCTTTCTTACCACTTCAACCCTTAAAATATAATCCGATAATCCTCCTGAAACCCAGAAATGTACCGCCACCTTTTACCACACCGTTACTGCCCATTATCGTCCCCACTATCCCTTTTCCCCTTCTCCAACCCTCTGAGACGTAGGTACTTTTTCAGTAAATGTGAGGGGAGTTCCTCTAGCACCTTCCGGTTTGCAAGTTCATGTTTCGTATTAAGCTACCTCAGAATAATATCACCCGTTCGTAGTAACGTGATCTGTTTTTTGTGTATATGTTACTTGAAATACTAACCAGACTGTGCTGTTTACAATATACCGAGTGTTACCCGTGTTACGTGGTTATTATTTTACCCTTATATCCCGGCTGTTAAACAAGTGTCACGACCAGTTGTATGCATTTTCGTTACAGGGGGTAATTTTTTGGAGGGTTTTTTGTTGTATTCAAGTTTTGGGAAAGTCCAGAAAATTTTGTTGTTTACATTGTTTCTACGGGAGTGCCATGGCTTGAGAAGGGCAGGCAACCATGTTTGACAACACCGGAGGGGAGTCGGGTGACGAAGAGAGGTCCAGAGTTGACATTTTTAACCAAACGTCTCGACCAAAAGCATTGTGCCAAGCATGTAAAAAGACTTTCAAAAGTTTAAATATTCATCTATCAAAATCTCCTTCATGTGTGAGGGCTCTGGCTCAACTTTCCTATACTGATGGAGCTCCTCAACACTTCAATACGGACATGGTCCCAAATCCTCCACAAAGTACTTCTGGGCTCACCCAAAATCTGGCTGACCCGACACAGAATCCGGCTGACCCAACACAAAATCTGGCTGACCCGACACAGAATCCGGCTGAACCAACACAAAATCTGGCTGACCCGACACAGAATCTGGCTGACTCGACACAGAATCTAGCCGACCCAATTCAAGATCTCTTCCAAGCAGGTTTTGGAGCACCTTTGCTCAACAGCGCAGGAGAAGGCAACCCCACGTGGGGCGAGTTGTGGAGAAAGGCCATGCGACTTCGGGGCAGGCAGTATCTATTACCTCAGGGGGCCGTTGGTCGACATTTCGTGGACCTTCTGACGAACGAAATTCAGGCAGTGGGAGATGGGTCCAATTCATCAGAGAGGATTTTCTTTCTCTGTGCTACGGTCCTCCAGCGTGAAAGGAGTATCAGCGAAGGGGCAGATGTCAGACGCCTGCTTGAACGGCGAATGGAGATGTGGCGGCAAGGGCTATATGGAGAACTACTGAAAGAGGCCGAGCGGTGCAATCGAACCCTGAAAGACCCCAAGAGGGACGCTCAAGAGGCGGAGGACCACCGGATACGGATATTCACCCGTCTAGTGCTTCAGGGGAAGATGAGGGATGCCTCCAGATGGATCACAGATCGAGATGGGAAGGGTGGAGTTCTGAGTCCCGACGACAAGCTAGAGGATGGACGCACTGTACTAGAAGTTCTTCAAAGCAAACACCCTGACCAGCAGGTACCGGTACGAGATACCTTCATCGAGTGCGACAACCTCCCCGCAATGATAGAGGTCGACGTCAGTGGCCAGCATATTGAAAGGGTGGCCAGAGGTCTAAGGGGATCGGCAGGCCCAAGTGGTACTGATGCGGAGCAGTGGCGGAACATGCTCTTGCGGTATGGCGAGCACAGTGTTCGACTGAGAGAGAGTGTGGCCCTGCTCACTCGACGCCTCGCATATGGAATTGTCCTATGGAGTAGCATCAGGGCGTTGTTGGCTCGACGAGCCGTTGCTCTGGATAAGTGCCCAGGAGTACGGCCAATTGGAGTAGGGGAACTTCTTCAAAGGATTTTGGCCAAAACCATGGCAATGATCAACGTAGCAGACCTGCAGGAAGAATGTGGAGCGGATCAGCTCTGTGCAGGAACAGGCGGAGGGGTTGAAGGAGCCATTCACGCCATGACTGCACTTTTTCAAGAAGGCGACAAAGAAGGCCCGCTGCTTGTGGACGCCACCAACGCATTCAATACTATGAGTAGACCGCTAGCTCTATGGAATGCACGAATTTTTTGGCCCAGATGTGCTCGTTTCCTTTTTAACACCTACCGAGGGTATGCACTCATTTTATTCCGAGGAAGCAACTCCCAAATCCTCAGTAAAGAGGGGACGACTCAAGGCGACCCCCTCGGGATGTTGATGTATGCAGTAGGGACGCTTCCACTGATCCGAAGTATGAAGGTGCAGACTTGTCATCAGAATTGGTATGCTGATGACTCTGCTTGTGTGGGGTCATTGCATGCAATCAGAGCTTGGTTCGACAAGCTAAGGAATGAAGGGCCTAAATGGGGTTACTTTCCAGAACCGGCCAAAAGCCTCCTTATAGTGAAACCCGGTAAGGAACAAGAGGCCCAACAGCTGTTTGGGGACATGTGCATAAAAATATCCCAAGCCCATCGTTTTCTTGGGGGAGTTATTGGTGGCTCTTTGCCACAAGCCCAGCGGGAATATGTGGAGGAAAAAGTGAGGGAGTGGGTCAATTGTGTCCGACAGTTCGCCATTGCTGCCAAGAAGAGCCCTCAGGCTGCCCATGCTGCCTTCACAAAGTCACTGCAACATGAGTGGGGGTTCGTGCAGAGGGTGGTTGAAGGATGCTGTGAAGAGTCCCAGCCACTTTTGGAAATCATCCGGGGAGAACTGACTCCTGCTATCATGGGGCGTGAGGTGCCATTAGGGGAAGCACCATTGCTTGAGCTGCCAGCACGGGTTGGGGGATTAGGGATAAGGAACCCAGTCTTGACTGCTGAGGGGGCCTGGGACACATCAGTTGCGGCAACAGAAAAACTGACATCAGCTATATGTGAAGGAACCAGCCTCGATCTGCAGGGACACAGGACACATGCACAAAAGGTTCAGCTGGAGGCTCGCAAGAAAAATCAAGAAAGGGACTCAAGGTCAAGCAAGGAATGCTTGACTAGACTGCCACCAGCCCAAAGACGCACAGTTGAAAGGGTAGTCCAGGGGAGAGCGTCGCAATGGCTTACTGTAGTTCCTCTGGCCTCGGATTTCTTTGATCTCTCGGCAAGCCAGTTCAGAGATGCCTTGGCTCTCCGATATGGTCACGGCCTAGATGGCTTGCCAGCTACTTGCGACGGCTGCAATGGCCCAATGGACACCAACCACGTGCTGAATTGCAAAAAGGATGGCTTAGTCAAGCATGGGCATGACCACATCCGTGATGACTGCGCTCGTATTGCCTCGCTTGCTTGGAATGGGGTATCCGTTGAGCCTGTACTGCGAGAAGCTTCGGATGACTCGTCAGCGTTGGTGGCTGACATAAAGATTCAGGGGGTTTGGGGTAGTGAACGGACCGCGTTTTTTGATACCCGCGTTGTAAATGCTGACGCCCCGTCCTATCGCTCCCTGGATTGGAGTGCAGTCTCCCACAGAGCCTCGAGAGAGAGAAGCATGGAAAATATGACCGAGCTGCAGAAGACCTTCGGGGCTCCTTCACTCCACTCATTGTGTCGTGCGAGGGTGTCCTGCACAGGGAATATGAGATGTTCGTGGAAAGACTGGCTACAAGACTTGCGGACAGGTGGTCAAGACCACTATCTCACATCCTGGGTTGGGTCCGAGTGAAGACGCAGTTCTCCGTCATTCGAGCGGTGTCATTGCGTCTCAGAGGGACTAGGCGGCTTGTCAAGGGCTTGCCCCCTGGTGGGGTGAACCGGTTGGGGATGGAGGATGGAGCTGCCCTACCCAGGGTAAGCTAGCAGGTTCCTTCCTTCCATTGATTCTTCCCACTGTTACTCTGGCTTCCAGGCGTTGCTACTTGATGGAAGATGGCTGAGATTTGTTTGTTAATAAAAAATTGGTTTATAGTCAAAAAAAAAAAAAGGAATGTTACACTTAAGTCTATGTTCAGTAAGTAGCAGTTATGGTTAGGTGGTGATCACGAGATATATAGCTCTCTCCTATATGTTAAAATCTAGGGATGAATTCAGGATGCTCTGAAACGGATTTCCCTATAACAAAATTTCAAAAATTCGTGTAATGAAAATGTTGGACCGTAGCAATAGCTTCATTTTGAAAAGTAAATGAAATATCATAGGATTTCCTACTCTTATCACGTTGACAATAATATTCAGATAACCTCAAAAATGTCTATCA
This sequence comes from Leptopterna dolabrata, assembly GCA_954871275.1. Classification (NCBI taxonomy): domain Eukaryota; kingdom Metazoa; phylum Arthropoda; class Insecta; order Hemiptera; family Miridae; genus Leptopterna; species Leptopterna dolabrata. The sequence goes on along the minus strand of OX940989.1, from coordinate 2,016,668 downwards.
AGAAGCAGGAAAATGGAATGAAGAACTCGATGCAATTCAAAATATGCGTTTTATTTTTTCGATAAGATAATAAAACAATAAGTAAACCTTCTAGTAAACAGCACCGCAAAGGCTCTCAGGGCAAACAGCTTTGTAAACGTGATGTGACGACTTAAGTACTTACACTTGATTTGAAATTATACGTACAGGCGAGGGCTGTTGATCATTCAGAGCTCTTTTATTCAAACATTTCTGAAATGTCTACTTACTTTGAATAAGACGTTAAATCACGGCATTTACTTTCTTTTTTTTTTCTTAAAGGCAGTAATACAGTTCAAATGTTCTCAAAACCCCGGTAAATTCACGAACCTTTTAACGAGATACTCTTTGATTCTATTTGTAGGGGAAATGGAGAACAAGAAGAAGTAAATCCTGTATCTGGGAGGGCCGTTGACGTATTGCCTTTTAGGTCGGACGCTGAGCAGTGCGCTGTCGAACTTGTCGAAAAGCGCTTCGTCGTGGATATATCCGAGTTTGGGAACAGTAATTGACCCGAGGTAGTCGTAGAAACGATTGAAATTCTCTTTGTGAGCGGCTCTGGAGGTTTCGGGCATCGACTCCCACATTTTTTCCCTCGCCGATTCAACTCCTGTGAAAATAAAATGAAAAGTGGAAATGAAAATGAAAATGAAGCTAAAATGAAATGAAAATTAAATTAAAATTGAGATGAAAATGGGATGAAACTGGGATGAAAATGAGACGAAAATAGGATGAAAATGGGATGATAAAAGGATGAAAATGGGATGATAAAGGGATGATAATGGGATGAAACTGGGATGAAAATGGGATGAAACTGGAATGAAAATGGGATGAAACTGGAATGATAAAGGGATGATAATGGGATGAAACTGATACGAAAATGGGATGAAACTGATACGAAAATGGGATGAAACTGGGATGAAAATGGGATGAAACTGGAATGAAAATGGGATGATAAAGGGATGATAATGGGATGAACATGGGATGAAACTGGGATCAAACTGGGGTAAAAATGGGAAGAAAATGGGATGAAAATGGGATGATAATGGTATGAAAATGGGGTGAAAATGGGATGAAAATGGGACGGAAATGGGATGGAAATGTGATGGAAATGTAAATGAAAATGAGATGGAAATGGAAATGAAAATGATATGAAAATGACATGAAAATGAGATGGAAATGAAATGAAAAGGAAATGAAAATGAGATGAAAATGAGATGGGAATGGAAATGGAAATGAGATGAAAATGACATGAAATTGACATGAAAATGAGATGGAAATGGGATGGAAATGTGATGGAAATGGAAATGAAAATGAGATGGAAATGGAGATGAAAATGACATGAAAATGAGATGGAAATGAAATGAAAAGGAAATGAAAATGAGATGAAAATGAGATGGAAATGAAAATGAAAATGGCATGAAAATGAGATGGAAATGAAATGAAAAGGAGATGAAGATGAGTTGTAAATGAGATGAAAATGGGATGAGAATGGGATGATAATGACATGAAAATGAAATGAAAAGGAAATGAAAATGAGTTGAAAATGAGATAAAAATGAAATGAAAAGGAAATGAAAATGAGTTGAAAATGAGATGAAAATGAAATGAAAAGGAAATGAAAATGAGTTGAAAATGAGATAAAAATGAAATGAAAAGGAAATGAAAATGAGTTGAAAATGAGATGAAAATGAAATGAAGCTCCCTCCAGGGAAGCCCTGAATCGAGTACTGGAGCTGCCCCCAGAATTAAGTTCCATATAAAAGCGCGGGATTCAATAATTCAATCATTAATTATTATTTGTAGTTATTCATGAAGTATAAGGTAAATAGTAAACGTTTGTGTAATAATTTACCTGTATAGATGCCCCTTCTAAGTAGATAGTATAATAGACCGTCGTGTAATAATGTTCGGTTGTGTAAAAAGTTACCGTTGCGTAATAATTTACCCAATAATACTTCAACGTTTGTTCAAGTTGCACAAGTAGGTACCTATCAACAAAATCCAGAAGATCCATCATTTTTCGAACGAAATAATATCACAGAACAACCCACCCGACTTCATACAGTCATCCGTGATTATAATCAGGTGCTTGATGTATAGGTATTTTTACTGGTACCTATACTGGTTTGAGTAGCCATACTGGTTTACCGTTCAAATGAACTCATACTGGTTCAAATGAATTCATACTGGTTTAAATGAACTCAACTGGTACCTATACTGGTTTACCGTTCAAATGAACTAACACTGGTTCAAATTAACTCAACTGGTACCTATACTGGTTTACCGTTCAAATGAACTCATACCTGTTCAAATGAACTCAACTGGTACCCTTACTGGTTTACCGTTCAAATGATCTCATGAGGTAGGTACCTAAACTGGTTTACCGTTTACTGACATCAACTCATGATGTATGTGTGCCTATACTGATTTACCGTGCAAATGACCTCATACTGGTTCAAATGATTTCAACTGGTAACTGTTATAATGCTTTACCGTTTACTGAAATTAACTCATGAGGTAGGTACCTAAACTGGTTTACCGTTTACTGACATGAACTCATGATGTATGATGTAAGTGTGCCTATACTGATTTACCGGTCAAATGAACTCATACTGGTCCAAATGAATTCAACTGGTACCTATTATAATGCTTTACCGTTTACTGAAATTAACTCACAACGTAGGTAACTATACTGGTTTACCGTTCAAACGAACTCATACTGGTTCAATGAACTCAACTGGGAACTATACTGGTTTACCGTTCAAATGAACTCATACCTGTTCAAATTAACTCAACTGGTACCTTTACTGGTTTACCGTTCAAATGAACTCATGAGGTAGGTACCTGAACTGGTTTACCGTCTACTGACATGATCTCATGATGTACCTATGTACCTATACTGATTTACCCTTCAAACGAACTCATACTGGTTCAAATGAACTCAATTGGTACCTAAACTGGTTTACCGTTCACTGACATTAACTCATGATGTATACGTACCTATTCTGATTTACCGTTCAAATGAACATGAGTTCATCTGGTACCTATAATGGTTTACCGTTCAAATGAACGTATGATGTAGGTAAGTACCTAAACTGGTTAACCGTTTACTGATATGAACTCATGATGTAGGTGCCTGTACTGATATGAACTCATGATGTAGGAACCTATACTGGTTTACAAATGAACTGATACTGGTTCACATGAACTCAACTGGTAACTATACTGGTTTACCGTTCAAATGAACTCATGATGTAGGTGTACCTTTACTGCATTAGGTACCTATACTGGTTTACCGTTCAAATGAATTCATGATGTAGGTACCTAAACTGGTTTACCGTTCAAATGAATTCATGATGTAGGTACCTAAACTGGTTTACCGTTTACTGATATGAACTCATGATTTAGGAACCTATACTGGTTTACCGTTTACTGAAATTAACTCATGATGTAGGAACCTATACTTGTTTACCGTTCAAATGAACTGATACTGGTTCAAATGAACTCAACTGGTAACTATACTGGTTTACCGTTCAAATGAACTCACGATGTAGGTACCTTTACTGGATTAGGTTCCTATACTGGTTTACCGTTCAAATGAACTCATGATGTAGAAACCTATACTGGTTTATCCGTTTACTGAAATGAACTCATGACGGAAACTATACTGGTTTACCCTTCAAATGAACTCATGATGTAGGTTACCTATGCCGGTTTATTGTTCAAATGCGGTGTATACAACAGATCCCACGGAACCTTGTACTCAACGATCCTACTGCCATACTCAGTAGGACAAGTTGGAATGCGAACGTTGAACACATACGGCCGTAAACGGCAACCAAATTTCTAGAATACCTTCTTTAATACGTTAACTATAACGTAAAAATACTCCGGGATTAATGTTTCTTTGCCGGTCCGTTATTTGTGAGAAAACATGATTTATTAGCTTATATTTAGGAAAACTCGGCAGAAAAAACGTAACATTTATTTTTATTTTAAAAAAAACGGACGGTAGACCTACGGGTCTTCAGTCAGATCATTTAATAAAGATTAACGTTTGTTTCGCCAAAATTTCCGTCAATGGAAACTTTGCAGCTCATTAATGCATCAAAAGTTGAAAACGTTTTTGTTTCACCTCCCGTCAATTTCCTAATATTATTAGGTTTTGAGTTGCATCTTTATCTATATCGTTTTGTGACGCTCGCAACCCACATAGTAACGTGATGTAATTTCGATGGTGCAATTTCTTGTGCCATGAAGTGACGCTCGCTCGTGACGTGACGCTCGTGACGTTCGGAAAACAAATGGAAACGTCCTGTTAATCATTGTTAAATGTTAATAATTTTTAATTTTAAGGACTGTTATCACGTTTGAACAAACGAAGCATCAGCGTTTTTCGAATCGTTATTTTGGAGCAAAAAAAAAAGTCTGCCAATTCGAGTATGCAGTACAGCTTCCTCACTCGAATCACATGAACGTATAGAATAGTTGGGTAGGTCGTTTTGATACGGGGCCATCTGCGATCTAACCCACTTGAACCCTCAACATTTCAGCTCTCTACGACTATTTTTCGCGTAGTTAGAAGCGTTACAAGGAAACAGGCAACTGGAAACCATCAAAGAATTATTCTTGATCGACCCTCCAAATCTGAGCTCATTTCAACGATATTTAAAGCAGTTAAAGTAGTTTCGCGCATGCGCAGACGAAAGTTACAGCACGATTTCAATTAAATTCATTTGGAACTATCAAAGCATTATTCCTGATCGATCCTCTAAGTTTGAACTCATTTCAACGATATTTAGGGTAGTTATGATCTGTTCAAGTATTTTACGTTTGCTCATGCGCAGCCGAAAGTTACCGTACTTTTTCAATGATTTCGGTATGGGACCGTCTGTGACCCAACCCGCACCTATCCACCGAATTCCAGCCTATTTCGACCATTACTTCGGGTAGTTATGGGCGTTACAAGGAATTACCACAGACAGACAGACGGACAGAGAGACAGACAGACACGGAACCAAACATTTTCCTCGATGTATGAAACGCAAAATGGAAGTGGAAATTTTCATTTTGGAAGACATACTTTTTTTAACTCAATCACGAATCCAAGGCTTCCCTACCTGTGGTAGTGAGGAAGCAAAAAGGAACATTTCATTAGAAAAAGTGAAATTTCCCACCGGAATCATGAAAATCCATGTTCCAATGAGTTTTACACTCACTAAATATTATTTAAAATTAAAAGAGCTTCAGATGTTGAATATGAGGGTATTTGAGAATGTAAAACAACCAATTTTGGGCAAATTGGAAGAAAAACGGAGTTATTGAAAAAATAGTCTATTTCCACTAATAAACAAAAAACGCAAAAAACACTGTTATATAACAGTTTTTATAAACAGTGCTATATAAACGTTTTTCGTGTATTAGTGGAAATAGACTATTTTTTCAATGTGTCCGTTTTTCTTTGAAATGGGTTTCCACGATTTCGTCGGGAGTGATTTAGTTCGTACAAATTGGAAGCACCAAATTTTGCGGGTTTCCCCCTTCATTTCTCCACTGTGCGTCATCAAAACCTACATAACCCTTACAGTAGAGATCCAAGTATAGAGTACTTTCTAACTTTCGGCACACATAGATTGTAAAATAATCCCCCAAAATTATATTTGAATTTAATGATGGAACAGAGGCTGACTAGAGAGATGGGTACCTTTCAAAATTAAGCTTTCAGTGACATAGGATCCTGGGATTAGAGTGACGACGTCAATTTGAAATTTCTCCAGCTCCATCCGGAGAGCGGTAGACCAGGCTTCGAGCGCAGACTTCGTGGCTCCGTAAACTGACAAACCTGAACAGGGGTACACGTGATTCACTGGTATTATGAAATTATTATATTTATTGTATAATTATTATTGATGTTATTGCTGTTGTCTTCGTCTCAATACGGGTTCAGTAAAAACTTGAGCGCCCAAGATGCTCAAGCGGACGTTGAAGCAGAACTCTCAAACGGTCTAAATGAAAAACAATAATACGATAGGATTCACTGATTTAACCGAAGCCTTTGACAGGGCTGAAACCTCCATATTGGTACGGAGCAGGGGGGTTGAATATTACCCTAAAACGTGAGTAAGTACATCTAAGAGGCCTTTGAGGGGAGAGGAAATTCGTTTTCTTGGTTGATTTTAAAGGTTCATCCATGAAAATAATAGATAAATCAATGATTTTAAAAAAGATAAATCAATAAGAAAATACGTTTTAGTAATCACAAATACCTGGCATTGATGCCAAAGAACAGTGCGAAGATATGTTGAGAACTCGCCCTTTGGTCTCTCGGAGGAAAGGCAACATGTTTTTCGTAACTTTCATCGCCCCCAAGAGATTAACACACACCTGAAAACGATTGGATTTGAAGATTTAAATCGTTGAATGATGAGGAAATAGACAGGTACACAGATAGGAGAAAATATATCGGAAGGATAAAAGGCAGAAGAGAATCAAACACAATGCAATAGGTGCCCGGAGATGGTGCCTTCCATGACAGGTAACTCGAAATACATCCCCTCCCCCCAAGAAATGTTTATTATACCTACTTACTGATTATACCGATTGATTATAATTAGGTTTGTTCACATTGGCTTTTTCTGACTGTTAGCTGACTCCTAGAAATCCATAAGAAACCATCCACGATCCAATAGATACCATCTTGATAAGGGTTTGAGTTTGATAATGGTTGGGGATCGAGAAGGCAGTGGACGGCCATTTTCTCATCCGCCCTTTTTTCTGTGTATTGGAATGATGATGAGAAAATTGGATTTGGATAGTCAGGAAAACACTGCGAACAGCCGGTCATTGAAATTATACAGCAGGGGCGTTGCGTCCATAAGACCACTTGGGCCACTGCCCCGGCACCCAGAAACACAAAAAATTCCAACCATTTGTTCAGTTGGCATTCGGATTTCCCTCCGTATACTGTACCTAGCATTTTTCACGAAGTTCAACAGCGACTCGACAGAGTTCTCTGGCTATGGATATTCAATATGTGTTTCCGTCATGTTGGCTCCCTGTAGCTCCAAGGAGCATTTTATCGGAATATAGCTACAGTAATCGATGTCTTGCAATCGAAATCGAAACCTACGCTTCTGAAACTGGCAGGTCCTGGGACCTGGTGTCGCCATGGTAACCGACAAAAGTGGCCCGTCCGCGCAAGCTCAGTCGAGTAAAAATTTGGTTAGCCACGCCCCTATTGGGCCCCGTCCCCACGTTTCCATCCAAAAATCGTTTGTGTTCACAATCGATTGGATTGTTTCAATTCATCTTGTCATCTCGATACGAGATGCGCGTCCTTCGATCTGTCCTCCCCTAAAAATTCTCATCACCCGCCATTCTGCTCCTATGTTGAGTTTTCAATTTTCTGCTTACGTTTCGAATTTTGTATGTTCCCATTCGAGTTCCCGTGACAGATTTGGATTTACGATAATTAAGTGCGTTGTGTCCTGTCTGTGGTCTTGTGGATTGATCGACGTCAACATACACAGATAAGTACCTAGCTTCTAGTATGACTAGCCTGACCGCTCGCTTCGCTCGCTATCCGAGATTCGCTGTACGCAGTATCGTGGAACCAACAAACGACGGAAAAATCCCATAGCCTACCGGGTATTTGTGCCCAATTTTATCAAAATCCGTCAAGTCATTCAGGAGTCGACCATGGTCGACCATATTTCCGCTATGGTCAGGGAATTAAAAATGCGCCTACGTTCAACTTGGGAGGCTACCGGATATTGCTGCCAAATTTAGTCGATATCCGTTGAGCAATTCGGGATTCGACCATGGAGGGGCCCATGGATGCGCTATGGTCGACCGCGGGGGTAGTCCGAAGGGTCGATCGTAGATAGAATTTCACGTAGATTACGAATACGCGATAAAAAATAGGGGTTACCATTTCAATTAACGAAGTTGACCATGGTCGACCATAGTTCCGCTATGGTCAGGGAATTAAAAATGCGACGTTGCACAACTTGGGAGCCTACTGGATATTCGTGCCAAATTTGGTCGATATCCGTTGAGCAATTCGGGATTCGACCATGGAGGGGCCCATGGATGCGCTATGGTCGACCGCGGGGGTAGTCCGAAGGGTCGATCGTAGATAGAATTTCACGTAGATTACGAATACGCGATAAAAAATAGGGGTTACCATTTCAATTAACGAAGTTGACCATGGTCGACCATAGTTCCGCTATGGTCAGGGAATTAAAAATGCGACGTTGCAAAACTTGGGAGCCTACTGGATATTCGTGCCAAATTTGGTCGATATCCGTCAAGCCATTCAGGAGTTGACCATGGTCGACCATAGTTCCGCTATGGTCAGGGAATTAAAAATGCGACGTTGCACAACTTGGGAGCCTACTGGATATTCGTGCCAAATTTGGTCGATATCCGTTGAGCAATTCGGGATTCGACCATGGAGGGGCCCATGGATGCGCTATGGTCGACCGCGGGGGTAGTCCGAAGGGTCGATCGTAGATAGAATTTCACGTAGATTACGAATACGCGATAAAAAATAGGGGTTACCATTTCAATTAACGAAGTTGACCATGGTCGACCATAGTTCCGCTATGGTCAGGGAATTAAAAATGCGACGTTGCACAACTTGGGAGCCTACCGGATATTCGTGCCAAATTTGGTCGATATCCGTCGAGCCGTTTGGCCGTGCATAGAAAGACACACAGACAGACAGACAGACAGACAGAGATCCGTTTTTATAATATAGTAGGGATTCTCCATCCAAGTAGGTACTGGCCGGCGGGTCATTACTTCGTTGTTTTAGTCTAGTTCGTTGTTTTTAGTTGTTGTTTAGTTTATTTGCTTCTGTATTTTTGTACCACATGAATTCGATGGCTAACTTACAGTCGAAATTTTCAACGTTTTCCTACGAGGATAGATAGTGATGATTAAAAGTTTAGGAAGAGATAGGCCTTTGCTGAGTGAACTACTGTGAACACAGTGCTTACATTCTCACTTGCCAAGAGCTGCGGTTAATTAAAATCCACCCATTTCTCATAAGAAGACTCCACTGTTGGAAAACATTTAGAGGTATTTTGTAGAAAAAGCTGTTGATTTTTGTTCCGGTTTGGTGGCCCACCATTTTCAAAGCCCACGCACCGCTACTGCTATATCAGAAAATAGTTGGAGAATCGCTGCAAACGGCCCAACGCCTTCCTGAAGATCACATAACCGTCAGACGGTCACTGCGAACAAACCTATTACCTACTTGTTGGTATTAAATCTAAAGGGTTAGTTCCGCTAGTGTAAGAAGTAATATTATTACCGGAGGAGTCCGTCGTCACTAGGTGGTTGATTGCAGGAGGCGAGCCCTTTCGATGTAAGGGCATCATCATCATCAGGCCGTCGAGAGACTTCCCTCTGCACATAAATAGGGACCAGCTGACGAACTGACTCCAGTATTCTCTCCACGGCCTGATGATGATGTCCTTACATCGAAAGCGCTCGCCTCAAGTACTCAACCAGCTAGTGACAACGGACTCCGGAAGGTATGGTAATATTACTATTACTGTCTGGACTGATTCATTAGAAATTAATATAAACATTACTAATGAATCATACACAGGTAACAAGCAGTCAAAATAATTATGGACATTTTATACCATTTCGAAAATTTGATCGTCAGTAAGCCACTCGAATTCGCCCATTGTCATCACTCCTGAATTGTTCACAACTGCGTGTATTTCTAACCCGTTGGACTCCGCTAATTCGGCTACCTGTAAAACGAGTCAGTTTTAAATTAAAACGAGATTGTAATCAACCCAATATGTAGTTTGCAGGTATGTACGCAAGTGAAAAATAAAAATCTTGTGAAATCTGAAAACCTCGTTTGCGATTTAATCAATAACCTTCACGTAGGTACACCGGTATATAAATAAGATAAAATGATATTAAATAAGACAATAAAATATTTGTTGGAAATAATGTATGATTATATTTATGTATCATGTATATTCATGTTCCTTTAGTAGATCTAAAATCTAAATGTGCCATCAGTTGATAATGACAATACCCATGTAGGTACCACCATCATTGATTCATAGAGTAGGGATGTCCCAAAAGTATCGATACTTTTTGAAAAAGTATCGATACATATCGATACTTTTTTCTTGATATATTATATCGTAGTATCGATACTTTTTTCCCAGTATAGGAGCCGATACTTTTTTTATCCCTCACATTTTATCAGTTTCAACACCTGTGACGTGTGGGTACTGTTGACAGTACCTCTAACTAGATTGCTGGGAGATTTCAACAAATTAAAGAAAGTTGATGTACCACCACCTCCAGCTCTCAGTGAGAATCAGCTGTCCTCCATTTAGTAGGAAGGGCCAACAAAATGTTAACCCAACCAAGCAACCAACCAACCTAACTCAATAGTTTTTTGGTTGGATTTTCTTTGTTCTTTCTTGTTTTCTGATGTGATTGTTCCGGATTAACGAAATATTGTCATGCCTTGTCTTGTCAATAATTTTGAAAAACAAGCGCCCAAACAAAAAAAAAGTTTCAAATAAGAAAGATGTGATTTATTGTATTGTTCATTTCATAATATTATCCTGAAATAATTCTTCGACAGGGTGACGATGGTATTTTATATTATACCAATTAACATAAAGTAAAAACGTGGGATGTGATATAATATTCACTGTCACGCTGATGGAGAGGGAACAAAAAGGACATTTCCACCCATTTTTGAAAAAGTATCAAAAAGTATTGATACTGTTTGAAAGTATCGTATAGATACTGTTTGATACTTTTAGATGTATCGATACGATATATTATATATCGATACTTTTGAAGTACCTATCAGACATCCCTATCATAGGGTTATAGGCTTATTATACAACAGTATTGTTAGATCTCTTATTTGTGTTGGTGCATCACTAAATCGTCTAACCCTACATTAGCATTCCTACTCGGTGCTTTAGTAGTTATATCTTGTCGTTCACTTCCTCTGTATCATCTGTAATGGCTTCCTCTCGATTATAATGCTCCTCGATAGCATGGTGATTTTATTGAGTTCACAATAAAATATTGAGTCTGAATAAGTGAAAGATTATTCACATACACAAGAGCTCCCAGTTATTACGGCAGATACGAACGTAAGTGGTAACATGAAAACTGATATATTTATCTACCTGTAATCCTCTGCAAATTAGACCTGATACTATGATGAAAACCGAAAGATGAATGATGTAATGTATGTAATGAATGATTATATTATAATTAGAAACGGCCCCCAATCTATACCTACTAAAGATGAAACCTAAGCATGTAATTAAAGTACCTATCATTCGAAGGTACCTACATATTATGTTAAGTGTGTTCCTACTACCTACTGGACAAACCTTTAGATTCAATACAAAAAACGTCTGCCAATTCGGGTAGGCAGTACAGCTTCCTCACTTGAACCACATCCTGAGTTAGAAACGTTACAAAGAAACGGTCAACATTTCATGATCGCGCATGCGCTGACAAAAGTTACATTACGATTCCAGTGAAATTCATTTGAACTATCAAAGTATTATTCCTGATCGACCCTCCAAGTTTGAACACATTTCAACAATATTTAGCGTTGTTATGGGCGTTTCAAGTATTTCACGTTTGCGCATGCGCAGAAAAAAGTTACAGTACTTTTCCAATGATTTCTGTATGGGACCATTTACGACCCAACCCGCACCTACTCTCCAAATTTCAGTCCATTTCGATCACGATTTCGGGTTGTTATGGGCGTTACAAGGAATTACCAAAGACAGACACGGAACCAAAAATGTTCCTCGATGTCTGAAACGCAAAATGGTTGTGGAAATTTTCATTTTGGAGGACATAATTTTTTTTACTCATTCACGAATCCAAGGCTTTCCTACCTTCGGTAGTGAGGAAGCAAAAGTAAGTTTCATAGAATTCGGAAGTTGAGAGTCATCTCTGAGAATGCCTTCCTCGTACCCATCAGCAGCAGCTCCTGCTGCAGAAAAGTCAATGAAACTGATGAAAGCACATTCAGGGAGCCCGTTTTAATTGGGGATCGATAGGTTATAACCTACCACCTTGTACAGGACCAATTCACGGGATTTCACGGTTGTGCATGGGCACTGGTTGTTATTTTACGCTAATCTGTCACCGCTATCCCTTCTTGGTGTCACACCTTCTACGCTAACCTCACTAACTTCAACTGGCCTTGTGCATTATTTAAATAACATACCTACTCGTTCTAGGTGTCCCGGGAACAGGTCAGCAAGAAGCCAGGAATCGATTTTTCCACTTTCGTGCGATTCGCAATAGTTCAACTTTCGAAAGACTGGAATAAATACCAAGTAATACACCTTCGATTTCAATGATTTTGGTCATCATTGAAATTTATAAATTTAAATTAAATTAATTAGAACAGATACCTACCTAGCATAGCAAGACTGGTCGAAATCAATTTTTTATCAGTCAGAGTGAATCAGGAGTCGGCATTCGTCTCAGCGTCAAAAATTATGTGGAAAACGATATCTAGCATGTCTAATAATGATGGTGTGGTCGAGTGGAGTCGTACATAGCACGCTAAAACACTCGATTTCATTTTTTTTATACTGCAGATCATTACACAATGGTTTATTATTTCCCTGTATAGATGCCCTTTCTGCGTAGATCACTGTTTTCTGTGGTTAATACCTACCTACGAGCTCCCCCAGGACAGTACTAAACTTATACTGGAGCCGGCCCGGTAATTAAAGTTTCATAAAAATGCGCGGGATTCAACAATATTCAATCATTAATAAATAATTATTTGTTGTAATTAACGAAGCATAACGTTTGTCCAAGTTGCACAAGTACCTATCAACAAAATCCAAAAGAGCATTTTTCAAATGAAATAACAACACAGAACAACCAACTCGACTTCATGCAGCCATCCGTGATTATCAGAGCCCTTCAAATGCCATATATTATTGCCATGGCGCCATACAAAAATGGCATATTCTGCCGATTTTTTCGTAAAATGCCATATTCGGCTGATTTTTGGGAAAATGCCATGTTTGTGCCTTGTTTTGCCTTTTTTTCGCCAAACTCCTTCAAAAAAATAAAATTAAAAAAATTTGAAGTGAAAATTTCTGAATGACATGAGGTTTCTCGAACCCTGAGGCCATTAGTGTAGAGGGATTACTAATGCCTCTAACCCTTTTGGAATGGGGTGCTTCCACGGGTCGCCACTCTGTCTGGTGAGGAAGCCACTCTGAAGGAAGGCTGGGAACCTGCTGATGTCCTCTCTATGAAATACGCCCCGGCAACATCAGCTGATGTGGAGAGGACTTTCTCAAAAATGAAATACCTTCTGAGTGATCGACGGCTGGGATTTTCAATGGAAAGCGTTGCAGCACACCTGATGTTGTTATTTAATAATAATAATAATATTAATAATAATAATAATAATAACCCACACCCCACCCCACTGAGCCTCCCCATGCACTTGCGGGTGGGAATAGGCCCTTGGGCCCCCCACTCGCGTCACCCCGTGGCACTTTTTACCCCCCACGGGTGATGACCACCCAAATAATAATAATAATAATAATTAATTATTTGTATAAAGCTTTGTAAATAAAATAAATTATTTAGCATAAATAACTTGTATGTTGTGATATTATCGTCTCAGAATAGCTGGGGTGGTCGGAGAGGATTGAAAAATAAGTGCCATATTTGAGAGAAATAAGTGCCATATTTGGGCCAAAATAAATGCCATATTGCCTTATAATTTAAGGGCCCTATTTCACAAAAATAAGTGCCATATTGTGAAGGGCTCTGGTGATTATAATCAGGTGCTCCCTAGCAATGATATCTGGGCCAAACTTAGACCTTTTCTTCACGGTCATGTTGACGAAGCTTTTCGGTGCAAACGAACGGCTGGTCGTACAATGCTCCGAGTGGTCTCAAAAAATTCATTAGTTCAAGATAAATTTACAAAAACGTTAAAATAAACCATACCCTTGTATTGAACGTTTTAAAGCTACGGCGTTCTGAAAATTGCAACCCCTATTTTTCACCCCTTAGAGATGACTGACAGTAACGCCGAGCTTCGAGGACCAACTAGACCCCAAAGGGACCTACAAACCAAATTTAATTAATTTTGGTTCGTAAAAAAGTGCGAAGTAGGGCGAACGGCGGACAGACAGAAATTTTTTAAATTCCATTTTCGTGAAACGGAAACCATCAAATTTTGAGAGGGTTAAAATTTTTTTCATGCTCGATTCCAAAGGTTTTTTATCGAAAATAATAAACCAAAACCCACGTTTTTTGGATTCGTACAGTGAAAAATATAAAAATGACCATAATGTTAGAAATCTGAGATCCTGAGAAACTTTTCCCTGTCGCGGGCAAGTGGAATTTGGGTTGCCCTACAGCGCTCTCTGAGCTACAACGCTTTGAAGTTTTCGTATTTCTGAGATCCGCCAAATTTCAATTTTCATGCGAGAATTTCACGGATTCAAATCACTGAAATTAACCGAGCTTTTCAACGGCAGTCACCAACTTTTTTGTTGTTTTTTTGTAATTTAAAAAATAATGTGTGTTATGGCCTGTTTTATGTGGGGAAACGCGATTTACGAAATTAAAATTGAAATGCTGAAAAAACACGAAAACTAAGGGTAAAAATAAAAATTGTGGAGAGACATTTTCGATCGGAAATGACCTGCCAAATCGATTCCTCGACTTCTTGCTGACCTGTTTCCGGGACACCTTGTGTAATTACTATAACGATGTGGCTATATGCAGGTTCAGTACCTACGAATAAAAAGCTATTTGCAGGTACACTGCCTAAACGATGAAAACAGGCTTGTGCAGTTGTAACCTAATAGGAAGCGAGAGTTCGGAGATGTTTTCAATTGGAATGTTATGAAGAGGAGTAAATCACAACCTGATATTTCCCACGGCTTTGACTATAGCCACCCTCGCGTCATGTCATGGCACTGAGCAGTTCAAGTCCTACATGGAATCGCTGAAAAAGGTAGAGCAAGCGATCAGGAGTGGCTCTCATTTTGAAATCGTCCCAGTGGTTTCTCCAACCCCCCAAGGCGAATCTGAGCTTACAGCTGCAACACATTCCCTTCCACAGTCCGAGGAAGAGAAGAAGGAATCAGCCCAATGCCAGCCCTCCAGATTCAGCAATATGACCTTCAGAAAAAATGTTAGCGTCCAAGGGAGACCGAAGCGGCCTGTGCGGCAGCTATGCTCTTTTAACAAGACTGCTGCTGACAAGCGGAAGACCAGAAAGAGGCCGTTGGATGCCTCAAGTGATGACGAGTGAACAATGACGACTTTTTACTCAAATGAGCTTTTTGACCATTTTGTTGGTGTATGCGCAATAATTTCGTGTGTTACCACAAATATACATTGTTGAAACCGTACCTGCAAATAGCTTTTTATTCATAGGTACTGTACCTGCAAATAGCTTTTTATTCATAGGTACTGTACCTGCAAATAGCTTTTTATTCATAGGTACTCTGTACCTGCAAATACCTTTTTATTCATAGGTACTGTACCTGCAAATACCTTTTTATTCATAGGTACTGTACCTGCAAATAGCTTTTTATTCATAGGTACTGTACTTGCAAATAGCCTCAACCTTACTATAATCATGCGGCGGTGCCTGCTTTGCCTACACCAGCCAGCCGCCTCTGATCTCAATGGAACTCACTTTGATTTTCATTTCTTCAATTGACTGGGGGCTGAGGAGGTTGAGTTTGACAATGTGGAGCCACTTCCTGTAGTCTTTGCTGAGTCTGCAAGCTCCTTCGCCCGACGGGTCCAGACAGCAAGCAATCACCACCAGACCGTAAGAATCCTGGCAGTGTCGCGCGAACGAGTACCTGCAACCAACTAATTCATTTCAGACAGCACAAAACCCTCTTTTTCTACGTTTGGATGAAAAACACCCAGATAAAGTTTTCGAAATAACGCTGCAAAGTCCTTCTCACATGGGTTTATTATTCAATTGGACATACCTACAGAAATGTTGGCTGTTCATTTATTGTTTATTTCAGGTGAAATAATTGAAATAGCTATTTCTGATGGTTTCCACAATTTTTGGCCTCTAAAACACGAATTAGGTACGCTCCTTTTTTTCAATTTATCTTTGATAATTCGTAGTGCCATTTAATAGTTTTGATCCACGTGTTGATACTACTTACAGTGACATTATACAAACTGATGTTGATTTCAGACGATTTCCCAGGTTTTTCACTAATAAAAAATCAATTTTGGGAGCTGAACACCTGGTAGAACTCAATTTTCCACTCTTTGGTCAAAATCGAGTTCATATTCGGTCTTCTCGTCCCCAAAAACATGGAAAACGATGTCTCAGAAGCTCATGTTACCAACATGTTGCTAAAACGCAAAAAGTACCAATTTTTACACACATGTTCACTCATAACACCCCTGGGTATATTCCGATCGGGCTGAAAAGTTTCGGGACACAACTAGGGCCCAAATGGAGCATGTGTGCGGAAGAACGAACTTTTTAGACCGAAAATGAAGCCGGTACGCGTGATACGACGTACGGCGTACGGCGGACGGACTTTTTTACACACATTTTTACGCACATGTTTGGAACCTACGTACCTTGAAACGGAAAAGAAAAAAGCTTGAGGGGGTGTTATAAAAATTTTTTGCTGAGCGAATACATAGGTGTATTATTCACAGAATAATAAACCAAAATGCAATGTCCGTCCACCGTACGCCATACGCTGTATCACGTGTACCGGCTTCATTTTCGGTCTAAAAAATTCGTTCCTTCGCACACATGCTCCATTTGGGCCCTAGTTGTGTCTCGAAACTTTTCAGCCCGATCGGAATATACCCAGGGGTGTTATGAGTGAAAATGTGTGTAAAAATAGGTACTTTTTGCGTTTTAGCAACATGTTGGTAACATGAGCTTTTAAGGTATCGTTTTTCATGTTTTTGGGGACGAGAAGACCGAATATGAAGTCGATTTTGACCAAAGAATAGAAAATTGAGGTTCTACCAGATGTTCAGCTCCCGAAATTGATTTTTTATGAGTCAAAAACCTGGGAAATCGTCTGAAATCACCATCAATTTGTAGAATAACACTGGAAAAGGTGTCAACAGGTGGATCGAGACGATTAAATGGTACTATCAATGATCGAAGATAATTGGACGGCGTTATGCAAATACCAGGTAAGCGACAAAAGTTGATTTTTGGGAAATTGCGATCAAAGTTATTAGCACTGTTCAGCCTGTTACGGAAATTGTATTGGGGTTGTCTTGGTGAAAGTTGGTACTTAGGGGTTTTTGGATGTGCTCTACACGATTCTTGGGTCCTGAAGTCTCAAAATGAGCCCTTGTACCCTTTTTAAGCTTACCTGAGAATTGCAAAACTCGGAATGAAGGGTACGCTAATAATCAATTACCAGGTAAACCCCATTTTGTCGCTTACCTGTATATCGAAATTTGATGAAAGATGATTTTTGAACATTCATACGGCGTTTACCTTGGAATTGCAAAACTAGAGTGGCATGTTTTGGCGCTTAGCTGGTTTTCAAATTTCTGTTTTTGGTGGTTACCTTGAAATCTGAGGACTAATGAGATGAATCTGGCGTTAAACTGTTATTTGCAAAATTAAAATGATCGATTAGGCGGCCATCGGTTAAATCGATTAGGCGGCCATCGGTTAAATCGATTGGCCGTAATAATCGATGTAGTTGAGATATATGAGTGCGGGACCACTCCAGTTCGAAAGATCTCGAAGAGCTGAATCCAGCCATACCAAAAACTCAATTTTGAGGTTTTGGCGCTTGGTATTTGCATAACGCCGTCCAATTTATTAAAAAAAAAAAAAGGAGCTTACCTTATTCGTGTTTTGGGAGCCACAATTGGTGCTATTTCAATTATTTTATATGAAGGAAACAATAATGAACAGCCAACATTTCTGTAGGTATATCCAATAGAATAATAAACCCATGTGACAAGGACTTTGCAGCGTTTTTCGTTTTAGCAACATGTTGGTAACATGAGCTTCTGAGATATCTTTTTCCATGTTTTTGGGACGAGAAGACCGAATATGAAGTCTATTTTGACCAAAGGGATGAAAATAGAGGTTCTACCAAATGTTCAGCTCCCAAAATTGATTTCTTATGGGTGATAAACCTGGGAAATCGTCTGAAATCACCATCAGTTTGTATAATAACACTGGAAAAAGTGTCAACACGTGGATCAAGACAATTATGATCATATTACGATAATGATCAAAGATAGTTTAAAAAAAAAGAAAAAAAAGCGTACCCAATTTGTGTTTTAGGGGCCAAGATATTAATGGAAACCATCATAAATTGCTATTTCGTTTATTACGCATGAAAGAAACAATAAATGAACAGCCAACATTTCTGTAGGTATGTCCAGTAGAATAATAAACCCATGTGACAAGGACTTTGCAGCGTTTTATGAGTCAAAAACCTGCGAAACCATCTGAAATCACCATCAATTTGTAGAATAAGACTAGAAAACGAGTCAACACGTGGATCGAGACGATTATAATGGTACTATCAATGATCAAAAATAATTTGAAAAAAGAAAAAAAAAGGTGCGTAACTAATTCAAGTTTTTGGGGCCAAAATTTGTGGAAACCATCAGAAACAGCTATTTCAATTATTTCACATGGAATAAACAATAAATGAACAGCCAACATTTCTGTAGGTATGTCCAATAGAATAATAAACCTATGTGACAAGGACTAAGCAGCGTTTTTTTCTGTCTCGAACCACCATTTGACCAGTAGGTACCATGTTTGGTAAATCTGTTTGGCAAATTAAATTAACTTATGTATATTAATTCTGATAAGTTTTTAGCCATTTTTTAAACCAATTTTTGACAAAATAAAACTTGAATTTAAATTTTACTTTTAAGACTCAATAAGTACATAATATACGAGTATACAATGAATTTGGGACGCTCAATCGCTTATGTTTATCCCTAGTTAACATCAAGGCATCTATTTTGTTCACAATAATTTACAGCGCAATATTATAAATTAAGAAACTACATACAACTAAGAAATGTACCTACCTACCTACAACATATCTTCTACAGTTCAGGGTGTGGTTTGATCAGCCCTTGCCTACAGTTAGTGTTACGAAAATACAGGGAAATTGAATTTTTTTGTCTCAACGAACCCCAATCCAGAATCGCAGCCGGTTATGAGAACAGCGGTTTTCCCTGGCTTCACTTCAATCCTTCGCTCTGCATTCAACCAAGAGGGGAACAAAACTCGTCTTAGCGCTCCCAGACTGCAACAACATGGTATGGAAAACAATCAAAATAATACCTCTTCAAAATGCTGCAAATTATTACAAATCGGTTTATTATTTACCTGTACAGATGCCCCTCCTGCGTGGATCAATGTTTTCTGGGGAAAATACCTACCCTCGGAGCTCCTCCCCAGGAAACCCCTGAACCGAGCACTGGAGCCAGCCCGGGAATTACAGTTTCATAAAACCACGCGGGATTCAATAATATTCAATCATTCATTATTTGTTGTTATTCATGAAGCGTAACGTTTGTTCAAGTTACAAAAGTACCTGTCAACCAAATCGAAAAGAACAATCATTCTTCAAATGATTATAATATCACTGAACAACCAACTCGATTTCGTGATTATAATCAGGTGTTCCCTAGCATTCTAGCAATAATATATGGGGCTGATTTATAATTTATATAAATTCGTTTTTGGTTTATTATTTTCAATAATGAACCATTGGAATCGAGCATGAAAAAAAAATTCTAATCCCCTCAAAATTTGATGGTTTACGTTTCAAGGTATGTAGAATCCGAAAATGCAATAAAAATATTTCTGTCTGTCCGCCGTACTGGTCACTTTTTTTAGTTAAGTACCATGAAACAAAATTTATGAAATTCGGGTTATAGGTTCCGTTCGGGGTGTAGTTGGTCCTCGAAGCTCGACGTTACTGTCAGTCATCTCTAAGGGGTTCAAAATAGGGGTTAAAATTTTCAGAACGCCGTAGCTCGAAAACTTTCCATAGAAGGGTATGGTTTTTTTTACGTTATTAAATTTGTCCTGAGCTAAACAATTTTTTGAGACCACCCGGAGCATCGTACGTCCAGCCGTTCGTGTGCATCAAAAAGCTTCGTCAACACGATCGTGAATCAAACGGTATAAATCCGGCCCAGATATCATCACTAGGGAGCACCTGATTATAATCAAGGATGGCTGTATGAAGTCGAGTTGTTTGTTCTGCGATATTATTTCATTTGATAAGTGATGGACTATTGGATTTTGTTGGTAGGTAGGTACTTCTAAAACTTGAACAAACGTTGAAGTATTATTGATGGGTAAATTATTACACAACGGCAAATTATTACACAACGGTAAATTAATACACAACGGTAAACTATTACGTAACGGTAAATTATTTCACAACGGAAAATTATTACACAACGGTCCATCAACCAAGAAGGGGCTGGATTTTGTTGATCGGTACTTTTGCAACTTGAACAACCGTTGAAGTATTATTGATCGGCAAGTTATTACAGAACGGTTCATTATACTTGACCAGAGGGTAGGTACTGACCACAGATCAGTGATCTACGTAGAAGGGGCATCTATTTCACTCCACATCAATAATTTTCCTTCAGAACTTCATTATTTGCGTTTCTTTTCGCCATTTTAGTTACTGCTTGCCATCGACAGAATTTTTTTTAGCAACATTTAACTCGTGATTTAGGTAGGTACCTAGTAACGAGTACGGGGTTAGGTACTAACCTACGGAGGGTCTGCGATCTACATAATATGTATAGAATAGTACATATTATATTATATAGACGGGTTATCTATACAGAGAGCTGTGAACTGTTACAGAAGGGTATTCTGTACAAAATAATAAACCGTTATGCAGGGATTTGCAGCGTTTCTTCTTTTTGTTTTGTTTATTTAATACTCGATTCCTAAGGTTCATTATTGAAAATAATAAACCAAAAATTCGCTAATAAAGGTATTTTACTCCACATTTGGAATTTTCCAAAATTATAAAGTACAGTGCGGGGCGAAACGTGGTGTACATTTAATATATTACGTATACTAAGTTGAAAAATTACGCCTGGCAAAGCTTTAGCACTCACCCAAAGAACGATGTAGGGACAATGCTCCTCGAGTAGCCCGTTGTGGACATGTCGAAAACTACAGCAGGCAATGCAATTCCTACAGCGATCTCTCCCGACACGGCGGTTTCTGGGGCGTAATGAACGTGATACCGCAGAATAACAGGAGGAATCGGAGCAGGAACTGTGACGGGGGTCCACCTACAACCGCATACGAAAGTCCGGTGTTTATGCGGATATGTAAAAACACGTACGGCCGCCCCGAGATGGACCTGGGGGACCATGAATTATTTAGTAAACTTGGAACTCGAAGTGAGCGCCCTATCAACCAAACACCAAGTGGATTCTTCAGAAAGGAACCTCCGAACCAAGAAGATTGAAGTCAAAGTTGAATCGTAACCTGCTTTCAATCGAAAGCAAGTTACGATTCAAATAAATTCATTCAAAAAAATCAAATTTTTGCTTCCTCATTACCGAAGGTCGGGAAGCTTTGGATTCGTGATTGAGTTAAACAAAATTTATATCCTTCAAAATGAAAATTTCCACTACCATTTTGAGTTTCAGACATCAGGGAACATTTTTGGTTCCGTGTCTGTCTGTCTGTGGTAATTCCTTCTAACGCCCATAACTACCCGAAATAATAGTCGGAATGGGCTGAAATTTGGAGGGTAGGTGCGGGTTGGGTCACAGATGGTCCCATACCAAAATCATTAAAAAAGTACCGTAACTTTCGTCTGCGCATGCGCAAACGTGAAATACTTGGAACGCCCATAACTGCCCTAAATATCGTTGAAATCAGTTCAAACTTGTGGGGTCGATCAGAAATAATACTTTCATAGTTCCAAATGAATTGCATTGGAATCGTACTGCAGCTTCCATCTGCGCATGCGCGAACATGACCATTTCCTTGTAACACTTCTAACTACGTGAAAAATAGTCGTACAGAGCTGAAATTGTGAGGGTACACGCGAGTTAGATCGCAGGTGGTCCCATTTCAAAATCACCGAAATCGTTTTGTCTCCGCATGCGGAAACGTGAAATAATTGAAACGCCCATAACTATCTCAAATATCGTTGAAATGAGTTCAAACTTGGAGGGTCGATCAGGAACAACACTTTGGTAGTTCCGCATAAATTTCATTGAAATATTACTGCAGCTTTCGTCTGCGCATGTGCGAATATGAAATGTTGACCATTTCCTTGTAACGCATCTAACTACGCGACAAATAGTCGCAGAGAACCGAAACTTTGAGGGTACACGCGGACTGGATCGCAGACGGTCCCGTAAGTATCAAGATCACTGAAATTGTACCGCATCCAAAATTGACACATGCTCTGTATGAAAAACAACCGAGATGCTATTTTTCTGCCTTTAGTGTCTTTAGTCACCCACCGCTTTCAGTGATTTTATATCAAAATTGTTCACGATTTTAGCAGTTTCTTACCGATTTTTGACCCATAAAACTCAAATTTGACCCCCTTAGAATTTTGTAAATTGCTCATCTTCGAACTCATCCTTTTGTTTGGTAATACGATCGTTTTATCAAAATTTGGAATTTTCTTCATGTGTCTGGAGTGACATATTAATTGCTATGCAATTTTAACGCCGGGGGTCATGTGAAAAAAATGTCCTGTCACAATATCCTGTCACAAAAACGCGTCACGCAAAGAGGAATGTGATGAAGATGAGCACAAAGAGGAATGTGATGAAGATGAGCACAAAGAGGAATGTGATAAAGATGAGCACAAAGAGGAACGTGATAAAGATGAGCACAAAGAGGAATGTGATAAAGATGAGCACAAAGAGGAACGTGATAAAGATGAGCACAAAGAGGAATGTGATAAAGATGAGCACAAAGAGGAATGTGATAAAGAATTACCAACGTTATCTTTGTACACACCAAAAGCGGCACAAATGTTTGAACAAATCGCTAAACGAGGCTACGATAAAATTCCGATCATATTGTCAGGAGATTTCAATGTTGACATATCCAATCCGAAGCATCACCGTTTCATCGAGTTCATGAAAAATACTTTTGATTTAGAATTACATTCTAACCCGAACGTACCAACAACAAGAGGAGGATCGTGCATCGATGCGATATTTGCGCGACATATAGATAAAATAGACACCAAAAACTATGTCAGTTACTTTAGTTATCATAGACCAATGTTTTCAATAGCGACTAAAGAGCAAAAAGCTTTGTTGTTACCTCCTTCAGAAATAAATGTAAATAAACAACGTTTAAACAGAATCGTTTTATTTTTTTGTGTGTTGGTGGTGTGGGGGGGGGGGGGGTAAATTGCATAGCAAATTCTCCTTTGTTATACGAAGTATAAGAACACATCCTTCGGGGGTGAGGAACGGCGAAGCCGTTCCGAGGGGGCGGAGCCCCCTTTGGGGGTCCAGGGGGCTTGCCCCCTGGCGAGGCCCGAAGGGCCGAGTATATATATATATATATATATATATATATATATATATATATATATATATATATATATATATATATATATATATATATATATATATATGCATACTTAAATTTTTGTTAAAATCTAGGGATGAATTCAGGATGCTCTGAAACGGATTTACCTATCTAAAAAAAATTCAAAAATTCATGTTCTGATAATTTTGGAACCATTGCAATAGCTTAATTTTCTTTGAAAATTCACTAAAATAATAATCATTAATGGATACAGACTTTGAGTATCGGAGAGTACCCCATCTACTCCCATCATAATATTCTGTCAATTCTGAACAGAATATGCGGACCAAAATCGTGGCAGGCATATTATACGTATACGTATTTTGCAATATAAAAATAGTATAGTGCTTTCTCGTATTTCTCAGGTAGGCACAACTATTTGTTATGTTGATAAGATTTCCTAGATGACCATAATAACTACATAAATCCTTCAGTCAACAACCATTTTAATTAATTAGGTAATATTGTTAAGGACTGTTCGTTGCCGCAGTGAGACGAATTATCTCTCGTGGAAACCGATTTTAAATAAATAACGAAGTAATGAAAAGTTCTTGTCCATTTCCGCTAAGGACAAAACCCACACTGTTACACCGGTTTGGGTGATCAGACCGCTGTCAGTATCAAAAGTTCAGAGTTGGTTTTTGTTAGTGACGATGTTTTGGCCACCGAAAGCGGTATGTAACTGTTTATTTTGTTCTTAGTGGAAACATACAGCGTTTCCGTATTTGCTTAGTGAGAACCTCAAACTAGAAGACAATGGATGACGTCGATTGGATCCAATTTTACAAGAACTTCTCGCACTACGAAGGATTGAAGGGAGTCAACATGAAAGACGTGGAGGTTTTCCGGTAAGCGAAGCCTTCGATGTTGCCAAAAACAGTCGCAATTCCAATTTGTCGATATCTTGAACTGTTTTTCTGATACCAAGTGTGGACAAAAAAAGAAAGAAAAAAGTTCCGGTCATGCAGCATGACCATGTGAGCAAATTTTGGTTGTATAAAAGCGAAGGTGATCTTGGTTTATTATTCTGTGAATAATACACCTCTGTATTCGCTCAGCAAAACAAAAATTATAACACCCCCTCAAAAATGTTTCTTTTATGTTTCAAGGTGCGATGATTCCAAAAATGCAATGTCCGTCCGCCGGATCATCCATAATAAATTATTAATTTACTTTATTTTCGGTCTAAATAATTCGTTCTTTCGCACACAGGCTACATTTGGGCCCTAGTTGTGTCCCGAAACTTTGCAGCCCGATCGGAATTTACCCAAGGGTGTTATGGGTGAAGAATGGGTGTAAAAATGGGGTTTTTTGGTGTTTCAGCAACATGAGCTTTTGAGGCGTCGTTTTCCATGTTTTTTAGGGCGAGGAGACCGAATAAGAAGTCGACTTTGACGAAAGAGTGGTCAAAATCGACTTCTTATTCGATCTCCTCGTACGGTTCTAACGAACTTCAGCCGTAAACTTACGATACATTTTGGTCTAAAATCGTCGTTCTTCCGCACACAGTTTCGGTCTCGATTTGGGAACACATTTGGGTCCTAGTTGTGCTCCGATTGGAATGCGCAGAGGGGTGTTATGGGGGAAAATGGGTGAAAAATAGGAGGTTTCGAGGTTTCTTTGAGGTTTTAGTGAACATGACCAGTGAGGTATCGTCATCCATGTTTTTTAGGGCGAGAAGGCCGAAAAAGAAGTTGATTTTTACCAAACAGTGAAGAATTTTCTCTTTTTACTTTATATGTATAAATGATTTGATGAATCTTGATATTGAGGGTAAATTATTTGGTTTCGCCGATGACACATCGATTATTTTTTGGGGTGAAAATTATTATGATTTGATCAGTGCTATTAATTTTGATCTTTTTCGGATTAAGTGCTCCGATTTTGATCTGAATAAGTTATGCTAAATGTGGAAAAAACCTCAGTTCTCCGTTTTTCAATTGGAAATATGGGTTTCCCAACGAACTCAGCAGTCAAATTTCATTTGAATTTTGTTTTTCTGCAAGTAAATACAAATTGTAATTGTGTTTTGCTTCCATGTAGTGATCACTGTACGTAATTGCGGATATTTATTGACAACCACTTGAACTATAAAAAGCATATTGAATCACTTATTACGAAATTACGGATTTTTTTATGTATTCAGGAAGGCTCGTAATTTTCTTTCAAGGAGTCAAATTAAAACCATATAATTATTCTCGTTTAGTTTTTTTCTATTATTAAGTACGGTATCATTCTTTGGGGTGGAGCCAGTAAATCAATTGTTTAGAAGGTACAAATCATGCAAAATAGATTACTAGGATAATATTGAGTAAAAACTCAAGATATTCTACTGTATTGTTGTATAAACACTTTGAAGTTAAAAATATTAATCAAATCTTTCATTTTCAATCTTGCGTTCATGTATTTACCACTGGCATAAATTCAAATCATTTGCCTGCTTCAGCAAGCTGTTACTCGTAATTATAATAGTTCTCGGTTCATCCTTCCTAAAGTAAAAACCCACTTCTATAGCAGAAATTCCTATGTAACTGCACTTATTTATTTCATAAAGGAGTAAATATTTTTTCATTCGCCAACTTGTCAAGTTTCAAGAATGTATTAAATAGTAGTTTATAATTTTATCTCCCGTTATACTGTTGTCGTATTCCCTTTATCATATTTTTGTTTTGCTATTATAGGTACTCTGTAATTGGCTTAGTTGGCACCAACTGTGAGCTATTTTTTTCATTCATTTTTTAAGAACTTTTGAACTCCTCCGAAGAGCACAAGTTCCTAGGAACTTATTCTTCGGTGGACAATTTTTGAGAGGAAAATTATTTATTCATGTTTAATCTGCTGTGTCCAACATGTAGGATTAGTTTTCTATTACTTTTATTTGTTCCGTCATATTTTTTGTTTATGTTGCCAATAAAAAACCTTGAATCTTGAATTGAGGTTGTAACGAAGGTTCAGCTCCCAAAATTTTTTTTATGAGTCAAAAACCTGGGAAATTATCTGAAATTACCATCAATTAGAAGAAGTATCAACAGGTGAATCAAGACAATTATATGGCACTATCAATATTATCAAAGATAATCTGTCGAAAGTAGGAGCCTAATTCGTGTTTTTGAGCCAATTGGTGGAAACAATAAAAAATAGATGATTCAATTATTGCACATGAAAGGAACAATAAATGCCAACAGCCAACATTTCTGCACGTATGTCCGATAGACTAACAAACCCTGTGACAAGGACCACAGCGTTTTTGCTATTTTTACCCCATAAAAGCTAAAATTTCACCCACTTTCGATCAGTTATCTGTTGGTGAACATTTTGCTAGTAAAATATTACCAACACAGAATGTGTTTACTAGCACGCTAGTGCTAGTAAAATATTCAATCAACTGTGAGCCTCATACAAATGTGTTGAACATTTCAGGGAAGAAATGACGAGAACTTGGTCGCGCCTCGCGCAGTCGCAGGGCTTGGAAAACGCCATAAAAAGGTCTCAACTATTCAACTTTCTTTTTCCACAGTTTATGTTGTTTTATTTTACGTATGAGTTACACGGATGATACGCCGTAGAAATTATTTGCCGTAAAGTACGAAACTGAGTAGGTACCTGCCATTTGGCATGGGTCTGTTCAAATAATTTTCACTCAATTCTGATATCTACGTAGGTACTAAATCTGATTGGACATAAAAAATACCTAAACATCGCTGTGTAACAGAAACCATGTCAATGATTCCTCAGTTAACTTCTTTTTTTTTTGAAGGCCGGATGAAATTAAACCACCTTTGATACACAAGCACGAAATTCTATATCAATCTACTTAGTATCATAGGCCAGTACAATAAGGACTTTACGAGTAGATGGAATTAATTCGGTTTTAAAGTCTTTAGTTGGTCCGAAATACGAGTAATCTATGAGTTTGCTCAGCCGCAGAAGGCGAACTCAACTTTACGCAGCCCGTAACCTCGAAATTTTCGCTCTTTTCTCAGTTTTTCGCTTTTACTGTTGCTATAAAAAGTATGCGATTTTTGCCGAACGATTCTGGCTACATCACAAAACCGAATTCAATGTTTTGGGGAGGTCATCTGGACGCACTTTCGTGCTCTTTATTTTTGGTATCGTTACGGATACGAAAACTTCGCTTTCCACCAACAACCGAAAAAACATTCAATAAATTAATTAGTTGTAGTTATTCATGAAGCATAAAGTAAATAATAGACCGTTGTGTAATAATTTACCTGTATAGATAAACCTATATAGATAAATATAATAAATAAATAAAACAAACCGATATAGATAAATATAATAAATAAATAAAATAAATATGATAAATAATAAATATAATAAATGAATAGATAAACCTGTATAGATATAGATAAATATAATAAATAAATAAAATAAACCGATATAGATAAACCTGTATAGATAAATTGTGTAATAATTTACCTGTATAGATAGATGCCCCTTCTGCGTAGATAGTATAGTAAACCGTTGTGTAATACTTTACCGTTGTGTAAGGTAATACCTACTTCGTTTGTTCAAGTTGCAAAAGTACCGATCAACAAAATTAAAAAAGATCCATCATTTTTCAAATGAAATAATATCGCAGAACAACCAACTCGACTTCATACAGCCATCCGTGATTTTAAACAGGTGCTAGCGATGATATCTGGGCCGGATTTATACCGTTTGATTCACGATCATGTTGACGAAGCTTTTCGGTGCAAACGAACGGCTGGTCGTACAATGCTCCGGGTGGCCTCAAAAAATTCTTAGTTCGAGATCAATTTAAAAACGTTAAAAAAACGCTGCAAAGTCCTTGTTTTTGGTGCTCGTTCTTTCGCACACATGCTCCATTTGGGCCCTAGTTGTGTCCCGAAACTTTGCAGCCCGATCGGAATATACCCAGGGGTGTTACGAGTGAAAAAAAACCAGTCATGCAGCATGACTTAATGAGCGAATTTTCAAAGAAATATTCGAATTAATGGCTATGGTTTTGAATAAAGGAAAACTTCTTCCTCCTACTGTTAGTACCTAAATTGAATAATTTGAAATAGATTTTTTCTTTCGTCTTCCTTCTAGTAATACGTGGGCCGGTACTTGTCTATCTATGAAGGTATCATAACAATTATATGTCAAATGGGAAATTCAAGGAGTTGTACTAATCGTTTGCCTCCCCCTTTTTTGCTTCGAACTCTCGTCTTCAATTAATACTTCTCACATTTTTCAATCTGACCACTCTAAGGGGGTGGGGGGGGGGGGTAAGAGTTTAAAGATTATCCTAGTTTTGGGTAATTTTTGCGCACTTTAAATGCTCTAATTTAAGAACGGATTTAGATATCTAAAATCCGATTTCACCATCGTGTTCAGCATGCAAAAACCTTTAAAATGAGGGGTCACTTGTTAGAAAATAACATTTTGGGGATTTTTGGGTAATTTTTGCGCACTTTAAATGCTCTAATTTGAGAACGGATCAAGATATCTAAAATCCGATTCCACCATCGTGTTCAGCGTGCAAAAACCTTTAAAATGAGGGGTCACTTGTTGGAAAATAACATTTTGGGGATTTTTGGGTAATTTTTGCGCACTTTAAATGCGCCAAAACCCTCCTTAGAGTAGGCCAATTTCGCCCATCTTCGAACTTAGCCTTTCGATTGCCAAGATAGATTTTTTGTGCAAATTTGAGCTGTTTATCTCAATTCTATCGAGAGTTATCGTCTGGAGTGACACATATATATATAAATATATATATACATATAAAATAAAAAAAAACCAGTCATGCAGCATGACTTAATGAGCGAATTTTCAAAGAAATATTCGAATTAATGGCTATGGTTTTGAATAAAGGAAAACTTCGGTCTAAAATTTGGTTTTCTATGTATATTCTCTTCGTATTTATTTTAATTTGTACGTTTTGTCCATCCTGATTCTACCGTTTGTTTATTACGTAATTGTACTAAGTGCTTATTTATTTGATCGCTGTGGGTAAATTCAAGGAGTTGTACTAATCGTTTGCCTCCCCCTTTTTTGCTTCGAACTCTCGTCTTCAATTAATACTTCTCACATATTTCAATCTGACCACTCTAAGGGGGTGGGGGGGGGGGGGTAAGAGTTTAAAGATTATCCTAGTTTTGGGTAATTTTTGCGCACTTTAAATGCTCTAATTTAAGAACGGATTTAGATATCTAAAATCCGATTTCACTATCGTGTTCAGCGTGCAAAAACCTTTAAAATGAGGGGTCACTTGTTAGAAAATAACATTTTGGGGATTTTTGGGTAATTTTTGCGCACTTTAAATGCTCTAATTTGAGAACGGATCAAGATATCTAAAATCCGATTCCACCATCGTGTTCAGCGTGCAAAAACCTTTAAAATGAGGGGTCACTTGTTAGAAAATAACATTTTGGGGATTTTTGGGTAATTTTTGCGCACTTTAAATGCTCTAATTTGAGAACGGATCAAGATATCTAAAATCCGATTCCACCATCGTGTTCAGCGTGCAAAAACCTTTAAAATGAGGGGTCACTTGTTGGAAAATAACATTTTGGGGATTTTTGGGTAATTTTTGCGCACTTTAAATGCGCCAAAACCCTCCTTAGAGTAGGCCAATTTCGCCCATCTTCGAACTTAGCCTTTCGATTGCCAAGATAGATTTTTTGTGCAAATTTGAGCTGTTTAT
The DNA here is from genome assembly GCA_954871275.1 of Leptopterna dolabrata. Lineage (NCBI taxonomy): Eukaryota > Metazoa > Arthropoda > Insecta > Hemiptera > Miridae > Leptopterna > Leptopterna dolabrata. The sequence continues at coordinate 1,986,334 of OX940989.1, read as the reverse complement.
CTCAATTCTATCGAGAGTTATCGTCTGGAGTGACACATATATATATAAATATATATATACATATAAAATAAAAAAAAACCAGTCATGCAGCATGACTTAATGAGCGAATTTTCAAAGAAATATTCGAATTAATGGCTATGGTTTTGAATAAAGGAAAACTTCGGTCTAAAATTTGGTTTTCTATGTATATTCTCTTCGTATTTATTTTAATTTGTACGTTTTGTCCATCCTGATTCTACCGTTTGTTTATTACGTAATTGTACTAAGTGCTTATTTATTTGATCGCTGTGGGTAAATTCAAGGAGTTGTACTAATCGTTTGCCTCCCCCTTTTTTGCTTCGAACTCTCGTCTTCAATTAATACTTCTCACATATTTCAATCTGACCACTCTAAGGGGGTGGGGGGGGGGGGGGGTAAGAGTTTAAAGATTATCCTAGTTTTGGGTAATTTTTGCGCACTTTAAATGCTCTAATTTAAGAACGGATTTAGATATCTAAAATCCGATTTCACTATCGTGTTCAGCGTGCAAAAACCTTTAAAATGAGGGGTCACTTGTTAGAAAATAACATTTTGGGGATTTTTGGGTAATTTTTGCGCACTTTAAATGCTCTAATTTGAGAACGGATCAAGATATCTAAAATCCGATTCCACCATCGTGTTCAGCGTGCAAAAACCTTTAAAATGAGGGGTCACTTGTTGGAAAATAACATTTTGGGGATTTTTGGGTAATTTTTGCGCACTTTAAATGCTCTAATTTGAGAACGGATCAAGATATCTAAAATCCGATTCCACCATCGTGTTCAGCGTGCAAAAACCTTTAAAATGAGGGGTCACTTGTTAGAAAATAACATTTTGGGGATTTTTGGGTAATTATTGCGCACTTTAAATGCTCTAATTTGAGAACGGATCAAGATATCTAAAATCCGATTCCACCATCGTGTTCAGCGTGCAAAAACCTTTAAAATGAGGGGTCACTTGTTGGAAAATAACATTTTGGGGATTTTTGGGTAATTTTTGCGCACTTTAAATGCGCCAAAACCCTCCTTAGAGTAGGCCAATTTCGCCCATCTTCGAACTTAGCCTTTCGATTGCCAAGATAGATTTTTTGTGCAAATTTGAGCTGTTTATCTCAATTCTATCGAGAGTTATCGTCTGGAGTGACACATATATAAATAAATATATATATATATATATATATATATATATATATACATATAAAAAAGTGTTAAATTTCAGGAATCGTTTTAGAATGGTCTGAAACGGATTTCTATGAAGAAAATTTCCAAAAATTTATATTATTTAAATTTCGAAGCCATTGCAATAGCTTCATTTTCTTTGAAAATTCGCTAAAACCAGTCATGCAGCATGACTTAATGAGCGAATTTTCAAAGAAATATTCACGGAACGAGAACGGATCAAGATATCTAAAATCCGATTCCACCATCGTGTTCAGCGTTCAAAAACCTTTAAAATGAGGGGTCACTTGTTGGAAAATAACATTTTGGGGATTTTTGGGTAATTTTTGCGCACTTTAAATGCGCCAAAACCCTCCTTAGAGTAGGCCAATTTCGCCCATCTTCGAACTTAGCCTTTCGATTGCCAAGATAGATTTTTTGTGCAAATTTGAGCTGTTTATCTCAATTCTATCGAGAGTTATCGTCTGGAGTGACACATATATATATAAATATATATATATACATATAAAAAAGTGTTAAATTTCAGGAATCGTTTTAGAATGGTCTGAAACGGATTTCTATGAAGAAAATTTCCAAAAATTTATATTATTTAAATTTCGAAGCCATTGCAATAGCTTCATTTTCTTTGAAAATTCGCTAAAAGTGTTAAATTTCAGGAATCGTTTTAGAATGGTCTGAAACGGATTTCTATGAAGAAAATTTCCAAAAATTTATGTTATTTAAATTTCGAAGCCATTGCAATAGCTTCATTTTCTTTGAAAATTCGCTAAAAGTGTTAAATTTCAGGAATCGTTTTAGAATGGTCTGAAACGGATTTCTATGAAGAAAATTTCCAAAAATTTATGTTATTTAAATTTCGAAGCCATTGCAATAGCTTCATTTTCTTTGAAAATTCGCTAAAATGGGTATAAACATAGGTATTTTTTGTGTTCTTGCAACAGGAGGTTGCGAGGTAACGTTTTCCATATTTTTCAGGACGAGAAGATCGAATATGAAGTCGATTTTGACCAAAGAGCGGAAAATTGAGGTTCTAACGAAGTTTCAGCCTTAAATTTACGTCAAATTTTGATCTAAAATCGTCGTTCTTCCGCAGACGGTTTGGGTCCCCATTTCGTCTTCAAATTCAATCCAGTTTTGATTTCCGCTACAAAAAAAAATGTGTGCAAGTTCCTCATTCGGAAGGACAGCACCGCACTTGTATAACGCACGTTGTTACGGATCGAACAATAGACAACAAGCAGTCCTTCCTTCAAAGATAGTAACTTGATCGTCCAGGCATCGATCAGACGAACTAAACTATAACCAATTACCTATTTCTTATATGTAATTGATAAGCTGGCCCAAATTGATGTACCCTGTCGTCATTTTCATTGTTTTCCACTGGATTATTACTGTGGGTAATAAAACTAATGGTGTTACCTCAGCCTCCGTGACAGTCAACTCCTCGAAGTTCTCATACCAAGTGTGGTCTCTTGGGACAACCTCATTGATCGACTCGACAAACGCAATTGCAGTGAATCCATAACTCTGGGTGAGTCAGTATTCAGTACGAATTTAAGGATCTGGTCCGGTAAACCGGAAGAGGTGGGTTCAATTCCCTCGCGGGGGCCTCGTTTGTACAGCAATGCAGTAAAATGCTAACAAGAGCTCTCTGTATTGAGTGTACAGCAACTTGAAATGTTGAAAGTCTGCACGAAATCGGGAGCTTGGCTTCGATGGGCAGCGAGACCCGCCATGCATTGCCTAACCGACAAAATGAAGTTAACCGGTTTCAAGTTCATTTGCTTCCGAGTAATCCGAGCCTTATAAGTTTTTTAGGAAAAAAATTGCCCTCCAAAATCGAAATTTCCGCTCGCATTTTGCGTTTTAGAGATTTTTGAACAAATTTGGTCCTTCTACGTCAGCAGATCCTTGACCAAGGCATAACTCTACCATAATAATTGTCATCCGATTTTGATGAAATTTTCCGGGAGCGTGCGGGCTAGGCCCCAGATGGTCCCTATAATTATTTCATCTTATTTGGATTAATGGTAGACAAGCGCATGCGCAAACGTGAAATCCTACAAACGCCAATATTTCTCCAAAAAGATTCATCAGATATCCAATGTCATAGTAGGTAGTCTTGATTCCGACTCTGAAGGAAAAAAAAAAACCAGTCATGCAGCATGACTTAATGAGCGAATTTTCAAAGAAATATTCGAATTAATGGCTATGGTTTTGAATAAAGGAAAACTTCGGTCTAAAATTTGGTTTTCTATGTATATTCTCTTCGTATTTATTTTAATTTGTACGTTTTGTCCATCCTGATTCTACCGTTTGTTATGAGTAGATTCCTTGTTCCTTCTGAATGGCCTTTCCTCTTGACTACGATTTCAGGCCTGGTATCTAAAATCAGTTCAAGATTTGCTCTACTAGGTAGGTAGATCCTTCCTTCTTCATTGATATTATTTTTATCATGTTAAGTACCTACCTACCTTTGAATATCAAATATTCGTATGATACTGATAATAAATTGATAAGATACCTACCTAACCTTCTTCCTCCTACTGTTAGTACCTAAATTGAATAATTTGAAATAGATTTTTTCTTTCGTCTTCCTTCTAGTAATACGTGGGCCGGTACTTGTCTATCTATGAAGGTATCATAACAATTATATGTCAAATGGGAAATTCAAGGAGTTGTACTAATCGTTTGCCTCCCCCTTTTTTGCTTCGAACTCTCGTCTTCAATTAATACTTCTCACATTTTTCAATCTGACCACTCTAAGGGGGTGGGGGGGGGGGGGGGGGTAAGAGTTTAAAGATTATCCTAGTTTTGGGTAATTTTTGCGCACTTTAAATGCTCTAATTTAAGAACGGATTTAGATATCTAAAATCCGATTTCACCATCGTGTTCAGCGTGCAAAAACCTTTAAAATGAGGGGTCACTTGTTAGAAAATAACATTTTGGGGATTTTTGGGTAATTTTTGCGCACTTTAAATGCTCTAATTTGAGAACGGATCAAGATATCTAAAATCCGATTCCACCATCGTGTTCAACGTGCAAAAACCTTTAAAATGAGGGGTCACTTGTTGGAAAATAACATTTTGGGGATTTTTGGGTAATTTTTGCGCACTTTAAATGCGCCAAAACCCTCTTTAGAGTAGGCCAATTTCGCCCATCTTCGAACTTAGCCTTTCGATTGCCAAGATAAATTTTTTGTGCAAATTTGAGCTGTTTATCTCAATTCTATCGAGAGTTATCGTCTGGAGTGACACATATATATATATATACATATAAAAAAGTGTTAAATTTCAGGAATCGTTTTAGAATGGTCTGAAACGGATTTCTATGAAGAAAATTTCCAAAAATTTATATTATTTAAATTTCGAAGCCATTGCAATAGCTTCATTTTCTTTGAAAATTCGCTAAAAATGTTCGGTGACGAAGATGCACGATGGACGGCGGAGCGCCGCGCCTGCGACATCGCGAATGCTGAACCCTCGTCGTTGCGTAATGCGGGTTAGTATGCCGCAGCTGGGCTGGCGCCGTCGAGGGTAGATCTCGCATTTTTGTGTACCTACCTACTACCTAGGTAATATTGATTGACTATCACAATTTGCCGTATAAGTTTCGGTGCCACAGGTGCTCCTAAAATTGGTTGCCGCAAACGATGGTGCCTATATTAGTAGTAATTTTTACACGTTTTCTCTAAATTCAAGTTTCTAAGCAGGCAGGAATTGTGTTACCAACTAAACGGGCATTTCCAGGCCAAGTCATCAAATGGTTTTCCTTGGTCCAAGCTGTACTATGCGTCCTGTTCCTGTTCCCTTGCCTCTGGCCGATACTCCAAAAATACTGCGTTTGCCAAGTCGTGAGCAAAGGCAAGAACAAGTACCTCTACGTCAACAGGTCCCCTGAAGTAAGTTCGGAGTGGTGCATCGTCTTCAGACAATCAGTTCCTCGACAGGCTTGTTTGAAGAGCAAAGCTAGTTTAAAGAGGTAGCTTGGAGGGCTAAGTACCTAACGGAAACAGGTGCCCTCGTCGCATTTTCAAGAAAGGCAGGGAGGTGGTGTGTTCTAATTATACAGATTGCATACCATACTTCGTCCTGTAAGCCTGAAAAGGCCCATAAGGTATGGGAAGGCGGGGTAAGATGACGAATGAAGCAAGGCAACGAATTCAATATTTCTCCTAGTCGCTCACAGATAGCAGCATCTGCAATGTAGCACCAGAGTCCCCTGCTGGCCGCCCCGAAATTTGGCCCCGATGGTGCTGCCATCTCTTATCACAGATTCTCACCAAAACATCGTGACATTTAAGCTGCACCCACACTACGCTGACGTGACGTGGGAACACGTCACGTCAGGCTCCGTGGGACCACGTCAGATGTGGATCTGTGTTCACATTGCTCTGACACGTGAGGTGGTCTGTCTGACGCCCTCCTTCGCACGGAACCCTTTTCAGTTGCTTCGGAACCTCCGACCATGAGTTTTCTTCGTGTTGTAGAAATGTTAGACGAAGAGGAAGAAGAAATTGCTGCTATTGCTGCTGCAGCTAGCTGTTTGGAAAGAGATTGGGTTCATCCCATTAAATTGGATAGGGAGGAGTGCGGAGACTTTCATACGTTGATGCCTAAATTGATAGAAGATGAAGAAAGATTTTTCATGTACTACAGAATGTCAAAGGAGGAATTTCACAATTTATTACGTCTGATCAGTTCGAAAATCTCGAAACCACAACAAAAATAATAAACCAAGAGCGCCTAGACCCTTCGGACGCCTTCCCACGTCTGACGAAAATCTAGAACTTTTGATTTGCTCCTGACGCCTCAGAAGGGGTGGGGAGTGAGTATGCGTCATCCTGCGCGCTCCCACGTCACGTCAGAGAAATGTGAACGCTCAATTCAAAACTATCCATTTGTTATTTGCACCTGACGCATTAACGCGAGGGCTGACGTGTTCCCACGTCACGTCAGCGTAGTGTGGGTGCAGCTTTAGCCTTAAGCCAGGTTCACATGAAGGCACAATTCCTGACGGTGATCCGGTACGGCAAGTCGTTCTGCAGTGCTATTGGCCAACGCAAAATGGATTATTGCAACGCAATGTCATGGACACTATATCAAAATCTCCAGATATTTTCCGCTGTCGGATCCGTTGCCGTATCTGCACAGAGTACGGCACACACCTCTCCTATTTGGTTGTTTGTTCAGCCATATTGAAATTTGACATTTCTGGTTGATTTTGCGGGTTCTAGTTCGAGCTTATGATTCCACTGCCATATGAACGCCTCTGCAGCAACAATTCTAGCAAACGCCTTGCCGTACCGGATTGCCGTCCGAAATTGCGCCTCCATGTGAACCTCGCTTCACTGTAAGAAATCCGCTTCTACACACTGTCTGAGTAGCCAGAATGTGTTTTTAGTTAGTGAAACTCCATGTAATTTTCGGCCCTCAAAACCTAAGGGTTTACCATTCTAAAGTGAATTTTTCAAACACAAAACCAACCATTTCACACACAATCCATTTTGTTTACGATGGTATTGGATAATTTCTGACTGGGGTTTCATAACAGTGGTGGCATGGGGCAAGTTGACAAAATATGACTGGGGTAAGATGACGAATGACTTCAATTCACCATCTTGCCCCGCACATGCTCTTTTGAACATTCACTTCTGTTTTATTCTTTTTTTTCGCACCATTAAGTATGAGTAACTTCCTACCTATCGATAACTTAATCATATTAAACTATTCAATAAAGTTTGGTAGGTTTAACTTGATACGGCTGATGAGCATTAAACTATTCGTAAATTTATGTCCCTATATAAATAGTTGTTCAGTTTATCATGTAGTTATGTACACGTTTGCAGTGAGGGAGGAGTTTGGGAGATGAATTGTTTGGAGATAGCTTGAACGTGGAATTTTTGTGTTTTGATATTTTGTTCATCATCTTACCCCAACCCATTCTTCATCCTTCCTCAAGGTTGGGGCAAGATGACGAAAATGACTTCTTTTTTTTAAAATCTGTTTTCACCCATTGAATGTGGAATTAGGCGACTGAAAAAATAAGAATATTCTAGGAAGGATTGGAAGAAGTTCTCATACAAATTTCAACTCTTTAATCAATTTACTGAGGCCAGGAATAATAGCGAAGCTTAGCTTCGTCATCTTGCCCCACCTTCCCCTACTTATTGTGTGTGCGGTTTTTAAGTACCTCTTGTGGGCAGGCAACACTGTGGCTCGTAAGGAGATTGCGATCCGGAAGGCGACGTCACCCAGCTGATAAGCGACGTGGAAGGAAATGAAGAGGACCGTGTCGCGGTACTGTAGGCTGTGCTTGTGAAGCTATCGATGTAGGCCTTCGGATCAGCTGAATATATCGATAGCTTCACACACACAGCCTACGCGTTTTTTTGGATGAAGTAGCTGGAGGGGCGGGAGTATGGGCGTTGCCCCACCAGTAACTGTTTTCCCAAATGTATGTGATGGGTGGAGCAGTGCAAGCGCTGCATTGCCGAGACATTGCCTAGAGAGTAGTCCGGATCCAGGGGTATATTCCCCAATGAGGTGTTAGGACTGGACAATTCTCCTAATTGTGGTTGAGTGGGAGAGGCATGGGCTGAAGGGGTGGTACCTATGCCGGGGGGGGGGGGGGTTATGACCATCAGCTGATCACAAGGCCTATATCGATAGCTTCATGCACACAGCCTACAGTACCACGACACGGGTCCATCCCCCTCCTCTTCATTTCCTTCCACGTCGCTTATCAGCTGGGTGACGTCGCCTTCCTGATCGTCATCTCCCTACGAGCCACAGTGTTGCCTGCCTACAACATACCTATGATCGAAAAAACATAAAATCAAAATAACTCGAAAAAGAAGCGTTTTTCGAAAAATGTCCACATGGAAATTTTGTTGCAAATTAGTTGCAGAATCGATCCCTAAATTAGTAGCTGGCAGTAACTTCTGTGACACCCTGTATAAATGCATAAAATACCTACTAGGAATTTCTGTTTCTGTTAGCTAGGAGGTCAACTGCCACCTACGGTCAACGAGATAGGAACCCCGTTAATTATGGATGACGCTAAGAGTGAACAGTATGTCACTTCTTATATGATGTGAGTTGGTACATTTTGACTTGAATTAATTATATATACATAGCTATAAATGTAGGCTGCACTAATTCATGTAGAGTTATTATTGGATGAACGTCGGAATTTTAAACATTGCCTTTGAGTAAATCGTACCTATTCCTATTACTATCTTGTAGATACTGAGTAAATCGTACCTATTCCTATTACTACCTTGTAGATACCTATGTACCTTTCAGTATGGGCACTGAATGCGAATTTTTAGCGAGTCCCTTCAGCGTAGCCCTAACCATGATATTAATTATTGCAATCGCCCGGTTTGCATATAAATATGTAGTTGCATTTCCAAGACAGATTCAACCTTTTCCAAACCAAATTCAACTTTTTCCCAGTCAAATTCAACTTTTTCCATTTCAAATTGAACTTTTTCCATTTCAAATTCAACCTTCCCCTACTTCAGCAAAAAATATAAAATTTAATAAAGTTTGATAAACTGAATTTGTGAACCCCATTACTAACTTCTTGTTGCATTATTAAAGGCTTAAATTGAATTTCATATGACATCAGATAGCGACTGCAAACTCCCTCGCTACTTCTTACGACAGCAGAAGAAGTAATTTTCTTAGTACAACACAAAGAATTTGCAAACGCCGAAGTTATGTTCCTCACTTCAGTTGAAGGTTCACAAAAGGAAAATTTTAAATTGTATTGAAAAAATAAAAATAAAAAACACACATAGGTACCTAGTACCTACCTGCGCTGAAACTCTATAGCGTTATTTAATTTAAGCCTTAAATAATGCAACAAATAGTTAGTAATGGGGTTGACAATTCAGTTTATTATACTTTATATTTTTTGCTGAAGTAGGGTAGGGGACGGTTGAATTTGAAATGGAAAAAATTGAATTTGACTTCGAAAAGTTGAATTTGACTTGTAAAAAGTTGAATTTGGTTTGGAAAAGGTTGAATTTGGTTTGGAAAATGTTGAATTTGACTTCGAAATGCTATATTATGTAAGTTGAACTCTACAACAGGTAGGTAGGTAATCAACGTTGTTTCTGTTTACCAATGCTCTAGATTGCATGTCAAAAGCATAGCAGCAGACTGGTTGCCGAATAATTTCAAAGCCAAAGTCATAAGAGAAAGTAAAGAACTGAGGTAAGTCTTCTTAAATAAATAGTAGCTACCTGTTGTAATAAAAACATCGTGATCTTGGGGAAATACAAGTTTTTGTTATTTGCCTACCCTACCAATTACACCAGACGGGTTGTTTGAGCCCTAATGGAACAATGCAGCATTTCGAATGTCAAGGGCGAGTAAGGAGCTGTTCGAAAACTTCTGCATGCGACTCAGAAAGTACGAAGACGAGTACCAAGCGGCCGTGAGGCGGCATTTGGAGGAAAAGGCTAAAAGGAGGGCACAGTGCGAAGAATCCAGAATCTCCAAGTAATTATGAGTAGAATGTACTCACTTCATGTTTCAAGTACTTAACGTCTGCGCATGCGCAGATGAAAGTTACTGTACGATTTCAATTATTATTTTGATGCGGAACTGTCTGCGATCAAACCCATGTGTACCGTCAAAATTTCAGCTCTCTACGACTATTTTTCGCGTACCTAGTTAACAGCGGTACAAGGAAATGGTCAACATTTTATGTTCGCGCATGCGCAGACGAAAGTTACAGTACGATTCAAATGAAATTCATGTGGGAATATCAAAGTATTATTCCTGATCAACCATCCATGTTTGAACTCATTTCAACGAAATTTAGTGTAGTTATGGGCGTTTCAAGTACTTATTTCAAGTTTGCGCATGCGCAGACGAAAGTTGAAGTACTTTGTTCAATTATGTTGGTACGGGACCATCTGCGACTCAACCCGGAGCTACCCTCCGAATTTCAGCACGTTTCGACCATTATTTCGGATAGTTATGGGCGTTACAAGGAAATACCACAGACGGACAGGCAGACAGAAGGACTCTGAACCAAAAATGTTCCTCGAGGTCTGAAACGCAAAATGGTAGCGGAAAATTTCATTTTCGAGGACATACTTTTTTTTACTCAATCACGAATCTAAGGCTTCCCCATCTTCGGTGGTGAGGAAGCAAAATAAAAGGCCCATTAAAAAATTAAAAAATAAAAATAGGTAATAACTACAAGGTATCTACCTAATTATTTTTTTTTAAATCAAGAAAATCTGCAACTTGAAAATTTTGATCAATAATACGAGTTTTCTTCTAATTTTGACCATCCCAACAAAATTTGAACCCAAAATTTTTATATTTTCCAAATAGGTAATTATTAAACTAATCAAAATTTTACCTACCAACTACCGGCATAAATAACAATAGTGTGTATGTAAGAGCTGTAAGCGTACCTACTTGAAGCGCCCAACCACGAACCGAAACGTTTTCGAAGAACTGAAACTGAGAATAGGTAGGTACATACTTACATACTTACATAGGTAGGTACAGGTTAAGATGGACATCAAAATCGTCCCATTCAATTTTCATTAAAATAAGACCCCAGTAGTGCGATTCTGCAACTCGCTACCTTATTGTCGGTATGGAGTCGGGGTCGCTATCCCTCTCGTGTAACGAGACCCGGATAGCGAAATTGGTATTCAGGAACTTATGATACCGTACTTGAATAACAAATTGTCGTTGCAGAATGAGATACCGACTTCGTTAGCTTGTCTCACGAAATCTGAGTCTAGGGCGAGCAATCGACTGGAACTCATTCCGTTTCCATGGTGATAAGCAGTGATGAAGTGAATTGAAGAGTGTGTGTGTGCGCCGGAGTCAATGATTGTGTTTTGAATCCCCCGAATTCACTCGATGGCCGAAATAAATGCTCATAACTTGGAAGTCAAAAATTGCAGTTTGGGATCACTTGACACTTGGGATAGGTTTTGATTTCAATTTGTTGTATCGTCTTGAGGTATTAATAAAGTTTTTACCGTTTTTAGCTTAAATGTAATCTGCATTATGCCAAATTTATTTGTATAAATTCATGTATGATTTTGTTGAAATGTATGTTTTATAATTGGTACCTACTCGGAAATTCTGATAAATATGCAAGTGAATGAATAACCACCTACGTTTACGTTATTTTCAAAATCCTATATTTTCTAATTAATTAACAACCTATTTAGGTCACTTACATTTATTAAAGAAAACGTAGGGGATCGGTATCTACAGCAAAATTAGATAGGCATGCACCTGGATTTCAGGAGATAATCCATTCAATCTGGAGCAATGGTCGAATTTCGATTCATGGCCAAGTGTCGACTTATCCTAAAGGTTTTTCTGAACATGCAGGAATCAAGGGAATAAGGATTTTGCCCATCTCGTAGCACTCTTCTTTCAAACCGAGGGCGATACCTCTGTTCCCTTTCTTGCAGAATTTTAATTACCAAGCAAGGAATTCGAGCGTCATAATGCCTGACATTATTATCCACAATTCATAAGCGCACGAAAAAATACGGTAGGTAGGTAACAACTACATATATGGTGAAATGCGATTCTAAAAAGTAGATAATTACCCAATAGACCATATCACTTACAGAAGTCTTCTATATGATTAACTTTCTAGCTACCTACCTATCAAGTAATTTTAACGTTTAAGTTATTTATTACGATGTTTTTTATGACATCAATGCCATAAATTATTAAGTCACTAATTTACCTAGGTACCTATTTACCTACCGTAAGTACCTACATTGGGCTTATTACGTCAAATAAAATTGAAAAAAACATGCCAAAAGAAAAGTAGGTATACTTCCCGTTACGTTAAACACTTACCATAAAACTTTCTACCGCCGAAAAGCAACGTCAAGCCAAGGTTTTTGGGTGTAACCGTGTAACAAGCTTTCGGTACGGATAACGGGGGGGTCTAGAGCCGTCGAAATGCAAAAGACCCCGCAACGACAATTTATGGACGATTAAGCGATAGCTGACGCTATTGAGCCCTTACAGAATACCGATCGTCGGTATTTAGTGGCATCGATATTTTTTGTTATGCTAACGATATTTCATCGTCGTTACGATGCCATACCGAGTTGCAGAATCGCACTGCAGAAACGTTAACGGCGCATGTGCCGTATTTGAAGAACATGAATTCGCGGTATTCATACTCTTCACGTACCTACACACGGCTGCCATGGTTTTCCAAACCATGGCAGCATTTTACAGAATTATTTAGGTACATATAATTATGTACTTGCGGGTGAATGTTCTGTTTTATCTGTGAATAATAGCTAGGTACCTACCTAGCTATAAATCAAATAAAAAAATGTGTTTTAGTTGATCGAAATACAGAATTGTTTAGTGTCCAATTAGGTTTGAAAGATGTCCAATTCGACTTGAAAATTCGGTACTGTTTCGATATGCGCACTACCGCCAAACATCTGTTCCCGTATGCGCACAACCGACATGTTTCTGTTCCCATATGCGCACTACCGTCCTATCCGGGTTCAACCTGGGCACAGATGTACGCTACTTCCATGTACTACGAAGATATCAAGCTACTACTCCCTATCATTCAAAGAGAACGTGAGCCAGTTACAGATGCCTCAGCAGAAGTGGATTTATTCATAGGACTGTTAATCATGAGCACAGTTACGTTGAGCCTGAAACAGGAGCACCAGAGATGGGCATATTCATATTCGTAAATACGAATATGAATATATTCACACGGCGTATTTTCTATAAATATGAATACGAATATATTCGTATTTACTCGTGTAAATATGAATATTTGTATTCATATTTACACGTGTAAATATGAATATATTCATATTCACACAAGTTCCATGTGAATACGAATATATTCATATTCACACAAATTTCGTGTGAATATGGTAGATAAAAGAAGGTATTCACTCGAATTTCATGTGAATATGGTAGGTATAATGATGGAATTCAGTCGAATTTCAAGTCGATATGATAGCAATAATATGTTCATATTCACACGAATTTCGTGTAAATATGGTAGAAATACAATCGTATTCCCTCGAATTTCATGTGAATATGGTAGGAACATGTTCATATTCACACGAATATCGTGTAAATATGGTAGAAATATAATCGTATTCCCTCGAATTTCATGTGAATATGGTAGGAACATGTTCATATTCACACGAATTTCGTGTAAATATGGTAGAAATACAATCGTATTCCCTCGAATTTCATGTGAATATGGTAGGAACATGTTCATATTCACACGAATTTCGTGTAAATATGGTAGAAATACAATCGTATTCCCTCGAATTTCATGTGAATATGGTAGGAACATGTTCATATTCACACGAATTTCGTGTAAATATGGTAGAAATACAATCGTATTCCCTCGAATTTCATGTGAATATGGTAGGAACATGTTCATATTCACACGAATTTCGTGTAAATATGGTAGAAATACAATCGTATTCCCTCGAATTTCATGTGAATATGGTAGGAACATATTCATATTCACACGAATATCGTGTAAATATGGTAGAAATATAATCGTATTCCCTCGAATTTCATGTGAATATGGTAGGAACATGTTCATATTCACACGAATTTCGTGTAAATATGGTAGAAAAACAATCGTATTCCCTCGAATTTCATGTGAATATGGTAGGAACATGTTCATATTCACACGAATTTCGTGTAAATATGGTAGAAATACAATCGTATTCCCTCGAATTTCATGTGAATATGGTAGGAACATGTTCATATTCACACGAATTTCGTGTAAATATGGTAGAAATATAATCGTATTCCCTATTTACACGAAATTCGTGTGAATATGAACATGTTCCTACCATATTCACATGAAATTCGAGGGAATATGACTATATTACTACCATATTTACACGAAATTCGCGTGAATATGAACATATTCCTATCATATCCACTTGAAATTCGACTGAATACCATCATATATCTACCGTACTCACACGAAATTCGTGTGAATATGAATATATTCGTATTCACATGGAATTTGTGTGAATACGAATATTTACGCGAGTAAATATGAATATATTCGTATTCGTGTTCATAGAAAATACGCCGTGTGAATATACTCATATTCGTATTTACGAACATGAATACCTATGCCCATTTCTGAGGAGCACACACTCAAGCTATCAAACGTTCGTGGCTCGATTCCAAAGTGAGAATTTAAAAAAAAATGCAAGGAACCAAAAATGACATGCTGCAATCGCATCTTCATTTTTATTGCTGGAGAAAGCCTCAAAAGGAAGATGATCTGTTTCTCTCACTTTTGCGGGACATCAGGACCGTTCATCGCTAGTAACTATTTTTTGGAATTTCTTGGACAGCGTCACATCATGACAGCATATTTGGACACCATGACAATTTAGGTGAGTCTACAAGATGTGTCTATCCATTGGAAATCGATTTTAGGAGGTAGAACCCGGGTGGAACCCAGGCAGTGGCATAGCCAGGATTGTTGAATGGGGGGGGGGGGGCTCTTATGCCTGTCAAGCAGCATAAGAGCGAATTTTCAAAGAAATATTCTTGCTATTGTGTAAAAAGATGATATATAGCGAGAAACCATACCACTTTTCTTAAAAATTTTATAATGTTTTCGCCATTTTTAGCCAATTTTACCGATATTTGACCCTAATAAAGTCAAATTTGACCCACTTGCTTTTGAGAAAAGTGATCATCGAGATAGTCCCTCCACCGTGATTAACAGTCCCACACAACTTCAGGTGAATAATTAATATTGATTTTAGCCATTAATACAAATTTTTTTACCCCCAAAAATCATACTTTTACCCCTATTCTGTGTGAAAAACAACAAAATTTCCAGAATATAAGTTTTGAAATTGTCTTATAGGCAAATCCGTTTCATAAGATCTGATTTCATCCCTAGATTTTAACAAAAATTTATACGTATATATATTTATTTATGTGTCACTCCAGACGGTATCTGACCTTGGGTACGTGATAAAAATTCCAATGTCGCCAAAATGTTCTTATTGCCAAACAAAGGGATGAGCGATTCTCAAAAATCGAAGGGGTCAAATTTGAGTTCTTAGGGGTCAACATTTGATAAAAACGGCTAAAACTGATGTATAAAATCACTGAGAGTGGTATGGTAGGATGATGAAGACAGACAAATACCATTTCAGTTGTTTTTCACACAGAATAGGGGTCTAATTAGGATTTTTGGGGGTCAACAATTGGTATTAAGGGCTAAAATCAATATTAATTCAACTGAAGTGTGGGATGGTGACAGCGAGGGACTATTTTGATAGGAATTTTCGTCGAAAGTGCAGTGGGTCAAATATTTGGGACAGATCGTAAGTAATCAAATAAACGTAATATTAATTAACTACTTAATCATGTTTGATTTACCGTTTATTCTGTAATTGATGTATGTGTTTGTTACTTTTGCGATTGTTATCATTCTTAATATTTGATTTTAAATTGTGATAAAGTTTTCGAGTCAATGGGGGGGGGGGGGGGGGAGGGGGTTATGACGCCCTCTAACCCCCCCCCCCCCCCCCACGGCTACGCCACTGCCCCCAGGCGATATGGTAGTGCGCATATCGAAACAGCACCGTAAGTCCTATCTAAATGTTGTTATCTTTGTGGTGTTAATAACGGGAATAAGATAGTACTTGTAGGAATGCTGACAGGTTCGGGCGATGGTGTTCTGAAGGGTTACGAAGTCTGCTGATCAGGAAACCTGGGCAGAGCGAGAGGCGGTCGACGGCCACGTGGTGCGAAAAGGCGACTGGGAAGCGGCACCTGAGGAGGACATACTCCGCCATACCGGCGCAGGAATACGAAAAAGAGTTCGGTTCATTTGAGACAGTACACGAAGGAACACAACTTATTTACATGCCACACTTAGCTCTGGGGCTGTTCGGAGAGAAGCGTAAATTTCAGTTGGACAAATTGGATGAATCGAAAAGTTCTTGGTTGAAATCTGTAAATGTGATCTTCTCCCAGTAATAACCTTCTCCCTTTCCCTTATACGCAATGGGAAAGTGTTTGCGATGACTGTTCAAGGTCAGAATACATTTGAGTCGCCCGTTTCCAAAGGCCGTTAATTCAGTTCGAAGAGAAATCGAGGAAAACACGAACTAATAACCAATAAAAACCGCTGCAAATTATTACACAACGGTTTATTATTTACCTGTGCAGATGCCCCTTCTGCGTAGATCACTGTTCCCTCGGTCAATACCTACTCTCGAGCCCCCCCCCCCCCCCCCCCCCCCGGCATCGTGTATTTGACCCGGCCCAGGAATTACAGTTCCATAAAAATGCGCGACTCATTTTCATCCATGAAATTTCCTTACTTATCCCATGGTAATCACAACACAAATTCATGTCATCATCATCCGAAAACACATAGTGAATTACACTTTGATTTAGTGGAAAATTAAGTAGAATTTCAATATTTCATTATTGAGAAATTAGTGATTAGTGTACCTACTACTTACTTACAGTTCAAGTGTGATTACCATGATCAGATTAGACATTTCCCATCACACGGCAATATTGGAATTATTTATAGGTAGGGGTACTTGAATTTCACCGTTGGAGCCCCAGTTTAGCAATGCTTCACATTAATAGTAAGTGGTATCAACTCTTTTATGTTGTTAAAGAAAAAATAGATCCAAAGTACTCAAACCAAATAAAAATAATATAATAAATGTGAATTTAGTGCATTCACTGAATGAAACCGTTAACAGCTTTTTTAAAGAATCAACCGGTAGGTTTTAAAAAGGTGAACAGTCAGTGTTGAAAAGTTATATTGTGAAGCTATGCTATACCTAAGTAAGTACAACTTGATGTTATATATCACAACGTGGAAATATTATGAAATAACCCTCTATAGCCCCCGGACACGAAATTAGCAACTGCGAGTCTGGCTTCCAAGGCAGCGAGACCCACAATTCATTGACCAATTCAACCGACCAGTTTAAGGATCATCAGATGATCCCCGATGAATTTAATCTTATTCAGATTAATGTTAGCCACAGCGCATGCGCAAACGTGAAATCCTACCAACGCCAATATTTATCAAACGATTCGTCCGATTTCATTCAAATTACGAGGGAAGTACCTTGGAGCTCCGCGCCTGCAACAGTGTGAATGCTCAACCCGCATTGTTATGCTGTGCTATGTGTTGAGCATTCACAATGTTGCAGGCACGGAGCTCCAAGGTCATTCAGAGGAGCCGGCTGGGCTCGCATTTTCGTGTCAGGGGCTATAATTACCCCCAGCCAACCAACCAGCAGTTTCTCACATCTGGCTACCTACTCGTATGTATATTATACATTATAGTCCAAATTATTATCCCCCCCCCCCCCCCACATCCTTCCCTGGTTTGGCACTTGTGCCATCTTTTCGCGTGCAGCCCAGTACATTCGTGCTTCTCTATTCCAAAAGTTCATTCGGACTGTCAGAACTGCAATCTTCATGTACCTAATAGTGTTCAAATTTCTGTGGGAAATGATCAGCTTCAAGTCCAGCCATACTGGGTGAAAGAATTAGTTACCGATAGCAAATATGCGTCATGTTCACATTCTGGAATCAAATGTGAATAAACATTCATTTCAATTTTATGCAATGGATTTCAGAGAAATGATCAATATGCACCTCATGCCAGCGACCCCTCAACCGAGTACTTCAGAGGTTAAGGAGTCCGCATCCCTCTTCAACCTACGTTGAAACATGCAATGGCCTTGTTTGTGAAACTTACTGGTCAAAATATACCTGAATATCATTGAACATGGAGTTTCACTTGGGAAATTTTTTTGTTTCAGAGCATTCGGAATCAGTTCTAGATTTTAACAAAATTATGTATCTAGATATGCACATAATATTCAGTAATGGACCAATGACACTGGTATCAGCAGCTGAGGTTATATAAACGAGCTCTCTCCACTCACGAACTCAGTTCCAGTTTGTACGTCGCTCGTATTCCATCGAGCAGTGTTCCTAATAAACTTCTGGTGAAATTTCAATCCTGTTTTTTAAAAAGTGAGAATTTCAAATCCAAAATATAAGTGGTGCGTGCAGTTGTCCCGAACATTTTTGTTTAAGCACGAATTGCTGCGAAAATGATCCAAAATTCCTGCAAAATCTTCAGGGTACAAATCGAAGTTCGGGCGCAAGACATTTTGTTTGTAAGATCTATCGGGACGTCGAATTTCAGTGACCTAGGGACTTCCCCCTACGTGAACTTGCAGTGGGCTTCGATCGCGTGTGAGATTGTCTTCCTGCATCGGATGCGTGTTCACTCGCCTAAAGGCCCATTTACACTGCCCGAGCATTTGTCGCGAACAGGGGTTTCGAGTGAGCATTCGTTCGAGGCTCGGGCAGCCTAAACAGTCGCATCGGGCCGAACAAGGTTCGCGCGAAGGCTCGTTGGTGCTCGGGGCTGATCCACCCGATGTCGGTTTTCCGACGAATCATCAAAGGGATGCTCGTCCGCTGCTCGCTCTGTGTAAACACGCCGCTCCGGCGTGTCCTTGTTCGCCCAATCTAGTTCCCGCCAAGTTATTGAAGTTTTCACCTCTCTCCCATTTTGATTTTGAGTGTTGTCCTTTTTTATTGTTTTGCGGTTTCATTTGGACTGTTTTGCAATGGAGTGGGAAAATGAAAAGTGCCTAACGTTAATTTCCCTGTATGAGGGGTTCCCAGAGCTGTGGCAGCCCGACCACAAACTTTATTTTAACAAAATATCCCCCTACCACTAATCATTCAAATCAATCAAGCACTGATGCTTCAGCTGATGATGAAAACTCACTTGTCGCCATGATTGGCTCGGACCCAGGAATTGCCTTATCCTTGGAAGCAGGAACCTACTTTTCCTCGTTCCAAAGTTAAACATTAACACGTTCGCAGTTTAAATTATTTATTCAATACTTTCATTCATCTTTTCATACCTACTTACTTATTCAAAATACATATTTCCAAAAATGAAATTTAAAATTTGTTCAATAACATACTCCCGTAGTGCTTCTACGATGGCCTTACAGACTTCAGGAACAAGTAGCGAAATTGTAGGCTTTGAAACCCTGAAGAGGAGCATGAGGCTGCCATACGAGTCACCAGTCGCTAAAAATCGAAGCGTTATTGCCAACCGAACTGCTGCAGGAACGCTCTCGCGGAAGTTGGTGTCGGTTTTGGAGATGTTTCCTTCTATTCTGTGCAATATGAAGGTGAAATCTTCATGCGACATGCGACTAAAATTGCTGAAGAGCCCACTGTCATCCTCCTTCATATCCTTCAGCAATGAGGAATAATTTCTTCCCCGCAGAAACGATGACTCCCACATGCGGCGCCTTTTTCTTTTGCCCATTCCCTAACCTAGATGATCTAAAATCAGAACTGGCGCAGCGGTAACCGCAACTCTCGACAACCCGGGTGCCATCTGTTCACAGCGAATGCTCACGAACAACTGATCGTCAGAAATGCTCAGGCAGCGTGAACAGTGGGGAACCCACTTCATTTTCAACGTTCGTGCTCGTTGAAAACCGGCGAACAACGATCGCAAATGCTCGATGCTCGAGGATGTTCGGGCAGTGTAAATGAGGCAGGTTTGAACGTCTTGGATGGACGCATCGGGGATCCCCTGCGTATTTTCTTGGCGAATCAAATCAGATTAGCTACCTCCGCTACGTCTTAGACTTAGACAAATCAAAAAAATAAGAACAAGAAATAAAGAAAGCAACTCAAATGTAAAAGTAATTGAAACTTCAATTCATTTTATAAAATAATTGTTGGAACTCTACCAGAAGCTAAGAAGAAGATAATCAGGCGAGGAAATACTTGTAACGTAACATCGAGACTGTGCAAAATAAAACAAGATGGAAGTAACTCAGTATTACTTTCATTTTCTTTTCAGTGTTAGTTGTGCTATAATACTTGTGGCAGACTCTGATTATGTTAGGTATACGCTATACATTGTTGTGTTTGTGTCCTTGTTTTCTCTCGTACTTCTACTTATTGTACATTTATACATAATTTTTGATATCATAAATGGTGTCATGAATGATTCTGTGTAATGAGTGACGGAATCGTTCAACTGCGTTTCGTAGTTCGTAATTATTCATAAAGCTATACTGTTGTCACCTTTTTCGATCTTCTACCCAACATCGAAAAAGTTGCCCTAGAAAGGGAGGAGCTAAATCCAGTAACGGACCAATGATGTGATATCAGCAGTGGAGGTTATTTAAACGAGCTCTCTCCACTCACCAGCTCAGTTCCAGTTCGTACGTCGCTCCATCGCCGTGTCCCGCTTGTAAGTTTTCCTAGTAAACTTGTGTTTTTTGGTTTATTATTTTCAATAATGAACCATTGGAATCGAGCACGAAAAAAACAATTCTTACCCCCCCCCCCCCCTCCAAATTTGATGGTTTACGTTTCAAGGTATGTGGAATCCAAAACTGCAATAAAAATATTTCTGTCTGTCCGCCGTACGGGCCACTTTTCTTAGTTACCATGAAAAAAAATTGATGAAATTCGGGTTATAGGTTCCGTTCGGGGTCTAGTTGGTCCTCGAAGCTCGGCGTTACTGTCAGTCATCTCTAAGGGGTTCAAAATAGGGGTTGAAATTTTCAAAACGCCTATACGTTTTTTTTACGTGAATCTTTTTACGGTTTTAAATAGTTCTTGAACTTACGAGTTTTTTAAGACCACCCGGAGCACCGTACGTCCAGCCGTTCGTTCACAGTAAGGCCCCGAAGTTTGCACCAACAGGCATCTCTAATTTTCGACTCCAGGGTTTATGAAATTGTATACAACAAACGAAATCTCGTCGCCAGGGACGCGCCGATTTTATTGATGGGGTACCTAAGAGGTCGAGTTGGTGTTTCTGTGATATTATTTCAATTGAAAAATGATGGCTCTATTGGAGTTTGTTGATAGGTAGTGAAACCGATTTTATTGGTGGGGTACCTATGAAGTCGAGTTGGTTGTTCTATGATATTATTTCATTTGAAAAATGAAGTGCGTTTCTTTTTGTTAGGTACTGTTTGCAATCGACAGAATTATTTTAGCAACATTTACCTCGTGATTTAGGTAGGTATATACCTAGAAACGAGTACGGGGTTAGGTATGATACCTACGGAGGGTCTGCGATCCGGCTGGATTTTGTTGATAGGTACTTTTGCAACTTGAACAACCGATGAAGTATTATTGATGGGTAAATTATTACACAATGGCAAATTATTACACAACGGCTCATCTACCCAGAAGGGGCTGGATTTTGTTGATAGGTACTTTTGCAACTTGAACAACCGTTGAAGTATTATTGATGGGTAAATTATTACATAATGGCAAATTATTACACAACGACAAATTATTACACCACGGTAAATTATTACACAACGGCTAATCTACCAAGAAGGGGCTGGATTTTGTTGATAGGTACTTTTGCAACTTGAACAACCGCTGACGTATTATTGATGGGCAAATTATTACACAACGGTTCATTATTCTATCTCCGTAGAAGTGGAACCTATACAGGTAAATTATTACACAACGGTTTAGGGAGTTACCTAGTAACGAGTACGGGGTTAGGTACTAACCTACGGAGGTCCGCGATCTACATAATGTGTAGAATAGTACATATTATGTTATATCGAAGGGTTATCTATACGGAGACCTGTGTTTTCACTCCACATCAACAGTCTCCCTTCAGGACTTCATTATTTGCGTTTCTTTTTGCCATTTTAGTTACTGTTTGTCATCTAAAGAATTATTTTAGCAACATTTAACTCGTGATATAGGTAGGTACCTAGTAGCGAGTACGGGGTTAGGTACTAACCTACGGAGGGTCTACGATCTACATAATATGTATAGAATAGTACATATTATATTATATAGACGGGTTATCTATACAGAGAGCTGTGATCTGTAACAGAAGGGTATTCTGTACAAAATAATAAACCGTTGTGCAGGGATTTGCAGCGTTTTAAAATGTGAGAGGTTCAAACCCAAAATATAAGTTATATTTAAATTTTTTTCATAAGTCACTCCGGACGATATTTGACCTTGGCTACAAAAGGATGAGTTCGAAGGTAGGCCACTTCCGGAAGTACAAATTTGGTCCAAATTTTGCTTTTAAATCACTCAAATTGTCATAAATTGACTCATGTGGTCACGCCGCATGGATGGCACTTTTTTACGCAGGTATCCATTTTTGAAATATGATTCCGCATTGATTCAAAAATAACAATTTACGTTACAAATAATCCATTGCCCACTCAGACATCGAAACCCTCTACAGATACCTACGAGAAACTACCCAGGGACGTTTGTAGTAGGTACAAGTAAAAACCCTATTGGTACTAAATCCCATGGCACTTCGTAGGTACTTAAACGAAGTGGATACTCATTTTAAACTAAGTGGGTACCTACCTACTCACATACATACTCCAAGTAGGTACGTACATACTAGAAGAAAATACCTCTATAAATACTACCAACCTATGGGGTTACAACGTTTCTCGTATTGTGTATTCACCTTAGGTTGTTGTCGCTTGATGTATCTGCTGTTGTAAAGATAAATAATGGACTTTTTTTTAAATCCAGAACAGTTTATTACTTACAAATATATTTTACAAACGAATAAATCTATCAAAAAGTCCGTAATACGTATGTAACAACAATTTTGTATTCGTAGAATTTGATCGTTAATAAATTACAATACAGCGTGGAAGCGAAATTATTGTTGGCCCACATTTGCGCCGCCGTACGTCGCAATTTTGTATACTCGACACATTGGCTCTTCCGGCTTCCTGGTGGATAGGCAGGTTGTAAAAACATTAGAGATAACAACGGGGGGGAAAAAACTAGGTGGGAGGGAATGTTGGGCGGTGAAGACGTCATTTTTCGGGAAGTCTTCGACGATTTTAAAGCCATCGAGAGATTACCAGACGGTGCATTTCTTCACGGGGTTCATCGGTGAGCCCTGGAAAAGAAATATTCGGTTGAGATTAGAAGATGGAAAGGTTTGTGGAGCAGTGAAGGAAAAACTATATGGAAAACGCTGCGAAGTCCATGTCACATGGGTTTATTATTCCACCAATTTTGGCCCCCCAAAAACTCTAATTTATTAGGCTCCTGTTTTGGACAAATAATCTTTCTTTGATCATTGAAAGTGCCATTTAAGTGTCTTGATTTACCTGCTGATACTACTTCTAGTGCTACTATACAAATATTCATGGTGATTTCGGAAAATTTCAAGGTTTTTAAATGGGTAAAAAATGAATTCTGGAAACTGAAACTACAGTAGGACCTCAATTTTCCACTCTTTGGTCAAAATCGACTTCACACTCGGTCTCCTCGTAGTAAAAAACATGGAAAACCATACCTCACAAGCTCATGTTACTATAACACCAGAAAACTCTATTTTTGCACCCATTATTCATCAATAACCCTGGGTGTATTCCGATCGGGCTGCAAAGTTTCGGGACACAACTAGGGCCCAAATGTCTGCGAAAGAATTTTTTATACCGAAAATGAAGCCAATATACGCCGAATGGACATAGCATTTTTGGAATCTACACGCCGTGGAACATAAAAGAACAAATTTTGATGGGGTGTTCCACACATTTTTTGGCGAGCGAATACAGAGGCGTATTATTCACAGAATAATAATAGGCGCCTCTCCATTTACACTCCTGACACTTTAAAAATTCACTTGGTTAAGGCTCTGGTAGTTCCGCTTTTTAATTATGGTTCTATGTTGTATTTGAACTCCATCAATGCTGCTAACAAAAGAAAACTGGAGGTTGCTTTCAACTGTTGTACCCGGTATGCATTTAACCTTAAATCAAGGGGTCACATCTAGGGACATAGGGATACAATTTTAGGTTGTGGGCTTCTAACCTACCTCAAAGTTCAGAATTTGAAATTTATTTTCAAATTGATCCATCATGAAAAGTATTCCATTATTTTATACTTATGTAACTTCTTCCAGAAAGGTCTTAGTACGCGGTCGCTTACTCTCAAGCAAACTTTTACCACAAAATAAGTACTACATTAACTCGTTGAAGGTCCTAGGGGCGAGGACGTGGAACTCCCTGCCGTGTGCGACCCCCGGCATGCGCGGAAGGCGACGTCACCCAGCTGATAAGCGACGTGGAAGGAAATGAAGAGGACCGTGTCGCGGTACTGTAGGCTGTGCTTGTGAAGCTATCGATGTAGGCCTTCGGATCAGCTGAATATATTGATAGCTTCACACACACAGCCTACGCGTTTTTTTGGATGAAGTAGCTGGAGGGGCGGGAGTATGGGCGTTGCCCCACCAGTAACTGTTTTCCCAAATGTATGTGATGGGTGGAGCAGTGCAAGCGCTGCATTGCCGAGACATTGCCTAGAGAGTAGTCCGGATCCAGGGGAATATTCCCCAATGAGGTGTTAGGACTGGACAATTCTCCTAATTGTGGTTGAGTGGGAGAGGCATGGGCTGAAGGGGTGGTACCTATGCCGGGGGGGGGGGGGGGTTGGGTACCCGGTATGCATTTAACCTTAAATCAAGGGGTCACATCTAGGGACATAGGGATACAATTTTAGGTTGTGGGCTTCTAACCTACCTCAAAGTTCAGAATTTGAAATTTATTTTCAAATTGATCCATCATGAAAAGTATTCCATTATTTTATACTTATGTAACTTCTTCCAGAAAGGTCTTAGTACGCGGTCGCTTACTCTCAAGCAAACTTTTACCACAAAATAAGTACTACATTAACTCGTTGAAGGTCCTAGGGGCGAGGACGTGGAACTCCCTGCCGTCTGCGACCCCCGGCATGCGCTCGTTAGGTTCCTTTGGTGACGCTGTACTCCGATACTTGAATAGGTAGCTTTTTCTATACTCCCTCTTCCTCTTTCTCCTTTCTGTGTCCTCTTTCCTGTCCTCTTTTCATCTCTTTTGTTTCTTTTTTTTAAACTAGTCTTTTAGTTTACTTATTATTCCTTTCCAAAAAAAAGAAAGTAATTTGTCTCCTACGATTCTGCCATCTTAACACTGCATATGTTATTACTATGTGCAGTATTATTACGGGGTTTTTAACCCTACCACTGTGTAACCAATAAAGAGTTAGAGAGTTAAGAATAATAAACCAAATTTTATTAACCTGATTCAGTAATAATGGAACATTAATGAAACTTGGGGGTACATTAATGAAAATATCTTTTGGCGTGTGGTATACACAACTGAAGAGTCTACAACAATTTAGGGGAGGGGATGTTCTGATCATGTAGTGGAATCATTTTAGAATGAACTTCCAGCGCTGAATGAAACCACTCCCATGCCAGATCACGTCCTCGATGCTGGATGGGCAGCCGGACCTGCCCAAATGGCTGTTACTTTACTTTTACAGTCGGGTCGTGTAAAGGGGCCTTTAAGGAGTTCAGCCTACAATTCTGGATCAAATTCCAATAAAAAAAACGCTGCAAATTATTACACAATGGTTTATTATTTACCTGTACAGATGCCCCTTCTGATCACTGTTTTCTGTGGTCAATAACCCTCGTGCACTCGCCAGGAAAGCCCTACATCACGTACTGGAGCCAGCCCGGGAATTACAGTTTCATAAAAATAAGCGGTATTCAATAATACAATAATAAATTATTTGTTGTTATTCATGAAGCGTAAAGAAATAACAAACCGTTGTGTAATCATTTACCTGTACAGATGCCCCTTCCCCGCAGATAACTGTTTTCTGCGGTCAATATCTACCCTCCAGCTCCCCCCAGGAAAGCCCTACATTGAGGATTGGAGCCAGCCCGGGAATTACATCTCATAAAAATGCGCGGGATTCAATAATTCAATAATTAATTATTTGTTGTTATTCAAGAAGCATAACGTTTGTTCAAGTTCCAAAAGTACCTACCTATCAACAAAATCCAAAAGATCCATCATTTTTCAAATGAAATAATATCACAGAACAACCAACTCGACTTCATACAGCCATCCGTGATTATAATCAGGTGCTCCCTAGCGATGATATCTGTGCTGGATCCATACCGTTTCATTCACGATCATGTTGACGAAGCTTTTCGGTGCAAACGAACGGCTGGCTGTACAATGCTCCGGGTGGTCTCATAATATGCTTTAGTTCGAGATAAATTTAAAAACGTTAAAAAACCATACCCTTCTATTGAAACTTTTCGAGCTACGGCGTTCTGAAAATTTCAACCCCTATTTTTCACCCCTAAAGCCCGGTGCGCACTTGTATCAAATGCCCGTATCGTGTCACCGTCGCATATCAAACCAAATGCAACGCCCTCCACGCAAACCACCCTCACGGCCTATCCGTATCAACAATCCGTTTCATCGATGCAACGGTGAAATGATCGAAAGAAAAAAGGCGGCAGCTGCGTTCAGTGATGTTTTATTCTTGTATAATGCAGCAGTTCCTCAAGCACAGTCGTGACAGCGCAGCAAGTTGCAGCAGCTGCATATATTTTCATTGACTATAGTCTCAAAGAAGAGGAAAATCAACGCAAATCGATACGTTGGTGGGTGTTGAACGTCTACCGTAACCGAGAAGTCTACAGCGGAAGCAGCTTGCTGGCAGATCTGCGATTCCAGCATGCCAGCAGGCTGTACAAAAATCTCACTCGGATGCACCCGACAGATTATGAGCATTTGTTACCAGGGGCGAAGCGTCCATAAGGCCACTTGGGCCACTGCCCCGGCACCCAAAAACACTGTATAGGTATAGATAAGTTTAAAAAAAACTCCATTGTTCAGTTGGCATTTGAATTTCCCTCCCTACGCTGTACCTAGAATTTTTTACAAAGTTCAACAGCGACTCGCCAGATTTCTATGGCTATGGAATGGAAATTCTATGGATATTCAATATTATAGTAGAGCATCCATGGTGTGCTCCATAAACCAAGCATGCTATCGGAATAAAGCGACAGTAGTCGATGTCCTGCAATCGAAATCGAAACCTAGGCTCTTGAAACTGGCAGGTCCTGGTACCTGGTGTCGCCATGGCAACTGAGAAAAGTGGCCCGTCCACGCATGCTCAGTAGAGTAAAAATGTTGTTTGCCACGCCCACATTGAGCCCATTCCCCAAAATCTGATTTCTACTCCATAACCGTTCGTTTTCACAATCGATTCGTTCCCTTCGATTCAATTTGTTGTTGTTGTTTTTCTTGAGGGTGCCGGGAAGAAACACTCTTCATGCCGACAGTGGTGGTTGGAGGTTGATTTTTTTCTTCTTGTGCATTCGATTCAATTTGTCATCTCCATACGAGATGCTTCTTCATCTTCTGATTTGTTATTGTTGTGAATTATATTCGCTTTCTCTGTTGAGTTCAGTTGTCAGTTTTTAATTTTTTGCGTCAAATTGAGCGTGTTTTGCGTTCGGTCCGGTTCTGATGACAGATTTGTATTCGTGGAACCTACGTGCATTTTGTCCTGTTTGCCGTTTGTGGTCTTGTGGATTGTTTGGCGTCCTAACACACTGATAACTACGTAGCTTCAAGTCAATAGCTTCTCCATTCAAGTAGGTACCCGCCGACGGGTCATTGTTTTGTTATATTTTACTATACTATATTTTTATAACACATGAATTCGGTGGCTAATTTGCAGTAGAAATTGTGCACATTTTCGTACGGCAACAGATTGTTGATTGAAAGGGAATTTGCTGAATATCAATCAGTAAATAAGGGAAGGGTGTTTATTGTTGCCTCGAGGTATTTTGTAGGCAAATCTCTTGGTTTTGTGTTCTGGTTTGGTGCCCCACCGCTTTCAGAGCCCACGCACCGCTACTGTTTGTTACAAATGGTCGGACCACACACCCCAAAACGCGATGCAACAAGACGGCTGATGCGACATTCGAAAGGGGAGGGGAGCGACTTCACGTCCACACTGCACTCGACCCTGTTCCGTATCATTCTTTTGATGTGACGGGGAAAAACCGCCAACTGGCCGATCGGGCCCTTTGCGTATCTTTATGAATGAAACGATACAGGGCGTTGCTTAGCGTTTGATACGCACCGGTGATACGATACGGGCATTCGATACTCAAGTGCGTACAGGGCTTTAAAGATGACAGATAGTAACACTGAGCTTCACGGACCAACTAGACCCCAAACGGGACCTACAAACCAAATTTCATTAATTTTGGTTCATGGTAACTAAGAAAAGTGCCAAGAGGGCGTAACGGACAGAATTTTGTAAATTCCATTTCCGGATTCTACGCATCTTGAAACGGAAACCGTCAAATTTTGACTGGTGGGAGGAGGGGGGATCTTTTTCTTTCATGTTCGATTCCAAAGGTTCATTATTGGAAATAATAAACCAAAATTGGTGATTCCACTCACAGACGGACAGTTGAAATCTTTGGAGAAGTCGTCCATGTTGGAGAGGGGCCCTCTCACTCTGAATTCTGCAGGGGAGTGGACTCCTGTCGTGATTCTGTTCTTCAGCGTTTCATCCCTGCGGAAAAAATAACATAAAAGATTGTTAATGACTATGGAAAGGATTTTTATGTAGGTATTTAAAAATGCCACATATGCAACTAAAATATGTGCTCTTTTTTTGAAATATGTGAAACGTATAAAATATTTTCTGAAATATGTAAAAATGGATAAACATACTGAAGTCAAAATGAATTGTAAAAATGCAGCAAATCCGTACACTACGGTTTATTATTTTGTACTTACAGAATATCCTTCTGTTACAGATCACAGCTCTCTGTATAGATAACCCGTCTATATATATGTAATATTTCATACATTTTACGTAGATCGCAGACCCTCCGTAGGTTAGTACCTAACCCCGTACTCGTTACTAGGTACCTACCTAAATCACGAGTTAAATGTTGCTAAAATAATTCTGTCGATGACAAACAGTACCTAAAATCGCAAAAAGAGACGCACATAATGAAGTTGGTTCTAAAGGGAAATTGTTGATGTGGAGTGAAAAACGCTGCAAATCCCTGCACAACGGTTTATTATTTTTGTATAGAATACCCTTCCGTTACAGATCACAGCTCTATGTATAGATAACCCGTCTATATAATATGATATGTACTATTCTATACATATTATGTAGATCGCAGACCCTCCGTAGGTTAGTACCTAACCCCGTACTCGTTACTAGGTACCTACCTAAATCACGAGTTAAATGTTGCTAAAATAATTCTGCCGATGAAAAACAGTACCTAACTAAAAGAAACACACATAATGAAGTTCTGAAAAGAAATTGTTGATGAGGAGTGAAAAAAGTTGCAAAAGTACCTACCAACAAACTCCAGCCCCTTCTACGTAGATGGTATAATGAACCGTTATGTAATAATTTACCGTTGAGTAATGATTTACCGTAGTAATAATTTACCCATCAATAATACTTCAACGTTTGTTCAAGTTTCACTACCTACCAACAAACTCCAAAAGAGCCATCATTTTTCAAGCGAATTATATCACAGAACAACCAACTCGACTTCATACTCCGCCAATATAATCAGGTGATCCCTACCAATGATTGGCCGTATTCACAAATTCCTATTGTGGGCGCGTCTCTGGTTACGAGATTTGGTTTGAATTGTATACAATTTCATTCACACTGGAGTCGAAAATGCCTGTCGGTGCAAACTTCGGGGCCTTACTGTGAACGAACGGCTGGACGTACGATGCTCCGGATGGTCTTAAAAAACTCGCAAGTTCAAGAACTATTTAAAACCGTAAAAATATTTACGTAAAAAAATGGTATAGGCGTTTTGAAAATTTCAACCCCTATTTTGAACCCCTTAGAGATGACTGACAGTAACGTCGAGCTTCGAGGACCAACTAGACGCCGAACGGAACCTATAACCCGAATTTCATCAATTTTGTTTCATGGTAACTAAGAAAAGTGGCCCGTACGGCGTACGGCGTACGGCGGACAGACAGAAATATTTTTATTGCAGTTTTGGATTCTACATACCTTGAAACGTAAACCATCAAATTTTGAGGGGGGGTAAGAATTTTTTTTTTCATGCTCGATTCCAATGGTTCATTATTGAAAATAATAAACCAAAAGTTGCAAATGTACCTACCAACAAACCCCAGCCCCTTCTACGTAGATGGTATAATGAACCGTTGTGTAATAATAATTTATCCATCACAGAACAACCAACTCGATTCATACTCCGTGATTATAATCAGGTGATCCCTAGCAATGATTTTATCTCGGGCGCCTCCTTGGTGACGAGATTTGAGCTAAATATAATCTGTTTTCAGTAGGTATTTTATATCCAAGATATCTATTTTTGAAATGTTCTTCATTGTTCCAGGAATGGAAAAAACGTTACTAATCGAAAACCAAGGGCCCCGAATTTTTCGGAACAAGAAAAACACTTGTTTTTTAACATTTTCAGTAATTATGAAGGCGTTATAGAGAATAAAAAAACAGAAACGGTATCAAGAGAACAGAAAAGTACTCCACGAGGAAGTTATAGATAACTTGGAGTTATAGGATTGAAATTGACCAAAGTGTTGTTAACCTTCAAAATACTCAGGTCAGCAGGCGGAATCGGATGAAAAATGAGCCAGTGCAGACGAAGCTGAAGTCTCATGAAAACAGGCTTCTGATGCATTTATAAAATTTGCCGATTCCAACAAAAGCTCTGCAGAGATCATAAATCTGTTCATAATCCGCAACGACTTTTTGAAGAAGAGATCAGAATCATGGAAGCAAAGTGTCCGACATTTATATTGTTTACATAATGTACCTACGTAAAAATAAATGTTTTAATCTTCTGCATTTTTGTGTATAGTGACATCTATGGTGGGTATTCCTGTTGAAATTATTACAGTCGCTAATTCGGTACAACTGAGGTCCCGGATGTGCCACATTAGAGCTTCTACTGTACAGAATTACGTAGGTAGGAACTTTTCCCAAGTGTTTTCATATATTATCTCACCTGTAAGTCGAGCACCAGGTGGTGGCAGCCGACAGCCAGAACATTTGCTCCGGGGAGTAGCGCTGAAGACCAGGCAGCCTCTTTTCCGGACCGTTTTTGGCCACCCATTTGACGTAAGCTCTGTACGCCTCTTTGATGCCCCCGTTGTCGGCGATGTTCTCGCCTTGCGTGTTGATGCCGTTCAGCTAAAGACGAAAATCATCTCTGTCATTAACTGGCCAGGTAAAAAAATTAGGGAAATATCACTAAGCATGGGATCATAAACCCTTCTTGCATGTATTCCCTAATTTATAAAACATCACATGTGAAAACATGCTGTGATGAGACGAGGCTCGACCTTGGCTTGTCACTAGATTCCTCACGTCTTAAACTTGGGCAACAACAAAACGAATACAAAAATTGGATACATACGTTCATTTTGACTTGGGAGTCAGTGTAGTTGCCATATTGCTCGATGATGCACTTCGCCTTCTGTATGTATTTTTCCTTTGTCGACTCGTGCCACCAGTCCCTCAGGTTACCCTCCTTATCAAAGGTCCTTCCCTGAAAATCATGACAAGCACTGTTGGAGTCAAAGACACAACTAAGGACATTAGCCCTAGGTACCCAAATACTGAGAGGAACCGCAGGCTCATTATAAGTTCGCTCCAGCACGCTTGAGGTCATGAACCAAATCGATCTGCGCAGGCCTTGGTTGTCTGTGAAGCGTTCCAGGGAGGTTAAGTTCACGTACTATTTACCCACCCTGAGCCTTCCAGCACTCCGAGTTCTTCAACCGGCACATGAACTTCTTGCACCAAACAGAGAGCATGGTTTGAATTGAGAACTCCAAGATAACCTCGCTGATGTGTATAACCTCCCCCAAAGTTTCATCTATCTGGGGCCCATTCCTAAAGACTCTTCAACTTTTCACTTTGCAAGTCTTCATTTGTACTCTTCACTTCGCGAATTATAAAAAGTAGGGGAACTTTCTGTTCCTAAACACTTCGCGCTCCCACTCTGCAGTTCTATACAAAACAAAGAGTGTTCTGAAGAGTAACATTCATTCTGTGGAATAACCTCCAATAAGTGTTACAGATTATCATTGGATGTTCCGGTCGTTTTATTCAGAATCCGATTTCATCAGGTTTTCCGTCTTTCTATAAGTTAGCTGACTTGGGATTTGGTTAGGCGAAACGACTCCCTGAATGCTGTATCGCTGACGTCGAAATTAGTTTGCGCTCGATTATTGCAGCCGACGGAGGGTCGAGCACGTTCAACATCATCATCCTCTGATGAGCAGTACCGGAAAATACGTAGGTTGCCACTTTTTATAATACCAGTCCGCTAACAACAACAACATGTCGCTTTCCTAACCTTTCCTTCCTCCCAAATGTAGAGTATTTTGATGGCCTCATTGGAGCTAACTTCGGTGATATTATATACGCTTTCCCTCACACTAACTGGACCACCTTTAGACCTAATCGAAAGATTGAATTCTCTTCTTTGGTACCTACTGGTACTACCAAACACTGAATTTAACGTAGAAATAAAACCTAAAAACCGATCTGAAAAGTATGTAGTTCTACCGCAGAGTCATTTGGGACTCTTCAAAAATGTTGTAAATTCTTCATCTGAAACGCAGACTCTTCACTTTGCACTTCGCGAAAGATAACCTTTAGGAATGGAACTGTTCAAAACAGGGTAAAACTCTGCAATTCTACACTTTGCATTTCACTCTTCCTCTCCAAATTAAGAGCGTTCTTTAGGAACGGAAATTCGTCCCCAAAGTGCAGATTGTGGATTTGAAGAGCGCAGAGTGAAGAGTGAAAGACTTTAGGAATGGGCCCCTGGTCTTCTCATGTGAATAAAAATTAATGTTGCTTGCATTTTGTTATAGCAGTTTACTAGGATGGTTTCTAGTTCAAGCGTTTAAGCGGTTCAGTTCATAAGCCGAAAAATTAATGACTCATCCTCACCACTTCGGCTCTCGCACTGAACTAGTGTGTTACGGCGCTAGAACAAAGCTTATGGTTGATCCCTTTGAGGGGTGGCATTCATTGTAATTCTCATCAGTGAGGTACATTCATTGTAATTCATGTCTGGTATATTCATTGTAATTCTCATCAGTGTCCTGCAATATGTTGTTTCGACAAATAAAACCATTTAATATAATTGAATAAATCATTTCATTAAATTATCATATAATTATGTCACAGCTGGTAAGAAAACACTAGGTAGGAATAATCTGCCTAGCCCTGAACATTCACAGATTTTTCCGTACGGATTTCATAAATCACCGAAAGGTTTCTTTGGACAGACAGTCCTGGACCATTCTATCCAAGCCAAGCCTCTTTTGGCGGGTTTAGACAGCCCCAGAACTAGTCCTGGATCGAGAGTTGGCTGTTAGGACAGAGAGTCCAGGACCGTTAGGGACTAGTTCTAACAGTCCTGGATTTTTTCGAGGACTGTTGGTCCCGCGCATGTGCACTTGATATTTCAACCATCAGCTTATGTGGGAGGTTACTATGCTTCAGGTTATCTATTCAGAATCACCACAGCGTTCTGGACTCAATCCTGGACGGTTCTAGCCCGTCATTTTCGGAACGCAGTTCCATCCTGGATGGTTCAGGACTGTCTGTCCGAACAAACCAAAAAGTAAGCTAAGTGCACACAACATTCAAATAGGAATGAGTAAATACGAGTAAGTGATATAGCAACTCAATAGTAGTTAAAACCGTAATAAAAACTCCACTACTACTATAATATTATAGTACAATAATAGTGTTTAGTTGTATACCTACTGATTTGTTACTTACCTGATCGTCGAATCCGTGGGTGATTTCATGACCGATGACGAAGCCAATGGCACCGTAGTTCATGTAGTTGGGCCTGTCCTCGGAAAAGAAAGCACCTTGGAGAATGCCGGCAGGAAACTCTGAAACACACAGAAGTACTGAAAATGTCATCAAAATCGAGGCATATACTTAATTGTGACACAAAATTGAGATTCTTGGATGCGTTTGCGCATGAGCAGCGGCCGTACTCGTGATCCAATCGTTCTGTAGTTAACAGGGGAACCTCCTAGAGGCCCCTAACCCACCTAATTTGAACAAAATCGGGTTTTTGTTTTCTGAGAAATAGAGTACGTCGGATTCGCGTTAGCGCATGCGCCGCGGCCGTACCAATCATATGATCGTTCTGAAATTTATAGGGGAACATCTGGGGCCCGACCCGCATGATCCCTGAAAATTTCAGCAAAATCAGATTGTAATCAAGGAAGGTGAGAGTGCGGAAAGGATCTGCAGACACACAGATGAGAACAGACACCAAACCAAATTTGTTCAGAAAGCTCTAAAATGTATAACGCGAGTGGAAATTTTGAATTTTAGAGAGTTATGGCCAGTTTAATGGTATGAGGTCGAAGACGAGAAAAAATCTAAGAAGTGAAAAAACTCACGAAAACAAGGTACTTTTTGTTGGAAATTAGTTATAGAATCGATTCCTAGAAGATTCTCAATATTGAATATATAATTACAATTACACTAATTAATTTTCTGTATTAGTTTTCAGAAAAATGTTTTATTTCATTTCACACAAGATATTAGGTAGGTATCAGTTTTGCAGGCCTGCTAAGTAGGGGTCACCAAGGTCTTCAAATAAGCGAAAAATCATTTCGTTTTTCATTATTTGTCGCCCTTAATTCTCAACAGACGTGACCAGAATACGTTGATGATATGACGTCTGACATAAGTACGTGCGCTGATCGGTCTGGTTCACCAGAGCGAACTCCAGGACACATTTAAAAATTACTGTCCGATCTCCAAACTGCCCTTCTAATTACACGTCGTTACCCATCTACTGATGATTGCACACTTACGGATTGAGTTCTCGGTGGGACTGTAGAAAGCGTTGACGATCTGAGGCCTGCCGTGCGTGCGCCAATCAGTCTTGTTCACAGAGTCCCTGAGGCGCCCGTAGTTGTACTCTTGACCCCACTTGGTGGTGTTGTAGATGGCGTCAATGTACGTTCCGTCGCCATTCACTTCCAACTGCCAAATGAAAATGTTGGTGTTATTTACTGTGAAGCCATGCTACGGCATTAGGCGGGTTTGGTGAATGTTATTACCACTTAATAATATCCATGGCAGGAGTCAAGAAAAGAGTGGAAAAGTCACAATACATCAATGCAGTGGATGCTGTGACATTATACCTATTATCCATGCTCCTCGGACAGGTACCTAATACAAGTCGTTGCTCAAAATAGAGATTGGGATATTTGCATGAATTTAAAAACGCTGCAAATTACACAACGGTTTATTATTTACCTGTATAGATGCCCATTCTGCTTAGATCACTGTCTTCTGTGGTCATTTCCCTCGAACTCCCTACTGGAGCCGGCCCGGGAATTAAAGTTTCATACAAATTTTTTTTTTTTTTTTAAATTGCATTTATTCAAGAATTTTTCACAGCAAACCAAAGAACATATAAGTCTATAATAAAAAGTACATATGCATTCGAAAACATTACAAGCTACCAATGCTCTATGCTAATACCCCAAAAGAGCAAAATGCATGGGATTCAATAATTCAATCATTAATTATTTGTAGCTATTAATGAAGCATAAGGTAAATAATAAACTGTCGTGTAATAATTTACCTGTATAGATGCCCCTTCTGCCTAGATAGTATAATAAACGGTTGTGCAATAATTTACCCAATAATACTTCAACGTTTGTTCGAGTTGCAAAAGTACCTATTAACAAAATCAAAAAGAGCCATCATTTTTCAAATGGAATAATATCACAGAACAACCGTGGATGGACTTCATACAGCCATCCATGACTATAATCAGATGCTCCCTAGCGATGATATCTGGGCCGGATTAATACGTTTGATTCACGATCATGTTGACGAAGCTTTTCGGTCAAACGAACGGCTGGTCGTACAATGCTCCGGGTGGTCTCAACAAACTCTTTAGTTCAAGATTAATTTAAAAATGCTAAAAAAAACCATACCCTTCTATTGAAAGTTTTTGAGCTATGGCGTTCTGAAAATTGCAACCCCTATTTTTCACCCCTTAGAGATGACTCACAGTAACGCCGAGCTTCGGGGACCAACTAGACTCCAAATGGGACCTACAAACCAAATTTCATTAATTTCGGTTCATGGTAACTAAGAAAAGCGTGATGTAACGCGTACAGATATTTTGAATTTTTTCAAATTTTCATAGGGATGGTTGTTTCTGCTCTTTCTGAGAAAAGAAATGAAACAGTTCGTTTATTGTACAAAACAGTTTCAGGAAAGCTGTTTCAAAATAACAGCTTCGGGAAAAATAATGTTTCAAGAAATTTTGGCTCTTGGCCAAAACAACAGACAGGGAAAACTGTTTCTCCGTTTTTCTTGCTGCGAAGCTGTCTTTCGCAACAGTAGGTAACGATTTTTATTTCCTATTACGAAACAGTTTCTTCGTTTTTCCTGCTGCGAAGCTGCCTCCCGCAACAGACTACTGGCAACCTTGGGAACCGAAATCGAATCAAGACCGTAACAGTTCTTTTCGTCTGTGGGCGTTTTTTGAAACAGTTGTTTCAGGTTTTGAGGAACTGTTCCATCGTTTCTTTTCACGAAATAGTTCCACGTTTTTCTCCATCCCTAATTTTCATGCAAATAGCCCACTCTAGGCACCGGGGTAAATTAGTGTCTGGCAAATAAATCACCAATCGCATTTAACGAGGGTTTTACGTTGACACAGCTTCTCGCAAACCGAAACTCGACAACTTAATGGCAACTTACACCAGCATAGAAGTCGATCAACTTTTGGTTATCAAGTAGTTCGTCTGGGTAAGCAATGTGCGCAGTCATGGCGTATGCTTTCTCCAATGCAGCTTTCCTAAAATAAAAATTGATAAAAATATTTAAATGAACGACACTATCTAAAAAAATAAGTTCACAACAAGCTCATTATTTTCTGTTCATTAGATGAAGTAATATACAGATGCTTGGTGCTATTATAGCTGTACGGCGTTACTTGACGACTCCTGAATGACGTTAGACACCAGGTATATTTAATATTTATGTAGCTATATAATATAGCTACATAAATATAAAATATACGTCATTCAGGAGTGGTCAAGTAACGTTAGAGGAAATTTCAGCTATTATTTATTCCCACCTCGATCTCATTCATTACGTTTTTATTTGTACCCAATACTGGGTTGCAGTGAATTATCTCTACGGCACGGCCTACCTACCTTTTTTTCGAACTCCCAATTTTTATTTGCTTGTCTGATTTTATGGTACCCATATTTTTGTTAACCCGAAGCAATATACTGGGGGGGGGGGGGGAGAGAATAAATAAAAAATAAAATTATGACTGGAATACTCCATTCAATCATCTGGAATAAGGGAAGAGAAAATACTATCAACCAGGAATGTTGGAAATGAAATACCTGACCTACGTGATGATGGCTTAAGATGAAATAACAAATTCACTTAAATTAAAACTGCAGTCATGTAAATATACAACCAAATACGAATTAAAATATTAGGAAAACACAATCGTTTTACAACATTATAGTTTAGTGAAGCTAGGGACAAGGAGCTACAACTCGCTG
Source organism: Leptopterna dolabrata (assembly GCA_954871275.1). NCBI lineage: Eukaryota > Metazoa > Arthropoda > Insecta > Hemiptera > Miridae > Leptopterna > Leptopterna dolabrata. The sequence continues at coordinate 1,948,576 of OX940989.1, read as the reverse complement.
GTTTTATATAACTTGTATTAAGAAAGGAACGCAGTAGGTATATAGAGGCTAGGAATGCAGGCATGAATAATGAAATTTTTTTCACAACAGTCGTTAACGCAAAACGAGGACCACACACCACTTTATAACCGTAGGTAGGCTTCGCACAATGAAGTAATTCCACGATGGTCCGACACTGGGGAATCTCGCGTAATATGAATATATTAAAGTGCCAAGGTTCGAACCACCACAATAGTAAAGTAAACATTGTAAACACCATTCCAGGCTGGGGCTTTTCGTCCGACTGCCCTGCCAGCATCGCGGACGTGATCAGCTGTCCTCCAGTGAGGACCAGAATTGATCCTGATTGAGACGATCAGAATTCGATCTGATCATTTCGCTCTTTACTTGGCTACTCATTGCCATACCCACTCGAGTGGAGAGGGGCTCGCCCAACAGCTCATACATGGATCATACTTGGACGTGTCACCACATGTCACGGCGGTCACCCATCCAAGTACTAACCACGCTCGAGGTATCTTAACTGCGGTGATCTCATGGGAACCGGTTTATTCCACCTGATAAGACCGTGTTTCTTTGTAATTTCAGACGACGCGATACCTGGATCGCATCAGACCACAACACTACAACATTATATAAGTAGGTACCTACAAGATAAGGGAGTGAAAACAATAAATAAACTCAAAACAGGCGATTAATTTTTATAAACATCGCTCACAACTGTTCGATAAATAAAATCCAGCCAGCACAGGGGTTCTTAACATTTTTGAAGTGGCGGACCATTAGCAAGGACCAGACGTTTCCATGGATCACTTGATAATTATTTCATTCAACAATATTTGAAATCTTCGACAATAACTTTTTAATGTGATGGTTGCGACTGCATGTTTTTGATCAGTTATCCATGTGGAGGGGAGGGGGGATACATTTTCGAAAATGTCAGTTGTACGTCACACTCTGGGTTCACCAGGTTGAAACGTTGCTTGGGTCACGAGAACAGCTGAAAATCCTTGCTTGCATAGGCAAGTGGTGGAGAAGAGTGAAAAGTTTCAGCACACTACCACGAAGTTTGGGGTGCAGCAAGCACTTTTGCATCAGAACTTCTTCCACTTTTTGACTCGTGAAGTTATCCTTGCAGTTCCTATAGTTTTGTAATTCTATTAGTTGTTCTTGCACTTAATCAGGTACCAGGGGCGTTGCATCCATACGGACTTGGGCCGCTGCCTCGCCACCAGAACAGGAGTTAAAAATCCAACCATGTGTTCAACTGGCATTTGAATTTCCCTCCGTACATGGTACCTATCTGTTTTCACAAAGTTTAACAGCGAACAGCTAGATTTCCCTGGCTATGGATATTCAATATTCTAGTAGAGTATCCATGGTGGTTCCTTCATGTTAGCTCTGTAGACCAATCGAGATGTAGTGACAGTAATCGATGTCCTGAAATTGGCAGGCCCCGGGACCTTGTGTTTCCGTAGCAACTAAGAAAATTGGCCTGTCCACGCATGCTCAGTCGACTAAAAATGTATTTCTCCGCCCCCACTTTGGGGCCTGTCCCCAGACTCTGATTTCCACCCAAAAATCGTTCCTGTTCACCGACGATTCGATCCTTTCGATTCCGTTTGTCATCTCAATACGTGATGCTTACGTCTTTCGATTTGTTTTTGCTGTCTTCTGATCTCGTGAATCACATTCGCTTCCTCTGTTGAGTCTGTTGTCAGTTTTCCATTTTTTGCGTCAAGTTTTGCACATTTGCGTTCGGTCCGGTTCCGATGACAGAATTGTATTTGTGGTAGGTACCTACCTGCGTCTTGTCCTGTTTGCTGTCTTGTGGATTGATCGGCGTCGTGACACAGATAAGTATCTAGCTTCCAGTCAATATCATCTCCATTCAAGTAGGTAACGGCCGATGGGTCTTGCTGTATTTTAGTTTACTATATTTTTTTACAACATGAATTCGGTGGCTAACTTACAGTCGAAACTCTCTACGTCTTCTACAACAATAGTTTAGGAAGAGACAAACCTTTGCTGAAAATCAATCAGTAAATAATGGGAAGGGTGCTGTTGCCTTGAGGTATTTTGTAGAAAAATCTGTTGGTTTTGTGTTCTGGTTTGGTGCCTTACCGATTTCTGAGCCCACGCACCACTAATATCAGGCACTGAGGTCACGTTGACATTAAATGGAGAGGATCCGTGTCGCTGACCGCGTATTCAGGCAAGTAACACGCGAATTCACTGTTCAACGATTCCAACCGTGCCATAATGTTTTTTGAATGATGCCAGTATCATAAATCTCATCGAACTCAGTGCACTTATCATGGATAAAATTTTCCCCAGTTGGAAACCCTGAAAAGTGGCCATCTTTCATTTTAGTGAGTCACAATTCGATTTTACAAAGAATAGCGTGCATTTCACCTTCAAATACAAATAATATTATTATGTTTGCTATAATTATGATTGCTGTGTCTTCCATTGTTCATTCACAGATCCTTGAATTTGCAAATTAACCCTATTCAGACAGTTGAAAATGTCAAAAAGGTAGGGTAACTGTGCTTGGTATTTCAGGTCTTCAAACTGCGCAAGCAAATCCAGGTACCTACCTAATCTTTTCTTTCTTCCTCCTCTCTCACCTACTTATATTTTGACGTAGGCTATTCAGTTTTCTGAAAAGCTCACCCACAAGTATCACTTCTGGGCACCTGGTTGAACACTGGCGGTTCAATGACCGCAGATTAACACGTTCACTGCGGATTTTTTTTTAATGCCAACTCCCCAAGCTGAACCATTTTTTCTTACAAAACACTTCAGTATTCTTCCAATAGTTGTTATTAGGCACATAAAAGTCACTATTGATAGAATTACTTAGAATTATTCTAGTCACGCGCCAGGTGCGTGATCCGCCTGGTGGGTGAGATCACAGGGTACCCAGGGTATTTTTCTTGCTTTTTTCCATCCTGTCGCATCACCTAGGATAATAATTCTACGCGATTTTGGAGCTTCAATGTGAGATAAGGGAAAATGTATTGATTTGAAAGAAAAATATTCATATAAATTGGAACAAATATGTATTTATTTCGTGAAAAATAGGTAGGTACTCAAAATTATTATAATCACCGTGATACCATATTTATCACATATAAAAATAAATCAGTCGATTTCGAAATCATATCAAATAGAAAAATAGAGAAAAAAATCAGTCAATTTTAAAATCATCCCACATAGAAAAATATAGAATCACTTTTGACGAAGATGGTCCATCAGTCATCTGGAAATAATATAGGTAGTAGGTAAGTACCTAACATTAGTCAAGAAATGCTTCGGTGTAGTAACCCAACAAAACCCCGTTGAAAGGGTTTTTATTCCATGAAAATATTGAAAATAAAAAGGGAGAAAAGAACAATGGAACGTAGGGGAGCAAGTGCACGGTGACAGACAGCAAAATTGATATTTCCCACGTCTCACAAATGAGATCATGCATTTTTAGGAAGTATATATTGAAACTTACCTTGAATATTTGACGTTTTCACGACGAAAATATGATGCACGTAAAAAAATGAAGCCAAAAGGTGAGAAACAACCACTGAAATCACTGCAGAATGTCTGCCTTGTAAAACCACCCAAAAAATGGGAACCACATCTTCTAACCGCAAACGGCGCCATCTGTCTGCAGTTCAGACTCATTTCTAGCACGTAAAAATAATACGGGACCTTTGCTACCGAGCGGACGAAAAGAAAAACGAGTTTGAATTAGGAAGGACTCCTGACGCGCTAGGCGCGTGATCCGCCTGACAGTGAAAACCTGAATCACGCGCCAGGTGCGTGATCCGCACGGGACGTGTTAAGAATCACTGATGCCAGCAGGTCTGTCGGAGACCAGTGCTACCAAATATAGTGAATTAAATATCCCTACATTTATTTAATTATTTATAATGACACGGGATTATTTATTATAATTGAGTAAAAAGTTAGTTACGGGCTCAAACAATATTAGGTAGGTACATACCTCGTGTCTTCGTCCATCCAATCGACGGTTTCAATGATTTCGTACATCTCTTGTCGGATGTTGTGGACAAGCTCGAGAGCCTTCTTCTTTGCGTTCTCCTTGAAGAATCTCTGCACGTACAGGGATCCTGTGGCTAGAGAGACACTGAAAACGAACACCAATAAAAAGCTATATAACTTCCTCAAATAATCCTGCTAGCGTCAGGTTTAACGCTAAATTCATCTATCAACCGCTTGATGCTTCCATCATCATCGCGTTCCATCGCCATTCACTTTCCGTATCAGAGTATTTTGTATCAGAGCGCACAATCATTGTAGGTTACATAGCATTTATAAATCAAGGTTTTCAAAATCAACAGGGTTGCACTTTACCGCCAAAAAAATTAATATTAGAAATGATTTAAATATTTTAGGTGCAGCAGAAGGAAGGAGGGGTAAATTACCGACTAGTTTTCAACAAAAACCAAATGCAAGTTCAATAAGTGCAGGAGATACGTCAGAAGTATGGTATTCATTAGTTAGTTATTAACCTACATTTTTTATGGCATGTCACCTAAGTTATTTTACATTTATGTTATAAAATACTGTATCTGAACGAAAGATTCCAAGACAAGAATCTTGTTGATCTGGGACACACGGCAAATGCCTACCTTAAAATCAGGACATTCTCGCGAAATGCAAAGTGGTTGACAACCCTGTCAACAGGTAGGCAAAAACCTTAGTTATATAAACTGCTAATGAGAGGTTCTTACGTTCTAGCAGCCTGGGACGAACATTCTTTCCATCTCGCTTCGCGTTCAGTGCTTCCTGTGACAGCTGTGATATATTTCAGCTGCTTCTTCCTGAAGGTCTCCGGGAGGTACGAGACGGTCGAGGCGGCAGCACGCCAAAACATGTAGTTTGCTACGATTCTGTTCGCCAGGAAAACCCATGGATAAGAATTCAAATACGCACCGAATTGTCCCATTACCTCAATGGTCAGTAGGTCCGTTTCAGTTACAACTGGGGTTAGATCAGAAATCCACTAATCCTAAACACTGCCCTCCGTTCGTGGCCCACCCATATCCCGGTATGAACTTTAGAGAGTCGAATATTTGCAAAATCATTGGCAGGTTCAATAACAAAGCATCTAATAGTGATGGGGAACTATTGGGGCTATCGATAGTTTTTGACGATACTACAACTATCTAAACAAAGAAAAACCATTAAAAAATCAGAAGATAATAGAAATCAAATTCATAATTTCCCAAACCAATAAGAAAAATAAAAATAATAGAGTACATTAAGATTAATGCTACGCAATACTCCTATATTGTATAATAAACTAGATCTCGGTAATGGTAACAATAAATTAAAATACTCCAGCTCTATTGGCGAGTCGATCAATCATAAAAATGAAACAATGGGTTCAAAATACGAACCGTTTTTCGGTATGCTGCAGAAGATTCTCCAAGGCAGTGATGAAAGATGGGACGCCGACTACGATTGGTTCCGCGTTGGTGAACTCGATTTTGGCTGGCAAAATCTGTCTGAAATACTCGGACCACGGGATGGTCGGGAACTTGATCTGTGATAAATAAATAAAAGTAAGCTAAAACTGGAAGAGTCTAAAACAGTGGTTCTCAACGGGGGCGATAACGCCCCCGTGGGGGCGGTAGAGGGGTACTGAGGGGCGGCGAACTTGTTTTGGGCGGTAGGGGGGCGGTGAGCAACTGCCTGAACACTTTCAACAGGTTCAGGAATCTTTTCGATTCAGTGCTTGAGATGTATTTAGGTACACCTGAGAGGCCGATATCTACAATTTATAATTTATAATAATCTCACTTGCAAGCTGAGTTTTGGCCGCAACGAAGTTGTGATTTGCCAGTTTTCAATCCTGTCGGTTAAGTATAGTGAATAGTATCATGTATAAGAATATTGAAATCTCTTTGATGAAACAGTTTACTGACAACACTGGAGTCTTTGCATAGACCTTTTCCGAACGTTTTGAGGATATTTTGTCCTCAATGGGTCATGAATCCTCTGTGCACATTGAGAACAGAGGTTGAGATTCAGGAAATATTGACTGAACTTTCAACTAGTGAGACGTAGAAAGCCAGTTTCCAGGATGGTGGTAGGCTCACGGAATTTTGGCTTCAAGCTAATCAGTTACCTCTACGCTGGAGTGCGGAATGTCGTTAAAAAAACTGTCAATTGCCTCCCTATTCTACCTCGTCGATCGAGGGTTCATTACTGTTACTGATTTCCTTAATATTATAATAATAACAAAAACTCCACCCCTTGACTCCGGATGATGCCTCTGTACTTACTTCGAATGAAAAAGAATAAGAACGGAGTTATTGAAAGGTTGTCTATTTCCACTGATACACGAAAAATACGCTGATACATAGAAACTTTCAATAACCCCGTTTTTATTCTTTGAAATGGGTTTCCACGATTCCACCGCGAGGGATTTAGTTCGTTCGAATAAAACTATGAAACATGGCGTGTACGTGTTCTTGCTCAAAATACCGATAATGAGACGATTCAAGGTTCAAGGTTGTGCCCAACTTCTGAACGACTGGAACGATTTTGATGGAGATTTTTGCATCGTGCTCTAGGGGATCCTAAATGGGAGATCCTGATGTTAGAATCCATTTATACCCGTGAGTTTTCCGGAAAACGACAGAAAATTTAACAACCGTACTGGTTGAAACTAGTGTCGGAACCTCCCTTTCACAACCCATTTTTATACCTCTTCGAAATTTCCACGGAATGTCTGGTACCAACGGAGCAACGACGGTGAAAAGGAAGAACGTCGCGAGAGAAATTCGAAACAGTTAATGAGTCACTTCAGTGACGTTTTTCATGACGTGACGGTTTTCGGCCATAGGTCCATGCTAAAAGAAATCGTCTCGGCATCTAGTAAATGAGACTTGCGCCTTCATCTCACTAACATTAAACCTCATTTTTAAGAAATAATGGGTGTGTATTACATGCATAACAAATACTATTATTTTTGTAAATTACGTTCTGTTTTAATGGTATATTCAATTACATTATTCCTTTAATTAGAATTTTACTATTTGGACCCCCCCCATTTTCCATACCCAAACTTAAGGATTTTCAAATTAGGTGGGCGTTCAAAAATATTCAACTCCTAAAGGGGGCGACAGGTTTAAAAAGGTTGAGAACCACTGGTCTAAAACAAACATACTGGGATAAGAACACAGTTTGAATTTCAGCATATTTATAACCTACAACAAACTAATCCAGTATCAAAAATCACTTTCAGAGCCGTTTTAACGATAAATTCATCTTCCCACCGGCTCGACATTCCGACGGCGGTCTCGACAGCGACCTAGTTTGCAGTGCTGATAAGTGATATCTTCGGGTGGGTCCATTGTGACTAGTTATATGCCCATCCCTACACTATGTGAGTGAGGAGGCGTCTTATAGCCTCTTTCCGCATTAAGCGCAGGAGGCTATTATCCTTCAGTTCTGCAGTCTCAGAGGGATCAAGGATGCCCTTTCCGAAGTGCCAAAATCTTTGAGATGCAACTGCGGGACTTAATCAATTCCTCGGGCTCCTATGGGAGCACAGGGCCCTGCGAATCTTCTCCATCCATCCCAATACTGCACGTTATGCCTCCTTCTCCAAGAAATTCTTGGCCTTCCCAGCTTTCGTTCTCCCTGCGCATTCCATTCGGGTGAGTCTTTCTCGATGGCGTCATCCCTGCGGAGCTTGTGATCAATCCATCTCCGCACTTTTTGGAGGATCTGATTAGTTACATACCCTGATGTTCATGCTGCTTGCCGCCAGAGGTCCTCATTTCGGATGGTTTCAGGCCACCAGATCTTCATTCTTCTTTGGCTTGTTCCGCCAAAGGCACCTGTTCATGAAGACCTGTAGGCGTTGGTAATGTCGGGGGTTACTTTCCAGGTCTAACATCCATACAAAAGCAGTGAATTCACAGTGGGATGTGTATGCTTGTCTATGATTCCCCATATCTTTAAGGCAGAACCTCAGGGGGCAGTGGCCAATGACGGGGCCAGTAATAGCACGTAAATCCTTACGGTTCAAGGACCGCAGAACCCCCCCCCCCCCCTCTTTTCTTTGAGAATCGAATGAACTGCTGGCTTGCCTCTACCTAGGGGTGTTATGCCAGAGTGCAGTTATTTTGGTGTCTTCCCATTTCTTCGCTTCATGGTGAAGCTCTTTGTGCATCCCTCAGGCAGACATACAACCACTTCCTAGGGACAATGAGGAGTACCAGTGACTTCTGTTTATATACTTTCCCATTTTGGTTTATTATTCTGTGAATAATACACCTATGTATTCGCTCAGCAAAAAATTGTTATAACACCCCCTCAAAATTTTTTCTTTTCTGTTTCAACGTGCGTAATTCCAAAAATGCAATGTCCGTCCGCCGTACGCCGTCCGCTGTATCACGTGTACAGGGTTCATTTTCGGTCTAAAAAATTCGTTCTTTCGCACACATACTCCATTTGGGCCCTAGTTGTGTCCCAAAACTTTTCAGCCCGATCGGAATATACCCAGGGGTGTTATGAATGAAAATGTGCACAAAAATAGGTACTTTTTGTGTTTTAGTAACGTGTTAGTATTAGTAACATGAGCTTTTGAGGTATCGTTTTCCATGTTTTTGGGGACGAGAAGACCGAATATGAAGTCGATTTTGACCAAAGATTGGAAAATCGAGGTTCTACCAAATGTTCAGCTCCCAAAATTGATTTTTTATGAGTCAAAAACCTGGGAAATCACCATCAATGTGTATAATAACACTGGAAGTAGTATCAAAACGTGTATCAAGACAATTAAATGGCACTACCAATGATCAAAGATAGTTTAACAAAAAAGGAAAAAAAAGGAGCGTACCTAATTCGTGTGTTAGGGGCCAAAAATTGTGGAAACCATCAGAAATAGCTATTTCAATTATTTCACATGAAATAAACAATAAATGAACAGCCAAAATTTCTGTAGGTAAGTCCAATAGAATAATAAACCCATGTGACAAGGATTTTGCAGCATTTTTAAATAAAAGTAGGTTCCATTCTAAGGATTTTGAGACCAACCAAAATCTCCTACGATGATTAAGTTATTTTTCGATGAGCTTTCAAAGTTTCGACAACAAGTGACGCCGTCCCCTCCCGCCAGGACGGAACCCCCTCCCCTTCCCGAGAGTGACGTCACTTGTTGTCGAAAATTTGAAAGCTCATAGAAAAATAACTATTCATCATAGGAGTGTGCGGCTGGTCTCAACATTCTTACAATGGAATATACTTGCATTCAAAAATAAAGACAATAGGCGTGGGTACTCCTCACTCCGACATCTGGAGGATTTAGCCAACTCCACGTCGGAGGACAACAGCAGGAAGGTAGGTGGAAACGAAGGAAAATCGCCTGTGAGCGAATCGTCACACAATCAACGTGATGGATGGACATCACATTCGACTAAAATATCCTTGGCAGGAAGTCGGTTGGGTAATAGGAAACTGTAATTACTGTATACTGCTGCTAGTGAAGTCAGAATAATAGTCGTACCCCCTTGGTGTTCAATTTCTGGAGAAACCCTTGTTCCCAACGAGAGCTGGAGCCCCATGAGCCCTGCCTAACCTGGCGAATTTGTTGATGCCACAGACCAGTAGGTCGTAGGAAGCAAGTCGCTACGTACTGGAATAGTACATAATTATGCTCACAATCATTCAAATACTGCAAAACCTGTTTTCCCCAGGAATACAGCCTGATTTTTAAGCATAAACGTCACTGTTAGCCTTTGTAGGTTACTCGTCCATTCTGGAATGACTTGAATGTGTAAGTAAGTACCTACTATTTTTCATAGTGTCGTAGGTACCTACCTAGTTTGAATTTCAGAATTACCAACTACGTACAAATCCACACATACAAATAGATAGATATTTTATCCAGACTGCAACTACAGACCTGCATGTCCTCGATGGTCATCCGATTGTACAGCTTTTCCGGGTCACGGCGTTCTTCAGTTGGTAGAGAAATCTGAAAAATATTAGCGCAAATAATTAGGCCCTTATTTGGGTAGCAGTGATTCATGTTAAGGTGTACCCAATTAACAATAATTTCTGCATCAGAGCTGTCATGAATAATAGTCCGAAACACCAACCTTTTCGCGATATTTGGATAAGTGAAAGGTAGGTAGTCCAAATAGTGGGTCTTACGCTTAGAAAAAACTATACGGCATACACATCGACAGATTTGGCTATCAAATTCAACAAAACCATTTAGAATCCAAAAATCCAGAAGATATCATAAGTGGCTTCAAACATCGTCAGGTGTACTGGTACCGAAATATACAGTGTTGCTGGTGGTTCAATGAGTATACTCACTAAATTTCATGTTGTGAGACCAGAAATTAGCTTTTTCTTCTTCTTTTTTTTTGGACATTCAGGAGCCAATGCCGGTGGCGCTGTCGTCACACGAAAAACTATACAACGAATTCCATAGCCTTAAGGTTCTCACTAGGAGCGTAGCGTGCCTCTGGTGACGGGGGTACCGCAATGAATTCCAACCCCCCCCCCCCCCCCCCCCCCACCAACATTCACACTTCCTCAAACACTCTAAAAATGTAAATGTGAAGCAGTTCTTAGCAAGCTGTTTGTCAAAGGAATTTTATGATATTATTGATCTTCCAAATTCATTAGAAATAATTCATAACATTCCCTTGCAAACAAAATAAAAGGTTTTTCGAACTACAGCCTGATAACCATTGGTACCCATTGTATGTTTCAACAGTGAAATGCCGAGTGTACTCATGGTTACGTTCCTTCACAACTCTCTTGAAATCAGGTATCAGATGATGTCGTTCTTTTCGCTAAAACTACGAGAACTAAACGAACGCCGAACCACGGAACAATTAACGCAACAACTATCCATTTTAGGAGGAGACTAGGGCACTAGGAAAGATTCGAATTCAAACAACTAAACCTGAAATTAGGAACAATTATTGTGAAAACTACAAGTAATAAAATTATGAGAAAACAGGCCGTCGTAAGAATAGCTTCCGAAAAGCAAAATGGATGACAGTGACACTAGAAGTTGTCAAAGTTTTTTTCTCGAGTTTTTAATTGATAGCTACAATCGATCCATACGCCAGTATCCCTCCTCACCAAGATTGGATACGCTGGATATTTGCGCTAGCCCAACTTACTAACACAGTCTCCTGAAGATGTGTAAGACACTCACTCACACACGCAAACACACTCACACAGACGATGTAGAGACACACACACATCGGATTCTGGGCCTCCGCAGGACTGGTAGCGGTACCCCAGCGACCTTGAGATTTCAAATATTCGAAACCTGCCGAAAACCATGTGATTCTAATCGACTAATCGATACTTGGCTGTTTTTCGTCCATGACTGGCAGACATGGAGGTTGGAGGATAGTTCATGGAGGGAGAGTCATGGAGGATGGAGTTATGAGTGGACAATTCAAATTGCTACCTACCTACGGATTTTCACCTACGCATTTTTCGTGTAGGGTAGCGCCGGTACCCCCGGTACCCCTGACGCTACGCGCCTGGTTCTCACAGACTATGCTGGAACAGGACAGGAAACAGCAGTGGGAAACGGGTCTTATTTTTTCGCTTCTGTGTATTTGAATGGAGATAAGCACACTAGGTGGGCCATGGCGGTCACGGCATGGGGTAGGCACAGGACAGGTTATGCCGTGATCACTCTTGAAGCGAAAAACGGCGGTGCCTGGCATGGGATGTTCCCCTCCACCTTCCAATGTTTATGTTCCGTTCACCCTCATACCCTGGCTTGAAACCAGGGGAGCATGGCAAGCGGCAGGGGAAAGAGAATTGAGGAATGTCCTACCTAGTGTGGGTATAGGTGCAGGACGGGACAGCAGCAGCCGGCCCACATCCCGCGTCCTACCCACGGCGTTTTCTGTCCTGTTCCCACATAGTGTGTGAGAACCTTTACGAGTATGAACTCAAAATTTCAAGTCATATTCAGAGGGTCATATGGGCCTCCAACGTTCAGCAACCAACTACCATGTAGGTACACACGAAGCAGACCAAACAGTCCGGATAAACATATGGACTAGGTTCTAGGTATGTATTTATTTATTTCAAATTCTGAAAATTAATATTTTAATAGCGATCCGTTCTACTCACATTGGCCAAGGCGATTTCGAAATCCAGCGACTTCCTGAGTTCATCAGTCGCAATTTTTCTGTCTGCTCCAAACAGCTCGGCGATGTCGATCATGTACTCGTAGTAGGCCTTCACTCTCGGGTGTTCGAGTCCTTTGATCATGTAGTCACGAGCGACAGCTATCGCAGCTTGATCAAGCTAGAAGAACAGCGTTGTAAAAAAATAAATATATAACTAAAATAAAATAAATAAGATAAAATGGTAGCAATTGCTTTGGAAAATTCAGGACACATACGTGATAAATCGTTATAATCAAATTTCATAGTACTATTATGCTGTATTCTGCCGATTTCTGGGGAAAATGCTATATTCGGATGTCAAATGATTTATTATTTTTGCCATACTTCAGGGTTTCAACCGATTTGTTTTCCTCCTAAACCATTTCTACTGGAAATGGCGTACGTTTGCTGAAAACGAAGTGAGATTTCAGAATAACGGCTGACAGTGGCTGTTATCGGGGTTGCAAGTTAGACTAATAGTCCAGGGAAATCACAGGTCCTACCTACCGAAAAAGGGGGGTTGCCTTGCATCAGACGACGTATCTAGTTGTGATTTTTTTGTTGGTACTTTGTATAAGACGAAGTGGTAATGACAAATCCAAGTTTTCCGATTCGAAAGCCGTCCGGAACATTGTGAAATAGGAACATCGTGAAATAGGTACCCTTGGAAAGCCGGTAAATTTTCGGACTTCTTTCAGTTTTCGGCTTATAACATCTGAAGGGTGCATTGTATAGAAGACTTTAATTCCCCAAATTAAAGAGCATTAAATTTTGCGTCGAATGGCCTACTTAATATTAAATTCGGTTTTGGCGGTTTGGTCAGAATTGGCAATCAAAATAGGGGAAAATTTTCCATTTTGACTGAAAAGTGTGTTGCGCTCACGCCTGTCACTAAAAAACAGTTATTCTAAATGAAAAATATAATTATTAAAGTTGTGGAGCATCAAATTCTGCGTTCAGAGCACCCTTATTTTCATCAAAATATTCAATTGATTAAAAACTTGATTTTAAATTAATATCTAATTATTTTATTGAAAATAGGGGTGCTCTGACGGCAGACTTTAATGCTCTTCAACCAGAACTTGATGTCATGGTGACATTTTTCATTTGGAATAACCATTCTTTCGTTAGGTACTTGAGTGAAACTGAGCTTTTTTAAAATTTTATTTATTTATTTACGGGCAAGGTCCGTTACATTGTAGAACTACATAACTGAGTACGGAGTAATGTTACGGATATAGAAATTAGTACAGGTATGATATATCGGAGAAAAAATCAAAGTCTGGATGGGCATAAAGCAGCAAGTTAGCCCTGCGTGGAAGCCTGATAAGTAAGGGGGCGGTGTAGTAAGTAATTCGTCGCCAAAAATGGGACGTGGAATAGGGCTGGAGAACGCGTCGAAAGCCGTCGGGGCAAGAGGAGGATCGCCGATTTAGCAATTTCTGCAGGAACGCGAGGTCAGCAGCAAATCTCCTCATGGTCATCGGAACCAACTGACATGCACCCAACAATTGGCCATAATCAACCACCGAAGCTGGACTGCCACCTTTGAAGGCCGCATAGTGCAACAATTTATGCTGGACCCCCTCGAGCCGGTGATGATGAATGGCGTAAAATGGGAACCAAACTGGAGAGGCGTATTCAAGAATTGGCAAAATGAGGGACAATAGCTGGGATACTTAAGTCCCTCGTGCTATTCTTTACAAACCCCAAGACTCTCATGTCCCTGTTAGTAACAGAGATGTGGCTTGACAAGGTCAGTTGTTCGTATAGCAAGACACAGAGATCCCTCAACTCAGTCAGCCTATGAGTTTTATGGCCGAGCGAATAGTCAAAGTCGATATGGCTTCGAGCTCTAAAGAAAGAAATGACGGAGCACCATCCGTCCTCACGCCACAGAACAACTCGAGGTCATCCGCAAATAGCAAGCAACGCACCCCTCGACCAAGGCATGACACCACGCCATTGATCATCAACAAGAAGCACAGATGGCTTCCTTGTGGAGCTCCAGAAGTCGTGACGAACTGGGAGGATAAGACGCCTTGCAGCCGAACCGTACGAGTAAGTCTTCGCCCAGGCAGGTAGCTGGTCATCCACTGGAGAAAGGGGGCGTATATTCCCAGGGACCCAAGCAACGAGAGCAGATGTGCACAAGAGACCCTTTCAAAAGCCTTGGCATAGTCCATTGAAATCAGACCGGTCTGCACTCCATCCCGGAACCCTTCCCAATTGAAATCCTGCAGAAAAAGCAGATTGGTCACTGCTGACTTACCGGTCCTGCAGCAAAAGCATAAAACCATGCTGCTCCAGAGCGACGTAAGACGAAAACTGTATGGACAATCTGACAACAATCAGCTTTTCAAACAACTTACGAACACTCGACAAACAGCAGATGGGTCGGTATTGCTTGACCATGGTTTTATCTCCACCCTTATGGATGGGCGTGACGAATGATAGCAAACGAAGCATATCACACATTTCAATCAAAATGGAAAGCTTTGCCCAATTTAGACTGCTGATTCTGACCAGAGGTTGATTCTTTGACTATTTCGTGTAAATAATTTATATAAGTTCAAATTAAGTGAGCCTAAGTGTGCCCAATCAAGTGCTTTATAGGTGTTTTAATTTTTTTTTAAATATACAATAATAATAGGCTGGATGGATCCTCGTGCTGCTCCACAAGTTGATCAATGGCCGGTTGAATTGTCCTGCTCTGCTGGAGGAGATTTTTTTCCTGGTGCCTCGCCCCTGTGCCTGGTCATCGTTGTTGTTTAAAGTCCCATTTTGTGCAACAAACTACCTGATGAACCGTCCATTAGCTAGACTTCCCCGTTCTGCAAACCTTCTTCTTTGTTCATACCCCGACAATGATTTTTTCTCCCATTCTTTGTTCTTACTAAAATCTTTAATCGACTCATCTCCCGTCTCATTCAGTTAAGTGTTTACTACTTGTTCTGCTCTTTATCATTATTAGTATTAGTATTATACCATGACTTTCACAATTATATAAACAACTTGCTTTTAATTGGGCTCGCCCGTGCTTTAACAAATAAATAAATAATTAGTGTGATACACTACCCCGCCATTCTATCTCCTAGCAGTAAGTGGACCACAGAGAACCAGCGTGATCCACTAGCCCCATGTTTACATTCCACATCCTGAATTATTTGGTTTACACATTGTTTTTCTGGGTTTTACCATTTAGAAATGATCAGGCACTACGTAGGTATGGAAGAAACAGCAACCTACTCTCAGGAGTAGTACAGCAGTAGTACTACTAGTAGTATTATAATATATAGTCGTATTATAGGTATATAGGTACTATTAGTATTGCTATACTATAGTGTTATAGTATAATTGTAGGAGGACATGCCAAAAGCAAAAAGTGCTGTAAGGAGCGGGTCTATGACGTTGGCTGCTTTTGCCTGAGTGTTTCGTATCCATACTCCACCCTCTTTAAACAGTATAATAAATAGAAGGGGCAAACAAGTAAGGGGTAGAAATACCTACTGTTCTGTTTTGAGAGAAGAGATTGAAGGTAAAATCGCCGAAAGTGTTAAATGCATGAACAAGCGGGGATTTGGGTTATCCAGGAAGGAATTTTTGGAAACATTGGCCACTACATCAACGGGAATCGAATAATCACTCCTTTCAAGTATGGGATTCCTGGAGATGATTTTTTTCAGTGGGTTCTGCAAGTGGCATACGAAGCGTTAACTGCAATATTTTCTTCAAGAATGTGATTGAGCTGTGGTTTTAGCAATTGAGAACCTTAGCTGGGGTTGATTTAAGAGAGAGAGGGAAAAATTATTCTAAAATTCCAAAAAGAGTTGTATAAAAATATAAGTCTACTTTTATTTATACTGTGGTGTGTATTACTCCCACTCATATCACACGTTTAAAGTGTAAATAACGTCCATAAAATACTGTAATCCACTTATCCCTAAATTCCATAAATCCTGGGGTAAGTGGAATACAACGTTAGAGCATTTAAATTTTGCAATACCTTCCTTAAAAATGATCGCACAAAAAAAAACAGGCTTCAAACATTTTTTGAACAGTAGGTATACAGAATAAGTTATGGATGCTATAACCCGGAAAACTAACCTCAATAACTCGGACGCTATTGTTCTTGGCGTCGGTGGCCACAGCGAAGTCGATGAGGTAGTCCACCGAGAAGCCCTCTTTCCTGAAGTTGTAGACGGTGTTCAGCCAGGAGAAGGAGCCCATGTCCCAGGCGTCGCCCTCGATGACCGGCCACCCGCCCATTTTCTTCAGGAGCTGCTTCACGGGATCTGCGCCCACCTCCTCGATGTGAGCTGAAAGACGAAGTATAATATTATTGAAGTGAAGGAAGTGTTGTTTAACATGAAACGGATGTTGAATAGCCATAATCTTAGTGTTTTGTGTCTTAGACATAACATAGAGAACATTTCGCCCTCTGAAAGGCAGAATATCGTAAGCGCCATTTTTTTGCAATTTTGAGTTGTAGTAACCTTTGGATTCGTCCTAAAAAGGCGCATCTGTCTAGCAACTTATCGTAAGCGACGTACGTCTCTAAGGCATTCAAAAACAGTCTCAAACTTTTCGAATCGTTAACACCATTCTGGTAAAATATCGTATCCACCATTCATTCAGAACCTAAGCACCACGAGTCGAATGTAAATACCGAGGTAAAAATTGTCCATTGTCGTAAGTGTCCCATTCCCATTATAACTTGCGATAAAATGAGGATGTAAATATTATGCCACCTATCGTAAGTGCCAGACAGCTGCGTATTGTTCGCACTTATCAAATTTGAACAAAGTATCGTAAGCCCCCCTTCCCGAGTGTGCGCGAGTGGAGATATGCTGGTTTTCCAAATAATTATTTTCCAGCAAGACATCAAGAATATTGTAAGTGCCGAAATGATTATCATATCTACAACTATTCTCCTAGTTCTTCGAAATAGCAAGAATGGCATAAGCGCCTTTTTCTCGAAAAAGTACTAATTTATATGCAATTTTGTTAAAAATAATTGAAATAGCTATATCTGGTGGTTTCCACCAATTTTGGCCCCCAAAACTCGACTAAACTACGCTCCTTTTTTTTTAAATAAATTATCTCTGATCATTGGTAGTGCCATTTAATCGTCTTGATCCACCTGTTGACACTTTTTCCAGTGTTATTATACAAATTGATGGTGATTTCAAACGATTTCCCAGGTTTTTGACTCATAAAAAATCAATTTCGGGAGCTGAACATCTGGTAGAACCTCAATTTTCTATTCTTTGGTCAAAATCGACTTCATATTCGGTCTTCTCGTCCCCAAAAACATGAAAAACGATACCTTAAAAGCTCATGTTACCAACATGTTGCTAAAACGCAAAAAGTACCTATTTTTATACACATCTCATAACACCCCTGGGTATATTCCGATCGGGCTGAAAAGTTTCGGGACACAACTAGGGCCCAAATGGAGCATGTGTGCGAAAGAACGAATTTTTTAGACCGAAAATGAAGCCTGTACACGTGATACGGCGGACGGCGTACGGCGGACGGACACTGCATTTTTGGAATCTACGTACCTTGAAACGGAAAAGAAAAAATTTTGAGGGGGTGTTATAAAAATTTTTTGCTGAGCGATTACATAGGTGTATTATTCACAGAATAATAAACCAAAATAAATCGACAGAAAACGGTCCAATTTACACTAAAGTATCAAGTTTTAACGGGTTAGGCAATAAAAAGATACTTAAGACAGTTTTTCGTCTCCTGTAAAATTCGGAAAATGGAGCTTACGATATTCTGCCTTTCAGGGGACGATTTGGTGAAGCACCGGCAACAAGGGCTATAGTTCCATTGCCTACTCTTTTAACAACGCAACTTTTATAATCATAATATAGCATCACCAATACAAAAATTTATATGTTCTTCGATCCATAACCGTACAGTGAAACAGACACGGCTTCGCCTTTTGCCCACACTATGCCGTGGTTTGCCGCTAGGCAATGCCAGCTGGCAAAGCCAGCGGCTGTAAAAACGTCTACGTCTGTGTTGGCATTTATTTAGTAGTATTTGTTTGGCAGTCTGAATCACAAACGTAGCCATGTGAGGCCAGTGGTTGGCACGTCCCCAATCTCCGTTGTCATTGGCTTTCTTTGAAGGATACAGGCACGAGCGATTATGGTTGGCACAACGGCACGTGCCAATGGTCACGTCTACATCGTTTCGGCTTTGCCAACTGGCAAACAGCGGCATAGTGTGGACACGCCTCGAGGCATACCTATCTCTCTACAGCAGACATTTTCAGATTCCCCAAGTGTTCTCCATTGGTTTTAACATGCCACGCAATTCAGTCTACAGACACTCTGTATAACAGACGCGGACAGGCAATCAGCAATGTTTCATATAGATCAGTACTAGATTTGTTTCACAGAAATTAGCATTTCACGGCACGGGTTCATTTTCTGATGAAAGCGATAAGAGGAGGGAACCCTGTTTGGTGGGCTTTTTGTTTTGCCTTTCAGTTTTTTAGATGATGATAACATTTTGCGATGTCCTCTTGCAAACATGCACATTAACTCCAAACATTTAAAAAAATTACTTTTGATAATTTTTCTTTTTTCTCCCTCGGACTTCTCACTAGCGGACACTTCTCTCAAACTGACACATTCTCGCTCACCATGGCTGTGCGTTATCCTGTTTAAATTTCATTGTAGGTATTTTGCACTGGCTAACAGTAGGCTCGTTATCCCACTGTGAAACTCAGGGGAAATTCATGCCAGTGAGTCAATTCTTTAAACAGCAGAAGCGGCTACACCGAATAAACCAAGACACAGACACGTTGTTGACACGCAGGCAGGTGCAATGATTTGGTGTTGATTTCCTCAGGTTCGCTTGATCACAGCCAGTGAGTTTAATCCTGTCCAAAATGGTTGCTAGACTATCTCATCTATTGGATGACCGGTACCTTCATCGGTGAAAATGTTCATCTGATGGATAAACTTCGTCATTCTCTCACAACGTAATCTGTAAGACAGATACACCAAACTAGAACTTCAAAACTGAGTGTGTGACGACTTCAAAACTTAGCTCACCCATTTTGTTGGTATGTACAAAATTGTTGTAGCAACATCCGTTATTTTGTCGGGCATGAAATTTTTTCGAAAAGGCCAAGATTTATAATCTCGAAATTCTTAAGTTAACCACTTGAAAATTTTCAGTTGGTATTCCCATCGTCTTTCACCAGAATGAACCAATCTCTGAGCTGCAATTCCTTGAAGGTCTACCACTACGCAACCCCCAGCCAGGAGAATGCGCGGGGGCGCAGTGCTGGTCTGGAAAGGTCGAAGAAGTTGTGCTTGGCCTCCCGCTCGCCCACTTCTACCCAATCAGAGTTCAAATTCCGTAATCAAGGTTGGTTGATCTTGGTTTTATCAGCAGCAATTGGGTTCAATATTTTAAATTTATATTTTGGACTCAACACTACTGCATTTGCTGATCAGGAGCCAAATGCATACTTCCCCAGAAAAACTGTATCAAATACGTCTTACAGGCATCAATTAACAGCCATAAACACACATCATGTTATTACATAAAAGCAACAAAACAATTGTGTATTCAAAAATCAAGAAAAAAATAGGCACCAAACAATTACTCCATGGACTGACGCCATTACTGGTGTTAGTGGTGACATGCGATTATCAGTAGTATTTTTGATTATACAATCCACAAAATTTCAAGTTGTAAGACCCGAAATTAGCAGGTTTTTGCATTATGCGACGCCACTTGGCCGCTATTCTTTGGAATTGTACCCATATATTGGCATTATAGGTACACAACCTATAAATGCAGGAAATTCTTATAGTATTATGGAGTACACCCTCGAAAATTATCCACTTTATGTGTCAATCCAGCCAGTAGCCCCTCTAAACGACAAGGGGTAGCTGCAGCTTCCTGGTGTCTGACCCAAAACGTTACAATCCATTTTCAACGAGCAGATCCTCAAATTTTCAACCCATTTGGAGGGTCGTTCTGTATGAATTTAGCACACATACAGACACACAGCGTGATTAATAGGACACCAGATCCCAAGTTAAGTAGGCCTGTCAAATGTTCGGAAATAGCAAGCCAGTTTGTGGTACGTGAGCATTTGCTCGGCAATTATGACCAGAATTTGTTCTATTGAGGAGCAAGAAAATGCCTGAGAAGACCGGGTAAGATCGTGAGACGAGCCAGCTCAAAGAAGACTGTCATCAGCAGCCACTGGACATCCCGTTACGATTTCCTCAGCATATCAGCCCCGACCTCAAGTCGCAACCTCGGGCACGACTCGTCTTCGGCCACCGTCATCAGTCATACAGAGCAACTGATCCCAGAAAGAGAAAAATCCATGAGCGACTGCCAAAACCAGCGGGAGCTCCTCAGTCAGAACCTGAATCAGCAGCTGGAAGAGCTCAAAGCTGAACTGAAGCAGTGTCAGGAGGCCTCGCAGTTCAGCGAGAGCCAAGTCTACGCTTTGTCCGACGAACTTAAAAACGTTCGAGCGACCACCACAGCTGAGAGGGAGAGACTTTATAGACAGCTGCACGCTTCCACAAAAACCATCAACGACCAAAAGGCGACCATAAAAAATTTGAATGAAAACAGCGACATCAAAGATTCTACTATAATGACACTCAAGGTATTGTTCCATATTTTCATTTGCTTCATCCTGGTTTGTTTCCATGATTCAATATGAGACTCATACAATGAAATTTCCACTGATTCATTCCTCCAAACAGTTAAATTATTTCATCTGTCTATGTTCAGCCATTCAAACGATATTTCTATTACACCGTTAAGGTATAGTAAAAACTTTTGCGTTTTGTTGATAATGACCTTTTTTGACTCTCAAGAGTGTATTATAGGCAGTTGGTGAGGAATGCAGAATGCAAATTTCAGCCATTTACCTACCTTTCGATGATCACGAATTATTTGGTACCCCAAAACGCCATTGATTCATATCCTGACATTGCAGGAGTATATAATGTACCGTAGGTTTACTGAATATTCTCAATTATATAATGTTAATTCTAGTACTTTGTGTGATGTTGTAATCAGAACAGTCTGGTGAAATCAGAGGCCTCCAACGCAAGTCGTTCGGCTACAATCAAAACCCTCAAAAACGAAATCACCAGTCTGAGGAAAGATCTGGCGGAGTCGTCGACGGTTGAAGGAATTTTACAGAAGTGCAACAAAGATCTGATGGCCGACAACAAGAGGCTGAAGGGGATCATGGAAGACATGAAAACGAGCATTGCTCTCCTCCAGCAATCGAATTCCGAGTGGGAGGAAATCGTGGATAAGCAATTGGAAATGCTGACGAAGGAAGGGGAGAGCAATCATCTCGACTGTCGGGTCATCACGAGCCAAAAATTGGGTAGTTTGAAAGCGTCGTATGACCATCGCGTGCAGCTTCTGTTGAAGAAACTATTCCGGTACTTACAATGCGCTCTAATTTCTAGCTATGAGTTCCTAGTATGGTAGATGAGTCAATTTATCTCCTAAGCCACGTACTGTAGCGACGTATCATCAATCTCCTCTTCTCTGGAGGAGAATATTTGGTAGTTGTGAGGCTGAAATCAGAATTTTTCAGAGCTGATCGCAAGACCAAGCAGTTGTACCAAACTATTGAAAAAATCATCAAAGGCGTCCACTCCCACTTGTTCTCAGACGAGCTCAAAGATCTGGTGAGGTTTGACGTGATGCAGCACATGGAAGGAGGCGGTGACCTGCCCCTGAACAGCGTTGTACTCTGTCTGGGCAGCTGGATGGACGCAGTCCACGAATTAGCATACAAGAAACGATTCAGTTCAGACCTCGCTGAATTCATACTCAACTTGATCGGGCCGGATGCAGATACAAAAGACACAGACCAATAAAATAGTATATTCTCAATCTATCTGTCCATAAATATCTGCGTAGACAGTGTGAACACCGAGATGCTGAAACAAGCTCTAAGGGCCGGTTTCACCAACGCGGATTACCCAGAGTTCGATCTCGGCTGAGGTTTAAGCCATCGATTCTGAGAAAAGACAGTTTCACGAATGCCTACTCGTTTCAGGTGGTTTAAACCTCTGATCTACGGTTGATCTCCAATTCTCCGCCAGGCCAAAGCCATTTTGAAATCTATTTTATCAGTGTTTTTCATACTTATCAAGTGAGATGAATCGTTTCACTGAAGTGTTTGAGTCATCCTCGGATGAAGATTTCAATGAACTTCTGGAAGTGGCCGTGCCCAGACGGCAATAATTCGTGAAAGGGTCGAGCATTTCTACAAGTGGGATGACGGCGATTTTTTCGCGAGGTTCCGTCTTCCCAAGGAAGGGATGAGCTTCGTGCTTGATGCAATAGAAAGCCTAGTTTTCGAAACAGAATGGTGAGTCCAACCAAAAATGTGTAATCAATATAATTTTACACCAAACCAGGTAGGCAACAACGTCGGACCCATCATTATTTATTTCTCTGAGTAGTTAAACAAACCTTCATAGTACGTGGTAGGTACTTGCAGACTGCGCTAATAAGTACATGTATAACTTCTTCTGCATACAGCGAATTATTGTAAAAAGGTAGATACCTTTTATAAAGAGCCTAGGTAGGCTATCTATAATTTATTACAAGAGCTGTCTCGAAAGATGTAAGATGATCTTTTGTAGTATAGTAATAACAGAGTGGAGTCAAGTGGAAGTTCTCAGAATGACAGAGGCATAAGAGAGAAAAAATCGCGAAACTTCCGCACCTGGTTACTAATATACAGTTTAATGTCTCCACAACAATGGATGGCGGACAAAACGTAAGTGTATCCATAGAAGAAATAGCACAGATCCACCACTCATGGATGAGCATCTCTCCTCCATGTCATCTGCAATATGGGATTTGTGTTTCTGGGGATAGCAATGCTGATGCAAACTGAACAATCTTGGCTTAACACTTTGCATACGGCGTGACGCGGATCGGCGTCATTCCATCCCTATCCAAGAAGACGGCATGACGCCAATGGGCGTCCTCGTTCTATTTATTTTCAATTAATTGTTTTGAAGCCCAACGTGGCTGGATAGTTGTGTAATTTTCTGTAGGCCTTCGTTGGATGATGTCCTCTCAAAGGACACCGTTTTCCTGGAAGCTTTTGGTCCTCCAGGTCTCGTATTGAATGTGTTAAACCGAAGTTCGGCTAAGCCGCGGATCAAAAAGTTGGTGAAACTGTCGAAGCTCTGAACCACAGATCAAATTTGAATCCAGGATTTATTGATACCAGGTTTAAGCTGCGTTGGTGAAACCGGCCCTAAAGAGTATACCACGCGTCGTGGTTTCCCTCTAGATATATATACCACTCGGATGTAGACATTAAGATTTTCCTAAATAAAGCAAAGCAATGGTGGGCCTACGTGACCAGAGAGTTGTAGGTTACTGTCTCCCTCCAACGGCTTCTAAGACCATCAGAGGACCAGGGGAGGGTGGAATGGCGCCCTTATAAACCGCTCTTCTAGCCCAGCTCGCCATTCTTCTGATCACACTCAAGTCGATGACTTCTCTTTTCCTCCTCACACCTCCTTACCTTTCTCCCCGAGAAGAACTCGGAGTGGTGGAACCGTCTGGGCACAACCTCTACCGTTTCTAGTGGTGGTTACCTCCCTGGCTTCACCATAGGTGTTACCTTTCAAACACTAGCTATCCAAACCTCAACATTCGCATCTCACTCACATATCCAAACCAACCTCCTCAATCGTCTATCACCACACCACGTATAGGCTGCTAGCACCCCCTCCGCTTCATCCAAACTGGGTGGGAACAGAAAGATCGTCGTTAGTAATACAACAACAAATTCTGCTTATATGAAAACCCTCATCCAGCGACTTATTGGACAGCTCTCGCTGAGTTCTATAATTTGGGAAAATAACTAAAGGGGCGCCTCCTCGTTTGGCAGCCTAGCTCCCGAGGGGCCCTTGAAAATTATCGAACGTACGATTCAAGGTAAAGCCCACCTTCCTCTGCGTAATAAAAACATCGATGACAGCAACGTTTGCAGGTTATATAAGAATACTGTACTCACATTCATTCATACAGAGTTTGTACATGTTCTTGGCGTTGAGAATCGGCTGGATATCAGTTGACTCCACGGGAGAGTTGACGATCATACGCAGCTGCTCTTGAAGCTCGTCAGAAATGACAGAAAACATGCTAAGACCTGCACAAAGATGGTTGTACTGAGAAAATTGACATAGACAAAATCCATAACTGAAGGAAAGATTATCTTTTACTTATATAACGCTTCCAGAGGCCAAATGGTCTCCTAAATTGAGAAATCAAAATCATCAAGACAACTGATTTACATCAGTAAGGTCAAGCACGGACCTGTCTTGTCATCAGGGATGAATTTTTTCCTGAATTGTCCGCACGCAAATTGGTAGAAATCGTCGCAGGGTTCAGTGCTGTTGTCCATATTTTGCAGGATCATGGATGCTGAGAACACACAGACACATAGCACATAAGAAATCAAGGTTACGACTACCAGTTTTGTTAATTAGATGAGTTCGGGTAAATAGTAAACAGCAAAATCTACTAAATCCATGGTGATGCATTTTTCAGGGACAAGGATCCAAAAAAATGGTTCTCTAATCTCTACCATAATTTCTTAGAGACTATTCATGCTCACACTCCTATCTCATATCTCTGGCCGATAGATGCAAATGAAATCGCAAGGTGTTTTAGAGAATATCGTTGTATTTCCAGTTGCTGTATAAAAAAACAGTAAATGATTCATTTAAATAGTAAAAAAATCAGTCATGCAGCATGACTTAATGAGCGAATTTTCAAAGAAATATTCGAATTAATGGCTATGGTTTTGAATAAAGGAAAACTTCGGTCTAAAATTTGGTTTTCTATGTATATTCTCTTCGTATTTATTTTAATTTGTACGTTTTGTCCATCCTGATTCTACCGTTTGTTTATTACGTAATTGTACTAAGTGCTTATTTATTTGATCGCTGTGGGTAAATTCAAGGAGTTGTACTAATCGTTTGCCTCCCCCTTTTTTGCTTCGAACTCTCGTCTTCAATTAATACTTCTCACATTTTTCAATCTGACCACTCTAAGGGGGTGGGGGTAAGAGTTTAAAGATTATCCTAGTTTTGGGTAATTTTTGCGCACTTTAAATGCTCTAATTTAAGAACGGATTTAGATATCTAAAATCCGATTTCACTATCGTGTTCAGCGTGCAAAAACCTTTAAAATGAGGGGTCACTTGTTAGAAAATAACATTTTGGGGATTTTTGGGTAATTTTTGCGCACTTTAAATGCTCTAATTTGAGAACGGATCAAGATATCTAAAATCCGATTCCACCATCGTGTTCAGCGTGCAAAAACCTTTAAAATGAGGGGTCACTTGTTAGAAAATAACATTTTGGGGATTTTTAGGTAATTTTTGCGCACTTTAAATGCTCTAATTTGAGAACGGATCAAGATATCTAAAATCCGATTCCACCATCGTGTTCAGCGTGCAAAAACCTTTAAAATGAGGGGTCACTTGTTGGAAAATAACATTTTGGGGATTTTTGGGTAATTTTTGCGCACTTTAAATGCGCCAAAACCCTCCTTAGAGTAGGCCAATTTCGCCCATCTTCGAACTTAGCCTTTCGATTGCCAAGATAGATTTTTTGTGCAAATTTGAGCTGTTTATCTCAATTCTATCGAGAGTTATCGTCTGGAGTGACACATATATAAATAAATATATATATATATATACATATAAAAAAGTGTTAAATTTCAGGAATCGTTTTAGAATGGTCTGAAACGGATTTCTATGAAGAAAATTTCCAAAAATTTATATTATTTAAATTTCGAAGCCATTGCAATAGCTTCATTTTCTTTGAAAATTCGCTAAAACGCTGCATTTAAATTGTAAAGAAATGCTGGCTGTTCATTTTATTGGTTATTTCATGTGCAATAACTGAAATAGCTATTGTTGATGGTTTCCACCTATTTTGTCCCCAAAAACTCGAATCAGGCTCCTATTTTTGACAAACTATCTTTGATAATTGATAGTGTCATTCAACTGTCTTGATTCCTGTTAATACTACTTCTAGTGTTATCATAAAAATTTAATTGTCTTGATACACCTGTTAATACTACTTGCACTGTTATCATACAAATTTATGGTAATTTTAGACAATT
Source organism: Leptopterna dolabrata (assembly GCA_954871275.1). Taxonomy (NCBI): domain Eukaryota; kingdom Metazoa; phylum Arthropoda; class Insecta; order Hemiptera; family Miridae; genus Leptopterna; species Leptopterna dolabrata. Next base: position 1,922,186 of record OX940989.1, on the reverse strand, counting down.
TCTGATGTTTCTGACTCATAAAAAATGAATTTTGGGAGCTGAAACTTCGTCTGAACCTCGATTTTCCACTCTTTGGTCGAAACCGACTTCATTTTCGGTCTCCACGCCCCAAAAATTCATGGAAAACGATACCTCACAAGCTCATGTTACTAAAACACCAAAAAAAAACTTTTACACTAAAATCGAGCTGTAAAGTTTTGGGACACAAGTAGGACCTAAATGGAGCCTTTGTGCTAAAGAAAGCATTTTTTGTACCGAAAATAAAGGTAGGTAGATATGGATGATACGACGGACGGCCATTTCTTCATTTTTGAAATCTATGCACCTTGAAACGTGAAAGAAGAAAATGGAGGGGGGGGGGGGGGGTCAATTTTTTTTCGATGAGTGAATACACGGGTGTATTATTCACGGAATAATAAACCGGAAGCCACTCTCGCAGACCACTATAAATTCACTTGGGATTTCGCCTGACTCTTTGATTTGACTGATTTTTCCTGACTCTTTTCTGACTGTATAGTATCCATGTCGTCCTCTTCACTGTGTTGTTCTGACCACTCATGGATGGTTTTCCAGTCGCCAGATCGGTCAGAGGGCTTTTCGGCTTACCGCTTTCTGACGAGTACAGCCATCATCTCCCGTCAGTGCTAGCCAATCAAATCATTTGATTTCTAGCGTACGCCTTCCTCTCCCTCTTTCTTTAAAACTATGTCCAAACCCACCCTCTGTGCTCGTGAAGTTCAAGTGGTTTGCAAGTTAGCATCGGTCCCGCAAGCTCACTGGGTGGATTTGCTAGTCACCCATAAAACCTACAGTGAACAAATCTATAGCAAGCTGGTATTTGAGAATAGAAGAATATAATATAGCAACTATGTTCATTATTATTGAGTGATTGAGAATCTGGAACATGTGCAACAATAGTCCGTTGGGTTAGGTCTAATAGGGTACCAGGTAGGTTAGAATAAGAATTGCCGTCTGTAACATAGGAAATAAATTATTATGTGTACGGAAAGAACTTAACCTGTGTGTATGCAGCCAGCATCAAAGCAGACTTCATCCCCTACCGATCGTCCACCTGGGCTGACAGAGTTTGCATCCCCCGCTGCAGGCACAAGTCCTTCCTGAGGGTTACGCAGCTCTTCGTGTGTCGGAAGTTGGCTATCTGTTCAACGTTGAAAACAAAAAATAAAAAAATTACTCCCTTAATAATGTAATGGAATTGTTATCTGTTGGATTATCTTACATGTCTGTTAGAAATGGAAAAAGCAAACATCATTAATGAGAATAATGGATTCATGAACTCTCCTGGTCGTGTCTGGAAACAATGCAATGGGTTACATAGGATTTTATCCATTGTACAAAGGTTACCTAACAAACCCATAAGCGAAAAAGCAAAAATACTATAAACAAAAAAAACCAGTCATGCAGCATGACTTAATGAGCGAATTTTCAAAGAAATATTCGAATTAATGGCTATGGTTTTGAATAAAGGAAAACTTCGGTCTAAAATTTGGTTTTCTATGTACCTATATTCTCTTCGTATTTATTTTAATTTGTACGTTTTGTCCATCCTGATTCTACCGTTTGTTTATTACGTAATTGTACTAAGTGCTTATTTATTTGATCGCTGTGGGTAAATTCAAGGAGTTGTACTAATCGTTTGCCTCCCCCTTTTTTGCTTCGAACTCTCGTCTTCAATTAATACTTCTCACATATTTCAATCTGACCACTCTAAGGGGGTGGGGGGGGGGGGGGTAAGAGTTTAAAGATTATCCTAGTTTTGGGTAATTTTTGCGCACTTTAAATGCTCTAATTTAAGAACGGATTTAGATATCTAAAATCCGATTTCACTATCGTGTTCAGCGTGCAAAAACCTTTAAAATGAGGGGTCACTTGTTAGAAAATAACATTTTGGGGATTTTTGGGTAATTTTTGCGCACTTTAAATGCTCTAATTTGAGAACGGATCAAGATATCTAAAATCCGATTCCACCATCGTGTTCAGCGTGCAAAAACCTTTAAAATGAGGGGTCACTTGTTGGAAAATAACATTTTGGGGATTTTTGGGTAATTTTTGCGCACTTTAAATGCTCTAATTTGAGAACGGATCAAGATATCTAAAATCCGATTCCACCATCGTGTTCAGCGTGCAAAAACCTTTAAAATGAGGGGTCACTTGTTAGAAAATAACATTTTGGGGATTTTTGGGTAATTATTGCGCACTTTAAATGCTCTAATTTGAGAACGGATCAAGATATCTAAAATCCGATTCCACCATCGTGTTCAGCGTGCAAAAACCTTTAAAATGAGGGGTCACTTGTTGGAAAATAACATTTTGGGGATTTTTGGGTAATTTTTGCGCACTTTAAATGCGCCAAAACCCTCCTTAGAGTAGGCCAATTTCGCCCATCTTCGAACTTAGCCTTTCGATTGCCAAGATAGATTTTTTGTGCAAATTTGAGCTGTTTATCTCAATTCTATCGAGAGTTATCGTCTGGAGTGACACATATATAAATAAATAAATATATATATATATATATATATATATATATACATATAAAAAAGTGTTAAATTTCAGGAATCGTTTTAGAATGGTCTGAAACGGATTTCTATGAAGAAAATTTCCAAAAATTTATATTATTTAAATTTCGAAGCCATTGCAATAGCTTCATTTTCTTTGAAAATTCGCTAAAATGAAACTCTTGGGTAAATCAATGAAAGTTATGACAGTAAAGCTATAATGTGGTAGTTGGAGTGATTCTCTTCTGTGTGGTACAGTAAACAATGCAATAATAATTTTATCTGCTGTAGCTAATTTATTTATTAGAGGTTCAACGCATTTTATCATTAATAAGAATGCAACAACAAAATTGTCTGAAAGGTGATTTGAATGAGTGAAGAAGTGTGGTCCTATCTGTGTCAGCAAAAGCAATGAAAGGTCAGAAGCAATTCGTGAGTAATACAGAGTACTAGGGTACGCCACAAACAAAAATTCTCTTGTAAAGGTCATGTTGTCAACTGCAATATTGGAAATAAATGGAATCAGCTACCGCAGGCTTCTGAAATAGACAATGACGAAAGGATGTATTATTCACCTCAGTTAGATACATTATTTTGAAATCCTCACAATGATCAATTTTATGGAGGGCCATTTATGGAACCCTGTATTGGACGTAGGTAGGTACCTAATTTACCTAAGTTGAATCCTGTATTGTAACTAATGTATTGTACCTGTAATGTACAATAATGTGCCTGTAATGTATACAATAATGTAAGTACCTGTAATCGTAAATGGTGAGCCTAATGTAGGGCTCCAAAGTCTAAGACAAATAGATGGGAGAACAACTGCTCCGTGATTGATAAGACTGTAATTTCATTGGAAGGTTACAAAGTTTTGATCACCACTCTATCAGTAAATAACAGCCATGGGGTATTTTGTAGACAAATCTGTTGGTTCTGTGTTCTGGTTTGGTGCCCCGCTGTTTTCAGAGCCCACGCACTACTACTGCTCTGTACCTAATTAATTACTCCATTAGGCACATCAAACCTTATTTGCCACTGCTCGGCATGCTGTAATGGTTGGATGATATGGCAGTAAATTGTTATTATTATTGTTGTGATGAATTTACATTCACCTTCATCTAGGATCTTTTTGGATATGTCCAGGCGGGTTATGAGCGAATCACCACCCTTTCCTGGGATCTTTTAGGAGAATTTGGCTGTTGGTTATGGGCGGACCACCACCATGCACAGCATCTTTTAGGAGAGGAGAGAGAGATGAGGTAAGGAGGAGAGAGAGTAGTCAGCGACTAGAGGATACCGTAGAATGAGGAAAAAGAGGCAGGCGCCGGGGTTTTATAGACCCCGGTAGCCGTCTCCCTCCATCCACTAGTTGGTAGGGGATGGTGGGGAATCAGGCTGGGCTTTCATCCCCTGCGTCTTTCGTCCCCACTGCTGCGTGTTTATTTGCGAGATCTTAAAGTTTGCGAATATAGTGGTTGTGGTTCTGGGAGGATCCACGACATAGGTCCCCCCAGATTGAGCAAGGAAACAAAGTAGCAGGGCTGAGGGCACGGTAGCAGATTGACATGGCTGAGGGCATGGTAGCTGATATACAAGGCTGAGGGCTTGGCGCTTATGACTAGTTAACAATTGGTTGCTTAAACTAGGTAACAATTGACTGCTTAAATGTAGGTAATACATGTGGTGAAGGGTAACAATATTTACAAAAATGTTAGAGCTAGGTGATGAAGAGTAACAATATTTACAAAAATGTTAGAGCTAGGTGATGAATGATTGACATTGGTAGTAGAGAGTTACAAGGTAGGGAACGAATTATGTACAGTGGCGGTAGAGAGTTTGAGCTATGAATTTAGAAGTACATTGGTGATGAGTATTTACAATGAGTATTGACAAGTAGAGATATTTACAATGACTGTAGAAGTACATCGGTGGCAGAGATATTTACAATGATGATAATACAGTTGGATGATAGTAGTTACAGTGATGGGCGTACAAAAAGAAGTGACTTACAGCTAGGTTGAATGATAGAGATTATGTACATTGACATAATATATAAGAGAGGGAGATTGATATTTACAAGTAGTTTACAGATATTTACACCTTGAGGGGGGCCGTCGCACGTGGGGGAGACGCCGGCGGTGGAGGCCTTCCATGTTTGAGGAGGGGGGGGGGGGGGTGGTCTGGCGAAGGGGGAGAAATTAATCGCTGGCTGTTGAGGTGAGCGGTGGAAGGCTTCCTTGGGTAGTTGAAGGGGGGGCTGGTGAGGGGGAAGAGTGGTCAGCCCCCAGCGAATCGTGGGGCGGAAAGAGAGGGCCCCTGAGCGAATGGAGGGGTGGGCGGTGGGGTCGCCATGTGAGTGGGGGGTCGAGCGGGTCGGTGCGGCCGAGGCGGCGTTCGCCACGGGCGCAGAGGCGTCGAGGGCAGCCCCATGACACCGGTGCTAGTTCACGGTTCTGGCACTAATTTCCAGTAATCGCTGCGATCGCACGTCTTCTCCCACCCTACCACCCACCAACTCATGTAGACGCTCCGACTCCGTTCCGCCATTAGTATTTTTCTTGTTTCTCACATACGATTTCATCACTACAATTTTTACGTTTTAACCACAGAAAACTACTGTACTACGTTTTAACGCGCGAGGAGGTTTTCATTCCTTTCTTTTTTTTTTGGTTTTCTGTGAAGAAAACCCTATTGTAAGTTCACAACACAAACTTACAGAAACTTTCTACGTTTTAACGTGCGACGAGGTTAGTAGGTAATAAAAGTTACGTAGGTAATGGCTCGTGAAATTTGAAAATACTGCTTTCGTGTACGGAATTCCTATTTTTCCTTAACTGAAGTGGTTCGTTTTCTAGATAAGTATAAGTATGAGTTGGGTTGTGAATTTAAAGTGCGCCGCTATCGGATGTGACGTTCGATATAACACTCATCCAACAGCTTCCTTTTTTTTGCTTTCCCGTCCCGAATGTGACCAATTAAATTAATGATATCAATATCAACTATCCACGAGCTGTGATGTCAATATTATGTTCGAATTGTAATAACTAGTCAATCAATATTGACGATGGACGATCAATTTCATTGTGACGACAATAGATAATTAGAATGAAATTAAATTAATGATATCAACTATCCACTAACTGTGATGTCAATAGTGAATAAATATTGTTTTACTGTACATTTGCTTTAATTGTATTAATTTCATCCTTTCTCGTCTGTCCTTTGCCAGACTGGTACATTTACCAAGGGTGTGGAAGAGAGGCGGATGGAAATGTGGTGGAGGGGGGGGGGGGGGGGGTGGAATGGTGGCGGGGTTTGTTGTAGCAACGAAGCAGGAGAGCGGTGGTATCCAAGGTGTCAGGCGCATGCGCGAGGATTCGGGGGGTCTTAGTTCAGCCTTTGGCCACTAATTTCCGCGTAGCGGGAGCTGTATGCTGGCAACCACCCCCCACCCTGAGTGTCCCTTCTGTACGTAGTATAGTAGGGTTTTCTGTGGTCGAGGGGGTGGTGGCGAGGGGTAGGTGGCGGCGGCGTTCGCCGTGGACGCAGGTGCGTTGAGGGGTTGGAGTGTGAGGGGTTGGTGGCGGCGGCGTTCGCCCTAGTCGCAGGTGCGATGAAGGGGTGGGGGCGGCGGCGTTCGCCGTGGACGCAGGTGAGTTGAGGGGTTGGAGGGTGAGGGGTTGGTGGCGGCGGCGTTCGCCGTGGTCGCAGGTGCGATGAAGGGGTGGGGGCGGCGGCGTTCGCCGTGGACGCAGGTGAGTTGAGGGGTTGGAGGGTGAGGGGTTGGTGGCGGCGGTGTTCGCCGTGGTCGCAGGTGCGATGAAGGGGTGGGGGCGGCGGCGTTCGCCGTGGACGCAGGTGAGTTGAGGGGTTGGAGGGTGAGGGGTTGGTGGCGGCGGCGTTCGCCGTGGTCGCAGGTGCGATGAGGGGCTGGAGGGCTGAGTAGGAGCACCTCTGTGTGGGAAGGGGAAAGGGGTGGCCCTCCCTGAGGGGGGGTAAGAAAAACGCTTGCGGTATGGGCGAGCGGTAAGAATATGGGGGGGTAAGAATACGCTTGCAATACTGGCGAGTTGGGCGTAAGGCCTCCCATGACGTTGGGGGAAGGGGGGTGGTGGATCTCTTCCAGTCGCCGACTTATTGGTAAAAGGGTGAGTGGGGTTGCAGAGGGGGCAGTGATAAAAAGTGAAAGAAGGGGAAAGGGGTCCACGGAGTGGCGGTAGTTGGGTGTAGTTGAGAGGGGAGCGATCGAAAGTGAGAGTGATGGTCCGCCTAAAAAAAAAATGACAAGAGGGGTTGTGAGAAGTTTGAGGGAGATTCCATATCGAGAAGGAAGCGTGTGTGATGAATTTAAAGGATCAGCAGTGGGATTCTGCAACTCGGTATGGCATCGTAACGACGGTGAAATATCGTTAGCATAACAAAAAACGCTGCAAAGTCCTTGTCACATGGGGTTTATTATTCTACAGAAATGTTGGCTGTACATTTATTGTTTGTTTCATGTGAAATAATTGAAATAGCTATTTCTGGTGGTTTCCACCAATTTTGGCCCCCAAAACACAAATTAGGTAGGTACGATCTTTTTGGTTTATTATTTTCAATAATGAACCATTGGAATCGAGCATGAAAAAAAAAATTCTTACCCCCCCTCAAAATTTGATGGTTTACGTTTCAAGGTATGTAGAATCCAAAACTGCAATAAAAATATTTCTGTCTGTCCGCCGTACGCCGTACGCCGTACGGGCCACTTTTCTTAGTTACCATGAAAAAAAATTGATGAAATTCGGGTTATAGGTTCCGTTCGGCGTCTAGTTGGTCCTCGAAGCTCGACGTTACTGTGAGTCATCTCTAAGGGGTTCAAAATAGGGGTTGAAATTTTCAAAACGCCTATACCATTTTTTTACGTAAATATTTTTACGGTTTTAAATAGTTCTTGAACTTGCGAGTTTTTTAAGACCATCCGGAGCATCGTACGTCCAGCCGTTCGTTCACAGTAAGGCCCCGAAGTTTGCACCGACAGGCATTTTCGACTCCAGTGTGAATGAAATTGTATACAATTGAAGGCACGAGTGGAAGAGGGTGCTAAGTGACATTTTCACAAAAACTCGGGTTTTTGCATAAATGATGGTTTCCAAGCGCTATCTATCTATGGTGGCAGTCTGGATACGCAATAACAACTCCCTGGAGAGATATAGAATGGAAGAAGGTGTCATGTAACTATATTACTTCATTTTGTCAATGGAAGAAGGTGCTATAAGACCTTGTCACCTTATTTCAATAATACAGATGTTACCTCTAAAACGTTGTTTCATGGAAGAAGGTGCTATGAGCCCATGTCACCTTCTTCCAGTTATATAAAAAATCTTCCTGTAGAACGTTGTTTCATGGAAGAAGGTGCTATGTGAGGTACATAGCACCTTCATCCATCACAGATGTTCAGTTTTGGCTTCATATCGCAGGTTCGTTACAAAAGGGCTTTCTGCGATTTGAAGCCAGAATTGGACATTTGTGATGAATGAAGGTGCTATGTATAGCTGTTTTCTTACCTACTGTTCGTCATATCTGACTACTTAAAGAACCGCAGCTTAGTATAAGAGCCCGAGGGGAACGTGTGCAGGAAGAGGATCACCAGTGGGGCAGCCCAAGGTTCTATATTGGGGCCTGATGTGTGGAATGCGAGCTTAGATGGGATCCTTCTGCTGGACATGCCAAGGATATGTTCCTGGTGAGCTATGCCGATGATGTAGCAGTGGTGATAAAATACCGTACTTCGGAGGGACTCCAGTGGAAGCTCAACCGATCAGTGAGGTGAGTCAAGCCTTGGATGGAGGAACACGGGTTGCAGCTTGCAGTTCACAAAACCGAAATAGTGCTGCTGACTAAGAGACACATCAACCGTGTCACCCAGTTTCAGGTGGAGGACGAAACCATTGAATCATCTCATTCGGTGCGGTATCTGGGAGTGACCCTCGACTGAAGGCAGACCTTCTGGGTGCACATCAAGCGAGCAGGAGAAAGGGCAGGGGCAATGACAGCAAACCTGAGCAGGCTAATGGCAAACATAGGTGGACCATCACCCAAGAAAAGGAAGATTCTCATGACCACAGCCGAAGCAATGTTTTTATATGGAGTGGAGGTGTGGGTTGAGGCCCTAAAAGTTAAAAGTACCGAGACGAACAACAATCAGTGCGGAGGAGAGAAGTCGTTGGGTTCATTGCTGCCACCATCCCAATCGACGGCCTAGCAAAGGAGAGGAAGCGGATCTACCTCCGGTGATTCACAGAAGAGTCAAAATCCGATATCCCTCAAGTGCGCCCATGGCTTGACAGGAGGCACAGAGAAGTGGTTTTCTACATTAAGGTGCGGCGACACTGCCACCGGTCTTGACTTGACTTGACCTCACTTGCGTGCCTGTCTGAACCCATCCTTTGTATTTCAAAGGGGAGTGGCGAGACTGCGACCGGACCTGACTTGACTTGAGCCACCCACCGGACTCCGTTCTGATCCGATCTGCATGGGTTGAGACCTGTCCATGGTCCCCCCTCTACTGCGACTTTCAACCCCTCGCACCCCCTCGAGCCATCCAAAGCAGCCCCAATTGCTCTCTTCTCATCCTAAAATAGTTTTGAAATTGAACATCATTCAGTTTGGCGAGTAGGGTGTGAAATTCACCGTATTTTACTCGTTCCGAAGCATACGGTGACATCCAGGACTTATTCAAAGAAAGAAAACTTGTCACTAGTTCTATTTCTTTATCAGAATCGGATTTTGGTTCTATATCACAAAGAATGGCTTCCATTTCGGAGGACATACTTTTGTGACGTCTAAGAACAAACTGGACTGGTTGGAGTCCGGTGACGCCGGTCAAGTCAAGTCCTGTGGCAGTGTCGCACCCCTCTCCGGTCAGCAGTCCGGTGGCTCCGGTCAAGTCAAGTCAAGTCCGGTGGCAGTGCCGCCACAGCTTTAAGATGACTTGACCTCACTTGCGTGCCGGTCTGAACCCATCCTTTGTATTTCAAAGGGGAGCGGCGAGACTGCGACCGGACCTGACTTGACTTGAGCCACCCACGGGACTCCGTTCTGATCCAGTCTGGATGGGTTGAGACCTGACTCCAGTCCCCGTCTACGGCGATTTTCAACCCCTCGCACCACGACGAGCCATCCAACGCAGCCCCCACTGCTCTTTTCTCATCCTAAAATAGTTTTGTAATAATTGAACATCGTTCAATTTGGCGAATAGGGTGTGAAATTCACCGTACTGTGCTCGTTCGGAAACATATGGTGACATCCACGACTCATTCAAAGATAGAAAACTTGTCAATAGTTCTATTTCGTCATCAGAAATCTGATTCTGATTGTAAATCACAAAGAATGGCTTCCATTCGGAGGACATACTCTTGTGACGTCTAAGAACAAACTGGACTGGTCGGAGTCCGGTGACTCCGGTCAAGTCCGGTGGCAGTGTCGCACCCCCCTCCGGTCAGTAGTCCTGTGGCTCTGGTCAAGTCAAGTCAAGTCCAGTGGCAGTGTCGCCGCACCTTTATGATGTTCCTGTTAGGCCATGGATACTTCCGGTCCTATCTGCACAGAAGGGCGCTAGCAGACACGTCAGGGAAAGGGAGATTCTAGAAGAACAGGAGGGTTAAATCACACCAACCAATGTGATCGGGAAGATGATCTCGTACCAGGGAACCAGGGAGAGGACTGTGTCCTACATAGTCCGAATCCTCAAGAAAAAAAAGCTGAACGTCCCGTTCCTCAGGTGAACAATAAACTGGAGACCTCAAGAAGACATCAGAAGAGGGCGTGACATCGCCCAGTGACCGACCCCACTCCGAAGTAATGCTGAGCAAGCGATTTTACGCTTGACGACTTTTGAACCAGTGTTCAAGATTTAAAAAATCCAGATATTTACGCGCTTTACGGATCTGCGCGTGGGTTCTGTGCAGCCGGAGGCTGGAGAACAGGCTGTATCTCGACGATTACGCGCTTTACGTCCATAACTAGGGTTGTCCATGTGAATGGTTTGACGTTTTTACGCGCTTTACTCGAGCCTTTACGGCCTTTGCGTTTTACGTCATTGCTTTATGTCGATTATGCGTCAATGTGAACCCAGCTTAATTCATCTGCAATAATCTTCAATGAAAATTTGAGGAAATTTTTTTTATTTTACTGTTCATCCAAGGATGCAATACTATTTACACAGTATTTATAATCAGATTTAATATTCAATGTGTTTTTTTATTATATTTTTAACGTTACAACACCCCTCATTGATTAAATAAGGTTGAATCCCAATCATCACTCATAGTGGAAGAAGGTGCTATGTACACAATTCCTAGAATAACCATCCAACGCTTAAAAATCAAGAAAATTATCATCACTCAGTGGACATAGGGAACGATTAGCTACAATCTAAATACATAAAGTCGGAAAAATTTTGAAACCAACAAAAATTACGACTTGAAAACTTTGAAGTCAAATTATACTCGAAATCAGTTTTTTGTAACATAGCACCCTCTTCCACTCGTGCCTTCAATTCAAACCAAATCTCGTAACCAGAGACGCGCCCACAATAGGAATTTGTGAATACGGCCAATCATTGGTAGGGATCACCTGATTATATTGGCGGAGTATGAAGTCGAGTTGGTTGTTCTGTGATATTATTTCATTTGAAAAATGATGGCTCTTTTGGAGTTTGTTGGTAGGTAGTGAAACTTGAACAAACGTTGAAGTATTATTGATGGGTAAATTATTACTACGGTAAATCATTACTCAACGGTAAATTATTACACAACGGTTCATTATACCATCTACGTAGAAGGGGCTGGAGTTTGTTGGTAGGTACTTTTGCAACTTTTTTCACTCCTCATCAACAATTTCTTTTCAGAACTTCATTATGTGTGTTTCTTTTTGTTAGGTACTGTTTGTCATCGGCAGAATTATTTTAGCAACATTTAACTCGTGATTTAGGTAGGTACCTAGTAACGAGTACGGGGTTAGGTACCAACCTACGGAGGGTCTGCGATCTACATAATATGTATAGATTAGTACATATCATATTATATAGACGGGTTATCTATACATAGAGCTGTGATCTGTAACAGAAGGGTATTCTATACAAAATAATAAACCGTTGTGCAGGGATTTGCAGCGTTTTTTAGATCGAAAATGAAGCCTGTACACGTGATACGGCGGACGGACATTGCATTTTTTGAATCTACACACCTTGAAACGGAAAAGAAAAAAGTTTGAGGGGGTGTTATAAAAATTTTTTGCTGAGCGATTACATAGGTGTATTATTCACAGAATAATAAACCAAAATAGGTATCGATGCCACTAAATACCAACGATTGGTATTCTGTAAGTGCTCAATAGCGTCAGCTATCGCTTAATCGTCGATAAATTGTCGTTGCGGGGTCGTTTGCATTTCGACGGCTCTAGACCCCCCCCCCCCCCCCCCCCTGTTATCCGTACCGAAAGCTTGTTACACTCAAAAAACTTGGCTTGACGTTGCTTTTCGGTGGTAGAAAGTTTTGTTTAACGTACCAACGGTAAGAGTACCTACTTTTCTTTTGGCATGTTTTTTCAATTTTATTTGACGTAATAAGCCCAATGTAGGTACTTAACTTAGGTAACTAGGTAGGTAAATTAGTGACTTGATAATTTATGGCAGTGATTTCATAAAAAGTGGCCCGTACGGCGTACGGCGTACGGCGGACAGACAGAAATATTTTTATTGCAGTTTTGGATTCTACATACCTTGAAACGTAAACCATCAAATTTTGAGGGGGGGTAAGAATTTTTTTTTTCATGCTCGATTCCAATGGTTCATTATTGAAAATAATAAACCAAAAAACGCTGCAAATCCCTGCACAACGGTTTATTATTTTGTATAGAATACCCTTCTGTTACAGATCACAGCTCTCTGTATCAGCGTTGGCCAATAGAATTGCAGAACCATTTCGGACCATGCCAATGCGCACCATACCAATTAGACAATTCGAAATGAATTCCAATTCAAATTAATTTGAATTCAAATTAATGAATTCCAATCCAATTAATGAATTCCAATTCAATTAATGAATTCCAATTCGAAATCGATTGAATAAATTGATTGAATGATGGAATCGAGCGCTTCCCTGGTGACGAGCGCACAATGCCAATAATTAGGCAATTCGAAAAAAATTCCAATTCAAATTAAAGTCCAATTCATTATACCAATATTGACAATTCTAAGTGAATTCCTATTGCAATTGAAAAAACTTTGCCAATTTTGGCGAATGTGGAGTTATGTTTATATGATTAATGTGTCGGGAATTTAGATGGGGATGTTAGATAGATTGGTGAGCAGTGGCCAATTGCAATTCAAAATCTAAGTGAATTCCAATTGCAATTGAAAAATTTGATCGATTGATTGCTCGATTGATTGAATAAATTGATTGATTGATTGAATCGAGCGCGTCCCTGGTGACGAGAGTGTATACAATTTCATTCACCCTGGTGTCGAAAATGCCTGTCGGTGCAAACTTCGGGGCCTTACTGTGAACGAACGGCTGGACGTACGATGCTGCGGGTGGTCTTAAAAAACTCGCAAGTTCAAGAACTATTTAAAACCGTAAAAAAATTCACGTAAAACAAAGGTATAGGCGTTCTGAAAATTTCAGCCCCTATTTTGAACCCCTTAGAGATGACTGACAGTAACGTCGAGCTTCGAGGACCAACTAGACCCCGAACGGAACCTATAACCCGAATTTCATCAATTTTTATTCATGGTAACTAAGCAAAGTGGCCCGTACGGCGTACGGCGTACGGCGGACAGACAGAAATATTTTTATTGCAGTTTTGGATTCTACATACCTTGAAACGTAAACCATCAAATTTTGAGGGGGGGTAAGAATTTTTTTTTTCATGCTCGATTCCAATGGTTCATTATTGAAAATAATAAACCAAAATCGTAATAAATAACTTAAACCTTAAAATTACTTGATGGGTAGGTAGTTACGAAGTTAGTGATATATATAGAAGACTTCTATATAAGTGATAGTCTATTTCACTTTAGGTAGTTACCTACTTTTTAGAATCACATTTCACCATATACCTATGTAGTTACCTACCTACCTACCGTATTTTTCCGTGCGCTTATGAATTTTGGAACAGAGGTATCGCCCTCGGTTTGAAAATCCTTATTCCCTTGATCCCTGCATGTTCAGAAAAACCTTTAGGATAAGTCGACACTTGGCCATGAACCGAAATTCGACCATTGCTCCAACGCTCCAGATTGAATGGATTATCCCCTGAAATCCAGGTACGTGCCTACCTAATTATGCTGTAGATAACGATCCCCTACGTTTTCTTTAATACATGGAAGTGACCTTCATAGATTGTTAATTAATTAGAAAATATAGGATTGCATTTTTTTTACAGAAATTCCGAGTAGGTACCAATTATAAACCATAAATTTCAACAAAATCATACATGAATTTATACAAATAAATTTGGCATAATACATATTACATTTAAGCTAAAAGCGGCAAACTTTATTAATACCTCAAGACGATATACAACAAATTGAAATCAAAACCTATCCCAAGTGTCAAGTGATCCCAAACTGCAATTTTTGACTTCCAAGGTATGAGCATTTATTTCGGCCACCGAGTGAATTCGGGGGATTCAAAACACAATCACTGACTCCGGCGCACACACACACTCTTCAATTCATTTCATCACTGCTTACCTATCACCATGGAAACGGAATGAGTTCCAGTCGATTGCTCGCCCTAGACTTAGATTTCGTGAGGCAAGCTAACGAAGTCGGTATCTCATTCTGCAAAGACAGTCTGTTATTCAAGTACGGTATCATAAGTTCCTGAATACCAATTTCGCTATCCGGGTGTCGTTACACGAGAGGGATAGCGACACCCGCTCCATACCGACAATAAGGTAGCGAGTTGCAGAATCGCACTGCTGAAGGCCTATCACACCAATTCAATCCCTTTATGCTTCAGTTATCATTGGACACGCTTGAGGGTCATAGCGTACGTTTTGACTGTATGTTTTTGTTTAAAATTGTAATTGGACGGATAAATGCCCCCAAACTTCTCTCCCAAATCAGTTTTCTTGTTCCCCAATTAAATACCCGATACCTATCATTCAACATTTTCTCCAGCTTTTCATTATAATGTGTACCTACGCTTTTTAGCGAATTTTCGAAGAAACCTATTGTTCTCGGTCCAAAATTTTTACAACTCGAATTTCCGAAAGATTTTTATACCAAAATCCGTTTCAAGACCATCCTGAATTCACTGCCGAAAGACACCAAAAATTATATGTATATAGGTATATATGTATATATTTATATTATGTATGTGTCATTCCAGACGATAACTCTCGAAAGAATTGAGATAAAAAGTTCAAATTTGCAAGAAAAATCTGTCTTGGCAATCGACAGGCTAAGTTCGTAGATGGGCAGAATCGGGTCACTCTCAGGGGGAGTTTTGGGGAGTTTTAGGGGGGGAAAATTACCCATAAATTCCCAAAATGAAACAGTCTGACAAGTGACACCTCATTTTAAAGGTTTTTGTACGCTGAACACGATGGTGAAATCAGAATTGCGATATCTCATTCCGTTCTCAAACTGGAGCACTTTGAAGATGAAAGAACGTGGTTATTTCTTCGAAAATTCGCTCTTATAGCCATGCTGCATGACTGTGGTTTTTTTCTCCCTTAGACAGCCTTCAAATCAAGATATTGACATTTTCAATGTTTCTACCTATTCACCATTTGAAAAACATAAATAGGTTTAAAAATGTACCACCCAGTAGGAATCGACTGATTATTCTGTCTTCATTTCCTTTTACCTTAGTTCCTTGCCTATCTGTTTTATTATATTTTAGCGAATTTTCGAAAAAAAGGAAGCTATTGTTCTCGGTCCAAAATTTTTAAAACTCGAATTTCCGAAAGATTTTTATACCAAAATCCGTTTTAGACCATCCTGAATTCACTACCGAAAGACACCAAAAATTATATATATATATATATATATATATATATATATATATATATATACTTGGTTTTAAGAAAATTTCACAGATAGAAGAGAAAGAGTGAGACATATATATATATATCTGTCATTCCAGACGATAACTCTCGAAAGAATTGAGATAAAAAGTTCAAATTTGCACGAAAAATCTGTCTTGGCAATCTGTCTGGCTAAGTTCGTAGATGGGCAGAATCGGGTCACTCTAAGGGGGAGTTTTAGGGGGGGAAAATTACCCATAAATTCCCAAAATGAAACAGTCTGACAAGTGACACCTCATTTTAAAGGTTTTTGTACGCTGAACACGATGGTGAAATCAGAATTGCGATATCTCATTCCGTTCTCAAACTGAAGCACTTTGAAGATGAAGGAACGTGGTTATTTCTTGAGATGTTCTTCCTGGTTCGTGTGCTCTAATCTGATAACGGAATGGGATATCGCAATTCTGACTTCACCATCGTGTTCAGCGTTATTAAATCTACAAACCGAGGTGTTACTCGGCAAAAAATGGAACAAAAAATTTGTTACGTGTATTCCAAACATCACATTTTACATAAAATCAGTTATTTCTTCGAAAATTCGCTCTTATAGCCATGCTGCATGACTCTGGTTTTTTTACTATTGCACTCATTTCACTGTGAACAATTTATTGTACCTATTCGACTAAGCATGATGTATATATTGTAAAAGCCGTTGAATAAAAAAATCAAAGATCAAATTAGTATGTTATTAAGCTGAAACGTTGCATGAAAGAAAGTAAAAATAAAGAGAAATCGGTCATACGTTGAACAATTTGAAAAAGAGATGTATGACACGATCTCATTGGCTGGAATATAAAATCCACGAGAAAGGAAGGGCAATGTGGTTGAACGTGCTAAGACTGAATATGAGGTAAAGGCAATGAGAAACTCTGGAATTGAGAATACAATTGGGTAGGTAGTACGTAGTACTGACACGTCTTTAAGATTTAAGAAGGCACGTATCTGAAAAAGCATTCAGCGCACTTACGTAGAATAGGTTATCAGGACCATTATATCATCTTACCAATATCTGAATAGTAAACGTAGACGTATCCTTGAACTTGGACGTACAGTGAGGCGCAGAATAATATCAAGAAGTTTCGGAATTTCACTTCATCGGCGAGCATTGTACGAAGCTGACGTACGACTTTGAAAATTCTACTAAAAATTACAACTGCTTACCAATACAAAGTAGTTTGGTGGCTGTTATGGTTATTATTACCATTTTGACCTGCACGTTACTTAACAACGGAGTAACCAAGCACAGGTGAGCTGTTAAACAATATTTATTGGAGGCACAAATCTGTTGGATAGATATCTTAGAATAATTAGATAGAAATTTATTACAGCAATCCGATTTATTATAATATATAAGCGGCAGAATAATTATGATCAAAATAGATCAACTCAATTAAATCAAGTGGTTAAAAAAAGTCTAAGGTAACACCATTAATTCAAAGATCACACTTCAGAGCGCGAGTGCGCAAAAATATATCTCTATATAGGGATAGATATCTCAATTTTATTGCAGATTTGGATTCTGCACATAATTTTCTCCACCCTAATGTCGTTGAAAATCGTATTTCAATTATGTATATATATTTTAGATCTATACATTGAAAAGGTTTCATACAACAACAACAACAAAAATATATATATATATAGGTAGGTATATAATAAGGGTGGATTTATTGACTGCACTGTTGAATACAAAGTGTGGGGCTTTTGAGGTTATTTTCACTTATTTACTTATTTTTTAAGGTTTCGGTTTATTTATAAACCATCATCAGGGCTAAAAAGAACACTCTGACCGAACCGCAAAAGCCCCACTTTGTAAAAAAAAGTGTAAAACACTTCGTAATAAAAAATTTATGCGACGCACACCTAATAACAAAAATCAAACACACCCAATACGAGGTGGAAATCATGCAGGTATACACATGTTTTCATGCTCGACTCATAAGGTTCGTTGTCGAGAATGAAAATAAAATAAACTTGTACATATAAGTAAGTAGGTACATTACGTACATACCTATAATAGCATCTGAAACCATGTGAAAACATATGATCCATGGATTACATGGCTCGGCCTTGGTACTGTGGGTGGAATTGTCCTTGTTCATAATAGGTACATATATGCAGTACTTTGTAGGATAGTTCGAAAGAAAGGATTTTTTAAATTAACAACACGGACCATTGGGGAAACGAAGGAGTTACATTCCCCACAAGGTTTGAACAATTATCTAAATAAATGGAACACTAGATACTATTGGACCAAATTAAAGAAAGATGGTTTGTTTGCGCCACTTGGTTTCGGGTTATGGCGGGTAAATGGTTTTCACGTTTGCGCATGCGCAGTGGCCACTACTGATACGCATGCAACGAAATTCATACGGGTCCAACTAAAACCTAACCCTGAACTACCATCAAAACTTGAGCCAATTTGAACCATCGGGTTGTGCGTTCAAGTTTTTCACGTTTGCGCATGCGCAGTCTCTACTAGGAACTGATCCGAATGCTACGAAATTCATATGGGACCAACTAGGACCTAACCCTGAACTACCATACAAATTTGAGCCAATTTGGACCATTGGGTTGTGGGTTAGACGTTTTTCACGGATGTGCATGTGTAGTCTGCCTAGATCCGAATGCTACGAAATCCATCAATGACCGCTCCCCCCCCCCCCCCCCCCCCGCTCAAATAATGAAAATTGTCAAAAAAGTTTCGAAACTAATACATAAAGCCTCCACCACTTTGTGGGGCCGAGCCTAAATAATCCAGGCTATGAATTGGGCCGCTCCTAATTTATTATACGAATAGTGTCTCAGTGACTACTATATCCAATGGACTAGGAATGTTGTACTTTATAATATTATAGTATACAATAGAGGAAGAGGTATTTAGAAATAATGCACTATGTAAATTGGTGAGAACCTGAGATGTTTATTATAAAACTCAGATGTGCTCTAACAAGATTAATATATTATATTAGGAGATATTCTCAATATGATGAATTGATGGTTTAATAACCAGGGGAACAACCGGTATAGGGGTAAGAAGATAACCATACTTATTGAATGAATTACCAAATTAGGCGAATAATAGAAAGAAAGAGCTTTATTGATGTACGTAAGACCTGCTGTCCCACCATGCATAGCACCTTACATTATATATAATGAACTGTTATAGTTTTAAAAAATTTTAAAAAACCAAAAGTATAATTACAAACGTTTAAAAGGAACAAAACAACGAAAAAGTTTAGTTGTGAACATGAAAGGGGGCAAAAGAGGGTAATATAGGGATAAGACAAATTAATCATCAGGGAAGAACCTCAGACAGGCTCGGCGAAATGAGTTAACCGAAGGCAGAGACTGCACAACACTGGGTTGGCGATCCCAGAGCTGAGGCGCTACCCTGAAAGACCCAACAATAAATTTGGACTTATGGGAAATATGGGCTTTGGTTCTTTCAGAGGTCCCATGTTTGAAAAGACCTTGCAGATATGGAGGATTCCTTATCATTTTTGAGGAGTGAGAACATGACGCTCACGACATGTGTGCTTAGGCAGATGACCTTGGGTGTAACAGAATATGGCGTTTAACAGATGACCTTGGGTTTATGGGGGTTTAACAGATGACCTTGGGTTTATGGGGTTTAATAGATGACCTTGGGTTTATAAGGTTTAACAGATGACCTTGGTTTTATGAGGTTTAACAGATGACCTTGGGTTTATCAGATGACCTTGGGTTTATGGGGTTTACCAGATGACCTTGGGTTTATAAGGTTTAACAGATGACCTTGGTTTTATGAGGTTTAACAGATGACCTTGGGTTTAACATAATATCGCGAAATGTGACCTCTTGACATTAACCTGGTGGACATACAGAAGAAAACTGTTGTAAGCTACATACTTTCGGTTTTCGGAATGACGGGCTGTCCATAGAGAAATATATATTGGTAAAGCGTATGAAAAACGCTGCAAGTCGTTGTGGCAAAGTGTGGTTTATTATTCTATTGGATTTATCCACAGAAATGTTGGCTGTTCATTTATTGTTTCTCAAAAACACGGAATTAGGCTCCTTTTTTTTACAAATTATCTTAGATCACTGATAGGGCCATTTAATTGTCTTGATTCACCTGTTGACTACCTTCTGTGTTGCTATACAAATTTATGGTGATTTCAGACGATTTCCGAGGTTCTTGACCCATAAAAAATGAATAATGAGAGCTGAACCTTCGCAACAACCTCAATTCTTCGCTCTTTGGTCAAAATCAACTTCATATTCGGTCTTCTCGCCCTAAAAAAAACATAGAAAATGATACCTCACGATCTCATTTTCACTAAAACATTTAAAAACCTCGAAAACCCTATTTGTACACCCATTTCCCCCCCATAACACCCCTGGGTGTATTCCGATCGGGCGGCCGAGCTTCGGAGCACAAAAAACCCAAATGTGTTTCAAAATTTGGACCAAAACTGTGTGCGGAAAAACGACGATTTTAGACCAAAATTTGACGTAAATTCAAGGCTGAAACTTCGTTAGAACCTCAATTTTCCACGCGGTCAAAATCGACTTCATATTCGGTCTTCTCGTCCTAAAAAACATGGAAAACGGTGCCTCACAAGCTCATGTTACTAAAGCATACTGAAACCTTATTTTTACACTCATTTTTCACCCACAACATTCCTGGGTATATTCCGATCGGGCTGCCCAAATGGAGCGTGTGCGCGAAAGAACGAATTTTTTAGACCCTAAATGAAGTATAGATGACGCGACAGTCGGCGTACGGACACTGCACTTTTGGAATCTACGCACCTTGAAACGTAAAAGAATAAATTCTGAGGCTGTGTTATAAAAAATGTTTGCTGAGCGAATACATAGATGTATTATTCACAGAATAATAAACCAAAAATATGGCATGATTAGGCTTAGTACTGCTTAGGCTGCCTGCGAGTTTTTTCAGGAGTAAATGGGGACACTCGCCTTAATTACTACACTTGAGACAGTGTAGAGTACACTTTTCTACATATTTCAGCAACGTTATTGCTCCACTGGACAGGAGACCAGCCCAAGGTTTTTTGCATGTAGGTACCTAGTATTTTGTAGTTACCTAATAGGTAAGAATCAATACGTGTGGGGGAGGGTACCAAATTAATCAGAGGGAGAACGTTCACTAGAAAGAGGAGGGGTTCGTTCCTTTAGAGGGCGAACCTGTTCTATGTTGTTGCTCCGTAGTCGCAAATCACGTAACACTGCCGAATTACGTTATTTTTCCGAAACCTGGTGAGGAAATTAAAAATTTTTAATTTGCGAGGGAAACGGTCCCCCCCCCCCCCCAGGATATTTGTGATTCTTTCATTTTCCACTTCCTTTCAGTGGAATATTATACAGTGGAAATTCGCTAGTATTACACAATACAAGGATATTGCCTGGTACTCTTAGAGGGTTTAGTAGGTACCCACAAGTATTCCATATTGATTCACAAACATATTATGTAATACTAATTTTATGTAATACATACATCTACATATAAATCATAATGGGCGTCATAATAATTTTTATTCAAACGCAATTCCAAGAGAGAGTAATAAATACGTAAATATATCACATTATGAAAAAAGAAGGCAATTCTAAATCAGCTTGGAAATTCACCATCTACTAAGCAGGTACCTACATTACTATCTTCCCAAATTAGAATGAAGTTAACCTATTATCACATTGTAAGTTGGTATTTTTTAATACCTAAAAAATTACATTTATTTGATATTATCACACAATAAGATAATCATAAAGAAATTTGATCAATTATTATAGGTAACAAATTTATCATTCAGCAAAAAATTAAAGCCAAGAAGCACAATTTTGCTTAGACCACCTTCCAACATTATCACAGTAAATTATCTAACAGGTATTCCGTAGTTAAAAAAAATTAAAAATCCTAATTTGAACACAGTGTTTTTTAATAAACTCTACATCGCATCAAATTTAATTACCACATTGAGCTGACCCGACTTCGATTTTATCTTACTTAGCTTATTCCAATTTTGCGCTATTTTCGAATCAAAGTTTTCATCTCTTTTTGCGCAAACATATTTTTGGCAATCGAGTTATCTACTACTCTTCATTCACCTTTTTGGTGATTTTTTAAGCCATTTTTGAACCAAGAAAAACAAAAATTTGACTTGTTCATTAAGGGAGCCTGGGTTATTGTTATTACATACCTAGGTAGGTAGTATGCATAACAATTTTTAGAATCCAATAATGGAATGGGAGTGCTCGGAAACGGTTTAGCATCGATCAATTTATCAAAAATTCGTGTACAAAAAGTCTGGACCATTCCGATAGTAAAAACTGTTTTCTTACAATAATATGTGCGTAACATTACTCAACTTTCGAGGCAAAAATATGACAAATGAACGTCATGAAACCCATTATTTTTATCGATACAATAAGAATAACTGCTGTAACAACATAAAGAATCAAACGGTTGAAAAGAGTTCAATTTAACGCACCCTTTACATATAATATCTCGATGGACGTCGTCAACTTTATAAAAATACAATTCTTCAACGTGAGGGTTTATTTTGCCTCTAGGAGAGTGGTAAGCGATAAAGTAGTTCTTCATGTGATAGCAAGGTTCAGGAGATACGATAACGAGGTTTAAATTGCCAGCGTAGGTAGTCCAACACCTGCTTAGGTCATCTAAGGGGTAAACAGTGCAAGAAACGGAGGGGTAGGCTGTAGGTTCGTCGTGGAGAACCAGGAAGAAATCCCGAGTGAAATAATGGTTGAGAGGGACCTTGTCATGACTGTGGTTGTGAATTTGGATTTCTTTCAGAAGTTTTCTCTGGTCGTAAACACATATTTTGGTCCAATCCCCGAACGCGGCTGCAACAGCAAAAATGTCTTTCGGGCCTGCAGTGACTTCGACGTGGGGTATGACGAGAGGGTTGGCTTTGAAAGTTTTCAAAATTACACAGCTAGGATTGTGCACATCGAAATATTTTACGATTTTATCGATACACCCTTGAACACCGATGACGCAGTGGGCCATCATGCGGTAGTGCAAAACGGACGAATCGTACGGAAGAATTTGATCACCGATCATGATAAAATTGAGTTCACCTCTAGCTCCGATAAGCCCGTGTTGGAAGCCCTGGATGACTCTGACGCCAGGTAGAGTATCCACGATATTCATGACACTGTCGGTGACCAGGGTATCAACGGAGTCCATGTGGTGGACACCGACAAGCAGTCCGCCCATGCCGCGGTGCAGGCTGAGGATTTTGTCTTTGAAAGCTCTCACAAGGTCACCTCGGGGACTGTACATGTTCAAAGTGCCGTCCCTCGTCATAAGGTAAAATGCAGCTTCCGTGAAGACGAATTCCTGCAATGCGAAGAACCACCCTGTCAGGCCTTCAGAAATTCAATCGCCTCCAGTTCAAACTCGTAACAAGCAAACATTGGATGGAAATCTTATTGTGTTGTGTATTTGCGCTTCAGTGTACTGCTGCAGCACATCTCACCTACAACCTGACAAGAGTTGAAGATGGCTCATTGGATCATCATCCAAATACTACAGAGAAATTTCCAAGTTTGAATCCCAGCCCTGAGACAAAACGTAGGGTGGGTGTCCCTAAT
This sequence comes from Leptopterna dolabrata, assembly GCA_954871275.1. NCBI lineage: Eukaryota > Metazoa > Arthropoda > Insecta > Hemiptera > Miridae > Leptopterna > Leptopterna dolabrata. The sequence goes on along the minus strand of OX940989.1, from coordinate 1,898,967 downwards.
AGTGGCTATGTACGCGTTTTTCCAAAGCACAATGTGTGCCATCTACGAGAACATGCAGCAACCTTCTACACGTAGATTTACACTAACAGTTGCACCAGCGGCAAAGGTGGGACTATTGCACGACTGGATTGGACTATTCCACACTATTGGACTAGTGCACGATGTGGGACTATTTGATGTCCGATGCACAATAATAAAATAAATTAAATTAAAAAGCTCTTATCACTAACAACAGGAGCAGCACGACAAGCTGTTTTGACAGTTACCTTTGTACTTTTTGGATCTAAACAATTCTGTGAATTCTGTGTACCTAGGTGCATCCGAATTCTATTGTTTCTTATACCATTTGAAAATGGATTGAACTGAGAATCCAGAGGTGCTATTATTTTCGAAAAAACTGTGATTAAACCTTAATTCTTAGCATATGTATGCTGACTGTTACGTGTTCCTAATATCGCCTACCAACTTGATCTTAATATTGCCTACTATGATATATTTAGAACAGTTATTTTGATTAAAACAAGCTAATCTAAAACGGCTTCAAACCAACACTCCAGACCAAGCTCATCCAAAATGCTTCGGTCTCTCCCAAGGACATACAAGCTGCATCACAATTGCAACCGTTGTCTCAAAAACGAAAGGGAGGAGAGCGAGGTGCTAACTAGCTTTCCACAGGTATTTAGAAAGACTTCTATAGTGCAAAAGACGAAGGCAAAAATCTGCTCAGCCCTCGACACATAGTAGGGCAACACAAAAGGAGAAACCAGCATCACACATCAAGAAAAAGCCAATTTAAAAAAGCGAAAGTTCTCGCAAAAAGCGAAGTCTCCAACTACGCAAACGTTTAGGCAGCGTTTAGTTAGGGTTTAGCAAATGCTAAACTTGCATCTTTTGACGTGGTCAGCCTCTTTACCAACATTAATGTTGATAGATGTTAATAGGTTGATTCACGATTCTAATTTAAATTTGTTTGAAAAGATGAATTGTGTAATTTAATGTATGTCTGTATGGACCAGAATTATTTCGTTCGATGGGAAATACTATACTCAACCAGGGGTTGCAATGGGATCTCCATTATCTCCACCGCTCGCAGACATTTATACAGGTTTTCAAGAAAAAACAAATTTTCCGAAAATGTAAATCAGATCCTCCTTTATACGTAAAGATATGTAGACGATATCATCATTCTTTGGAAAGGGAGTGAAAGACAACTTGGTTCATACCATACAAAAATTAAACGTAGATCCATCCATTAACTTCACCTTAGAATTTGGATGTAATCACCTAAATTATCTTGATCTTTCCATTTCGTTGAATAATTGAAATCATGAGTTTTCCAAAAATAGGATAGATACTTACAGCGATATTACCATTAATAGTACTTCAAATCATTCAGTAGTCCACAAAAATGCTGCTTTCCATAGTATGATTAACAGAGCCTTATCTATACGGATGAGTGAACAGAATTTAGTTGAAAAGATTCAACTGTTAAAAGTTTAGCGGCGAGTAATGGCTATGAGGGAGATCTATTGATACAGTATGGAATAGGGTTTTTAGGAAAAAGAGTAGGGTAGGAGTTTCAAACCTGGTTAGGAAAGCTACGACTGAGGAAAAGATTACAGTATACTGTATTATGGAAAAAATTTAGGATAAAATTGGTAAAATATTAACTTCTAAAGGGTTTAAAGTGGGATATAAAAAAAACTCAGATCTTCATCAAGTTCAGTTGAAGATAAAATTAATGTTCAAGATAAAAGTGGTGTTTATAAATTAAAGTGTTCTTGTAGACTTTTGTAACTTTTGTGGTCAAACTGGTAGGAAGGTTAGAGAAAGAATAAGGGAACATGAAAGTATCTTCCACCATAAATCACCCTCACAAGTTCATCAACAACAGCAGGCACCACTTCCCACTACTTCAAGTAGAGCAATTTCAGAAAACGACCTTTCACCAGTAATTGAACGTGAGTGCAACTCAACAAACCTGGGTTAGAGCTAGGGCTAAATCCAGAATAATCGATATTTATAGAACGAAATGCACCAGCAACACTACACTGAACATCCAACAGTGAGCAGTGAAATGCCAAGCCAACTTTTAGACACATCTTACAAGGCCAAGTCAATTGATTAAAAGGAAAGCTGACAAATTTCGAATTATGTGCAACACAACCAACCGGTGAGTTCTGACTCAGAATCAGCAATCAAATTGGTGGAAACCGGTGAGTACTGACTCAAATCAGAAATCAACCGGTGAGTGCTGACTCAAATCAGCAGTCAAACTGCTGACAAATAATCAGCAATACACCCTCTTTTAGTATATATAAACTCTTGGCTCTCGTCTCCAAAACTAGACCATTCATCAACTATATTATCATCCAAAAATTTCTTTTAGAGAAAAATAAATATGAGGACCAGGCAGGTGAGTGGACGATGAGAGTAAAAATAAAATGAACAAACTGGTGTTCAACGTTCAACTCAAACTGGGGATGAGTGTTCGACAGCTATGGTAATTGGCTTGAGCTATGCTAATTCGAAAGCTATGGACAATTATTATAAAAACACATTCACGCAGGATTCCTCCAGCTATTGGCCCTAGTGATGCAGCTCAAAACAAGATCCCAGTCCTGACATTCAAGAAAAAATCACCGAACTGAAAAATAGTTCATTTAAGGTACAATTGAGCACTGAAATTTAGTTGACTGAAGCAAGTAAAGTAAAAGTAAAGTAACAGCCATTTCAGGCTGGGGCTTTTCGTCCGACTGCCCTGCCAGCGTCGCGGACGTGATCAGCTGTCCTCCAATGGAGGATCAGAATTCGATCTGATCATTTCGCTCTTTACTTGGCTACTCATTGCCTCGCCCCCTTGAGTGGAGAGGGGTTCGCCCAACAGCTACATGGGTCATACTTGGACGTGTCACCACGTGTCACGGCGGTCACCCATCCAAGTACTAACCACGCTCGAGGTTTCTTAACTTCGGTGATCTCACGGGAACCGGTCTATTCCACCTGATAAGGCCGTTGGGCGATCCAGGTATCACGTCGTCAGAAATGACAAAGATTTAAGTGATTCAACTTTAGTTGACTGAATGTTGTTATTTCTACATCCTCAATGGACACTGTAATGAAAGGAAAACTTCCTTCAATATGTTGAATATAATTACCACTCAGCCCAACACCGTGTCAGGCAGAGTGGAGTTATTTTAGGGGCGCGAAAAGAGATATCACAGTGTGCAGAATCGACAGCTGCAAACAGGCATCTGCATCCTGATATCTCTCGGAGGGTCCCGAAAAATAACTGGCACAGGCAACCAAAATACACCAATCCACACAAGTACGTCACCAGATTGACGAGGAACACATGGGGCATTATAGAATAAAGAGTTCCTAGGAGACACCGTAATTCGGATGCGTCATCCGTATGTCTCAGAAAAGTGTTCTGCGCATGCATCAAATAGCTGATCATACGGTTGACGTATTTGGCTACATACATCCGTCACCGCCTCTCGATCCCATGAAACCTAACGGCTAGACCGTGTGCAAAAGTAACCTGACATGTTGAAAACCGTACATGTCGAAAAACGGTAGGTACCTACAACGTGCTACGGTGAAAATGTGATTGCGATGAATTTTCCTATTACACCAACGTTTTCGCAACCCAAATACCTACCTCCCTTTTAAGCCATTTCTGCTGCGGAGAATCAAGAGGAAAGAGAAGTTGTTATGGAAACACACATCATTGGTGAAGACCATGAAAATGATATGAACCCGAATCCATAGAATCGGATTTTTTGTGGAGAACGAGGGTGACCAATTGATTAAAATTTCTTGCTTTAACCAAATTTAGCAACAACAAACAATTCAGTAACTTTCTTCACGAACTTATCTGATAATCCCACCTCAAGTTACACCCATTTTTCGTGTTTTGCACTGGTATACTGCCAAACATTTCTGTACGCACTGTTTTCTTGACCTGTAGTACTGCACACTGTTTTGTTAACGTAAAAAATGAAATGGTTTCAAATGCTTGAGCTTTTTTAGTTTAGACCTACTTTTCCCTCATAAGAAAACCTAGTTTCACAAATTTATAGCTGGTTTTGCAGTAGCACACACATTTGTACCATTTGCAAAAGAAGCCAAATCCTACTGCAAAAGCAAACCAACTTTATACAAATTTTATTTTGCAATAACCATCTTGACGTTCTTCAAATTTAACAGGCTGCCTGACCAGATTTAACAGAGCTTTGGCTGCACAGTGGTTTCTTTCATGTCTGTGTGTAGCTCTTTTGTCTTTTGAGATGGAAGGGGGTAAAATTTGCGGTACTTCAACAATCAGTAAGGAATTGACGTCACTTTAAGATACCGACTATCATGCTCACTTGTCTCCCGTAACCCATAGCTTCGTTCTCAGTGGGCGTTCTGACAGTTCTCGAACTCATAAGAACTGGGACGGAAAATCCCGGGGTGTTCCGGAACTTGAGGAACCGCGTTCTGCACTGCGAACGATTTCAGAACTGGAAGTGGAATAACCGCGCATGAAATAAATGCGCATGCGTCACCTACGTTCTTGAGTTCCAGTTCTGACAGTTCCGAAAAAAATCGGGGACTGTCAGAACCGTTCGGAACTGGATTCGCAAAACACTGCGAACGCAGAACTCGGCGTTCCGGAACTGGGCGTTCTGGCACTGCGAACGACAAAACTCGACTGCGCTTGCCCAGAACCGTTCGGAACTGGCAGAACGCACACTGAGAACGAAGCTCATGGCAATGGGTTAGCATCCATGTTGTTCGCCCTAACAGGGGATGCGGTATTGATACGACCGTACCTCCTAGGAACCAAATGAGCATCAAAACAACAACAAGTGAGCATCAAAATGACTAAACGGTTGATGAAGCAACAACATGAAATGAAAGAAACGAGTTTTAATAAATTAAACTATAATACAATAACTAATTACTAATGGGGAAACAACTAATGAGGGAATTGACAGAGGAATATCAGACTGTATTAATCTTCATTCGATGCAAATTCGACGCCAAAGAGTGCCTGTACTAAATTGGCTCGATTACAAATCTAAATAGATCAGGTGGACAGATAAATTTCCATTTCTCAAAAAGTCACTGAGTTTTTCTACTTTGTAAGCATAGTTAGGAAGGTACTGGTAAGTATCCCATTTCCTCATAGGAGGAGTGAACTTTTGGAGACTTGAAATCAAAATGCAGTCCTTGAAATAAAATTCTGGTTCAGTGTAGTAAAGCAATTTAACAATCGATAAGTACTTCTTTTTATTTTTCACACACATCCTCGTGTTTTTCGATAAGGGGACGTCGCAAAAAATCAAAAAATTCTTAAATAGCGACCACCGTTCAGTGATGACGTTTTTGAATTTAGAATCGAAAAGATAAATCAGTACAGCAGGATAACGGTCGTCTCGCGGTATGCCTCGTTGCATGTATTCATACCTGACCAATTCGATGAAACCGCAGTTGTTCAGAACGTCATTTGACCTAACAAAGAAGTCTTCTTTGAAGAAAATGGTGACGCCGTTTTCCTCGAACTCTTCCACAACCTTGGTTTTCAAATATAGAAAGAACCTGGTGAAATCCCTCTGTTCAACGGTGACCCCAAAGAAATTTCTGGGCCCAGGAACAACGGTGACTTTGGGTATCCATCTCGGGCTACTGGTGACCGTTCTAAATTCGTTGAAAACCGGGTTTGGAGCTTCGGCGTCGAAATGAGACAGAGTTTTGACGACGATTCCATTGAGCAGAGAAACAACGCCGGTATCCAAGAAATACGTTTCACAGTTAGGGTCACTGGCGACTTTAAGGTTCCCAATTTTGAAAAAGTGGTCACCGTTCTCAAAGAAGGTGTAACCCTTCGGGGAGGAACAGATGACTTCAACGCGGCTCAAACATTCAATGACGTTGAGAGCGAAATCGGTTATGAAAGTCATGTGGGGGCGTGCAGGGTGGTATACGCCGACCATAAGGGAGTTGTCGCTTTGGTGAATAGCGGTGGCTTCGTGTTCAAAAACCCTCACTAGATTTCCAGATGGGCAGCGCATTTCCAGTCTCCCGTTGGCAAACAAGAGGTAAAAGGCGACTTCACTGAACAAACAATCCTGCAAATCACGACAACAATAAACCTTCAGGGACTGCTGGACCAATCCTGAAGTAACAGGGGTATACATCATGAGACATTTCATCTGTAACAGTTCCACAGAACTTTTCGAATGTAATGCGTTCCTTATGATGTTCTCATTCCAAAAGTTCACAGACATTCCTCTGCCCATAAGTGCCGCCACTGTCCATGGCTCAGGTTCTCATAGGTCACCATGCCAACTAAGGACAGAAGGTGGTAGCATAACTTGGTTATGTACCAACTTATTGGTGGTTCATGGTTGACGTAGTGGCTCACAACAGTTTAATCCATTTAGCTGTATCTTCCCTTCATTTTAACAGAACATGAAATTCTTATATAGAAGCTGTGACTTTACACTTATAACCAGCCAGAAAAAGACCATTGCTGACCATGAATACAACTCAAATATCCATGCTACTCAGTCGATAGTAGTGGCACCTATGGTTGGGAAGTTAGGAAGTCAACAGCGTTGAAAGCACAGAGGTTTGTTCACATTGACTTTTTTCTGACGGTTAGCTGACTCCCAGAAAATTGTAAGAAACCAACCATGACCCAATACCATATTGGTAAGCGTTTAGAAGGGTTTGAATCTGATAATGGTTGGGAATCAAGAAGGCAGTGCATAGCCAGTTCTGGTCCGCCCTATTTTCTGTGGACTGATGGCGACCAGAAAACCGGCTTTGGATAGTCAGGAAACGACTGCGAACAGCTGTTCATAGATACTGTGCAGTCAGAAAAGAGTTTGAGAATCACTGAATGGCCCAACGCCTTCTGACGGTCACTGATCCATGTAGTTCAGGATCCATGGGAAAGTTACTGGTTGGGTGAGAGTTACCTGAAAAAGGCGCCTCTGGGGTCAGTTGTTCTCAGTCAGCTGCTAGTGATGTGGTTAAGAAGTGAGCTCATTTTATTTTGTATTTTCTGCTATTATTTTCCTTTCCCAAAATCTCTGTGCTGATGTTTATGAAACGATTTTTAACCTGTTCTGGGGGGGGGGGGGGTACTGGTGACACGAAACAACCAAACCCTCCAGAGGCATTCGCAAGCGTATAATACTGGTATATTTCAAAAATTTTAAGGTTTGCAATGTTTTGGATTATTTCAAGTTTTGGAGACTTGAAAACTCACGGCCCGAATTTTATCTGAAAATTCTTATCAATTAGACCAGTATTGTGCTGTGTATGATTCTACTGCCAAAGGGTGTACGATACTGGTGACAAAGGGTGTACGATACTGGTGCCAAAGGGTGTACGATATTGCTGCCAAAGGGTGTATGCCACTGGTGTCACCTTGATTTTTGCCCTGTATGAAACCAGTGGAGAAAAAAAACCGGTTTCGAGAATAATTGACTATAATTAGAGGGAATATAATTTCGTCACGTTCTTGGTTTCACTGTGTTCTCGATGAGTAGGAATATAATTTACTACTTTCCAAATGCTTTTTGGATGAAAACTGACCACAAAATTTAAGAAAAACTGGGAAATCTCGGCATAGTATGATACTGGTGCCACCACCCTAGAGGAGTTTGGGTTGAAGGTGTTAGTGCTAAATGGGTTAAACTGAAGAGATAAGATTAGCTAGCTCTACTGATTATTTTATTGTTGTAACAGTTTATCAGAGGAGATCAGCTGAATACTTGGAGTGAAAAACGACTAAACAGCGCTGATCAAACAACCAACATCAGTCAGGAAGGTGGAAAAATTTATCAATTCCCATCAACAAATAAATGCTGGTAGCAATTCAACGTTCTGACCTCAAACATGGAATCTTAACGTATTGATGCAACCCAAATGACAGATTGTTGGTTCTGTGATTCACACTCCGGGAATATACAGATGCAGGGAAAGGAGGAGGAACGACAACACGATAGAGTGAAGCATGCCAATACAAGACCACCCTCCCGTATACACCGAACTCCCTCAAACATCGTACAGCAAAAAAACTGTGACGTTATTCAGCTCCGGCGCTGCATGGGAAAGTCTAACATTAAGATGATACAAACTACTGTACTGAGGTATTGAGGAGCATTGTGAATGCAGCCTGGTATATTCTTAACGACGACCTACATCCATTGTGACCCTAAAATGGAAACAGCCAGTGAATTGATTAAACAACGTGGAATTAAACAGCTTCATTCACCTTTGTTTCTAGCTTCATCGACACATGAACACTGAAGTTCTTAGCCTCCTAGATGACAGCACCGCCGTTCGGCGGCTTGAAAGGACAAAACCCATTGTTTGGGTACTCTCCAGAGTATGGCTACTGAGCTATCAACTTTAAACTGTCATAATTGCACCAAAGTAAATTAACTTGATGGGCCGGGCCCAAGTGCTCAACTATATCGATTGGGGAAAAGCTGCGAGAGTGCATTATGTGTAAGAGCAAAGAGCAGTTTCCAAAAGCTTCAATCGCTTTACTAGCAGCGTTGGATGATTAATGTATTGCTGACCTTCAGGAGAACGTACCATATAAATTGTTGAGGGTATAAACTGTGTAGTGTGGTGACAGAGAATTAAGGCTGGGCGTGGATAGGTGAGGTTGAGATGTGAAGCTTGAGGCGTTGGATAGCTAGCGTTTAAAAGGTTACACCTATGGCTAGGCCAGGAAGGTTACCACCACTAAAAACGCTACAGGTTTTGCCCAGGCAGTTCCACCATGTCGGTTATCACCAGACCGGTTCCACCACACGGAGATCTTTTAGGCGAGAGGTTTGAGGAAGAAGGTGAGGAGAGAGAAAGAGAGAGAGAAAGAGAAGTCATCGACTTGAGGTTTGAGCGTAGAATGGCGAGCTGGGTAAGGAGGGCGTCTTATAAAGGAGCCCTTCTACCCTCCCCCAGCCCTCTGACGGTCGTTAGGAGCCGTTGGAGGATCGATGGAGGGAGATGACTACCTATGCCTCTTGCGCCACATAGAACCACCGTTCACTAGGTTTATTTAGGACAGTCTATGTACACTGAGTGGTATTCTAAAGGGGTACCACGACAGGTAGGGAAACAGATCCAAGGTGTGATGAAATTGAGATCTCCCTTGAAATACGAGGATGAACTATTCACGCAATGATCAAGCTCTTGCCTAAACCGTTTTTCTCAAAACCCCAAATATGCAGACAGGGCCCCAAATATGGGGGGTCCTTATGACGGCAATGCAGTTTGCAGGGCAGATCGCACTGCCCTGGATTGTTCGTCTCTACACTCTGCCCCCTATCATGTTGTCCTTCCCGCACCTTACGCCATAACCTGTAGAGAACTTACGAGCACCTCTATATCATGCGATTCAAAACATAATCCTACCCGAATTTCGTTGAAAGTGCTACGCCGGACTTTACCGGAAGTCCACCTTGTCGCTGTCTTCCTCACAGCCAAAAACTCGTACCAGTCATTGGAGTACTCAGTGAACCAAGCTTGGTCGCAAGCTGTGACGGAGTCCAACCAGTGCGTCGACACAGCGCGACACGCCAGGAGGTCCTTCGGCTCGAGGTTGACCCAAATCTGGTGAACCACCTCCGGCGGGAATTTCTTCAGAGGGTCCATCGCTTGAAGTCAACCCAAGGCGCTGGAAGATATCAAGAAACTCACTGAAACTCTGAGAACTACTTGGATTCACTGAAAAACTGCCTTTTTGCTCCAGGCCTTCCTCTGATGTGACCCTAGAACTACACAACTAGAACTAGGTGGAAATTCTCATATACAAGCAAGTCTCTGAAAGATATAACCATATTTATAAACGCTCCGTAACTGCACCTTTAGCAAAACGTACCCTTGAGCAGTCATTTGGTCACCCATTATACTCTTCTCCCAAACTGTGTTTGAACTCCAGTACTAAGATAACAGACGGCACACCATGGAGAAGTAACCTACATTGACATCAGAAGGAAGGTATACACTTAAATAGACAGACATTTCGCTTTTCCAGATACAACAGACCTTACAATTATTTCAAATTAAACCTATTTGATTTACAATTTAGTCCAGGGAAATAGATAGGTAGTAACATTTTGCTTGCATCGAAGAGATAGTTCTGCTTTTTTGGTTATGTTGTGTGTGATGAAAAAATTATCATGGGAAATCCAAGTTTTAGAACTCGACAACCTTCCGGAACGTTGTGAAATACTTGAAAAACCGTTCAATTTTTGGACTTTTTCCAGTTTCGGAATAATCACTGGACAATCATTAAAAAACGCTGTAAATCTCTACACAACGGTATATTATTTTGTACAGATCACACTTTTCTGTATATAACACCCTTTACAGATCACAGCACTCTGCACAGATAATCCCTTTACACAGACCACATACCCTTAGTACCTGACATCCTACTCGTCACTAGGTACCTTCCTAAATCACGTTAAAGTTTGCTAAAATAATTCCGTCAATGACAAACAATAGCTAAAATGGCAAAAAGAAACAAAAATAATGAATTCTGAAGGGAAATTTTTGATGCGGAGTGAAAAAAATATTAGTTTCGATGTCGGAAACTTAGGCGTTACAGTCCGTCACTTAGACCACTGCGCGTTAGCGCCCACCTGGCCGAGGGCCCGTAATGTGTGCTCTCAACTCGGCTTGATGCCTGCACAACCCTATTCTTTAGGGCCAACTGTATAGCAAATTTTGAGGCAACATCGCGGAATGCTCCGGATGGTCTCAAAAATTAAGGAAAAAATCGGACTATTTAAAAATTCGAAAAAACCCACACCTCAAAATACAACAATTTTTCCAGATAGGGATACCTTGGATATTTCAACTCCCATTTTTCACCCCTTAGATTTGAGTGACAGTAACGCCGAGCTTCGAGGACCAACAAGAGCGCAAACGGGACCCATATAACCAAATTTCGTGAATTTTGGTTCATGGGAACTAAGGAAAAGGCCCCGGACGGCGGACGGACGGAAATATTTTTATTCGACATTCGTATCCTACGTCCCTTGAGACGTAAACCTTGACATTTTGAGGGGGGGTATTTTTATTTTATGTTTTTTCATGGTCGATTCCAAAGGTTCATTATTGAAAAATAATATATAACCTGTTAAAAATATAAATATATTATTGGGACCATAAATATATGGACCAACCAACGTATAATATTTACTTTACTGCCAATAATAATCAGTAGGTACTTAATATAACACGTACCTAGGTAATCTCTTGGAACAAAACTACTAAAAAATTTAATTGTGACTCATCATTCTCAATCATCGTCGACATTTTTAATTATTGTTCATGTCCCCATATACGAAACAGGTAGGAATGATGTATGTACCTACCATCGTCTTTGTGAGAGTCAGACTAAAATAGGCAATCAAAAATATTCTTCAACATTTCGGCAAATTACCGTAATATTTAATATCATATTGTGGCAACTGACAAGTAACCCAATTTTATGATATTCTCGATTTTTCGAAACTGATTTTCTAGGTAAGTACCAATTATATTTGTATTAACCTCGATATCCAACGGATAGTAGGCACGTACCTACCTGCCTGTGAGTAGGTAGGTAGATATTCGTGTTTTAGCTAATACGTAAGTAATTTAATGTTTAGTGGAAAAATCATTTTTATTACTGAACACCCGGAAATCAGTGGACTAGAGTCTTAACAAGTTTTCAAATCTGATAATTCAAATCAAATCAAATCTCAATTTGATCAAATCTCAATCAAATTTGATAATTTGACCTTTGAAGCAAGAATAACATCATAACGAATCTTATTATTGTTATTGGTCACCTACCCTACGAACCTTTAGTTATTATTACCCCAAGAACTTTTATTCGTTGGTTTTTCGATAACCAGTAGACGGTACCTACCTAACAGAGCTGGGCAGAAGCAACAATATTATTTCTGTAATTAAATGCATTTTCTAGAGCTGCCAAACGTTCCAGAAATAGAAGCGAAAAGTCAGTTATATTATAACCCACTGAATAAAACACCAAATTACGGTTCTGTAATTAGCTGATGAATTCTGGTGTGAATGATTAAGTAAAGTAAATATTATGAAAGAATTTACCTGCACCAGATGTAGGAAATGGGTCGAGAAGGCAGAGAGAGGTCTATTATAGTATAAAACTACTGGTTGAGAGCATTCAGGAATAATGAACTTGTCAAAATACGAAGTGAAAAAGTAGGAAAACAACTGATTCGTAGGGCTAAATTATAGAAACAAGGAATCACATGGCAGTTGATTTAGTTTCCGCCAGTGAACAGGCCAGAGGCCACAGAAAAGGCGCACAACAAAAATATTCACCGAACGGAAGTGGAGGGGGAGTGAATCGATTAAAGGAGAATCGATTACTGTCGATAGCCGTGATTGGAATTTTGGAAGTTTATAATATCTACAGTATATTCTTGGCATGAGACCAAATAACTATGTAATGGACCTTTTAGAAACGACACCTACTGAGAGGGAGTACATAGGTCCCTACCTACATAGCAAAAATACTGAGCCCCAAGAGCGAAACTTCTTGAAACAATGAGCACCGAAAATTGGAACACTGGGACGATATATCGACAGTTGATTCGATTGTGAAACGCGGTTCGATACTGCGGAAGAGAGGACGTTGAGAGAAGAGGAGCAACCAGCAAGGCCATATGACTAGGGGGGGTTTGCTTCAAGGATCCCACGACCCAGCGCTGCCAGTGCTGCCAAACGTACGAGAATTATCGTACTATGATGGTACGCTCGCAGAAGTTCCGATTTCCAGGGAAAGAATAAAAAACGCTGCAAAGTCCTTGTCACATGGGGTTTATTATTCTACAGAAATGTTGGCTGTACATTTATTGTTTGTTTCATGTGAAATAATTGAAATAGCTATTTCTGATGGTTTCCACCAATTTTGGCCCCCAAAACACAAATTAGGTAGGTACGATCTTTTTTTTTTTTTTCAAATTAACTTTGATCATTGGTAGTTCCATTTAATCGTCTTGATCCACGTGTTGACACTTTTTCTAGCGTTATTCTACAAACTGATGGTGATTTCAGACGATTTCGCAGGTTTTTGACTCATACAAAATCAATTTTGGGAGCTGAACATCTGGTGCAACCTCAATTTTCTACTCCTTGGCCAAAATCGACCTCATATTCGATCTTCTCGTCCCCAAAATCATGGAAAACGATACCTCAAAAGCTCATGTTACCAACATGTTGCTAAAACGCAAAAAGTACCTATTTTTACACACATTTTCACTCATAACACCCCTGGGTGTATTCCGATCGGGCTGAAAAGTTTCGGGACACAACTAGGGCCCAAATGGAGCATGTGTGCGAAAGAACGACTTTTTTAGACCGAAAATGAAGCCTGTACACGTGATACGGCGGACGGCGTACGGCGGACGGCGGACGGACATTGCATCTTTTGAATCTACGCACCTTGAAACGGAAAAGAAAAAAGTTTGAGTGGGGGTTATTAAAATTTTTTGCTGAGCGATTAGGTACATAGGTGTATTATTCAGAGCCAAAAACCAAAACCCAACCAAAAACCAAAACCACACCAAAAACGCTGCTAATCCCTGCACAACGGTTTATTATTTTGTACAGAATACCCTTCTGTTACAGATCACAGCTCTATGTATAGATAACCCGTCTATAGAATTTGTACTCTTCTATACTATGTAGATCGCAGAACCTCCGTAGGTTAGTACGTAACCCCGTACTCGTTACTAGGTACCCCTAAATCACGAGTTAAATGTTGCTAAAATAATTCTGTCGATGACAAGCAGTAACTAAAACGGCAAAAAGAAACGCAAATAATGAAGTTCTGAAGGACAATTTTATCGATGTGGAGTGAAATAGATGCCCCTTCTGCGTAGATCACTGTTTTCTGTGGTCAATACCTATCCTCGTGGTAAAGTATAATGAACCGTTATGTAATCTGATAACTTGCCCATCAATAATACTTCAACGGTTGTTCGAGTTGCAAAAGTACCGATCAACAAAATCCAGCCCCCTCTTAGTATATGAACCGTTGTATAATAATTTACCGTTGTGTAACAATTTACCGTTATGAAATAATTTACCGTTATGCAATAATTTACCGTTGTCATAATTTGCCGTTGTGTAATAATTTACCATTGTGTAATAATTTACCCATCAATAATACTTCAACGGTTGTTCAAGTTGCAAAACTACCGATCAACAAAATCCAGCCCCTTCTTGGTAGATGAGCCGTTGCGTAATCATTTACCCTGCTGTAATAATTTACCGATGTGTAATAATTTACCGTTATGTAATAATATACCCATCAATAATACTTCAACGTTTGTTCAAGTTTCACAAGTACCTACCAACAAAATCCAATAGTCCATCACTTGTCAAATGAAATAATATCGCAGAACAAACAACTCGACTTCATACAGCCATCCTTGATTATAATCAGGTGCTCCCTAGCGATGATATCCGGGCCGGATTAATACCGTTTGATTCACGATCGTGTTGACGAAGCTTTTTGGTGCACACGAACGGCTGGACGAACGATGCTCCGGGTGGTCTCAAAAAATTGTTTAGCTCAAGACAAATTTAATAACGCAAAAAAAACCGTACTCTTCTATCGGAAGTTTTCGAGCTACGGCGTTATGAAAATTTCAACCCCTATTTTGAACCCCTTACAGATGACTGACATTAACGTCGAGCTTCGAGGACCAACTAGACCCCGAACGGAACCTATAACCCGAATTTCATCAATTTTGTTTAATGGTAACTAAGAAAAGTGACCCGTACGGCGTACGGCGGACAGACAGAAATTTTTTTATTGCATTTTCGGATTCTACATACCTTGAAACGTAAACCATCAAATTTTGAGGGGGGGTTAGAATTTTTTTTTTCATGCTCGATTCCAATGGTTCATTATTGAAAATAATAAACCAAAACGCTGCCACTTCGTTGTCACTTGGGTTTAATATCCTCCTGGACATGCGTACATAAATGTTGGCTGTTCATTTATTGATTCTCAGAAACACTAATTAGGCCTTTTTTTAAAAACAAATTACCTTTGATCATTGATAGTGCCATTTAATTGTCTTGATTCACCTGTTGATACTACTTCTAGTGTTATTACACAAATTCGTGGTAATTACAGACAATTACCCAGGTTTCTGACCAGTAAAAAACGAATATTAGGAGCTGAACCTTCGTAACAACCTCAGTTTTTCACTCTTCAGTTAAAATCAACTTCATATTTGGTCTTCTGTCCCTACAGAACATGGAAAAGGATACCTCACAAGCTGATGTTCACTAAAACCTCAAAAACCATACTTCTACAATCATATTTCCCCCATAAAACTCATGGGTGTTTTCCGATCGGGCTGCCGAACTTCGGAGCACAACTAGAACCCAAATATGCGTTCCCAAACTGCCTGCGGAGTAACGACGATTTTAGACCAAAATTTAACGTAAATTCAAGGCTGAAACTTCGTTAGAACTTCAATTTTCCACGCTTTGGTCAAAATCGACTTCATAATTAGGTACTGGTCTCCTCGTCCTGAAAAAAATGGAAAACTATACCTCTCAAGCTAATGTTACTAAAATACCTATTTTTACACCCATTTTTCACCCATAACACTCCTGGGTGTATTCTGATCAGGCTGCAAAATTTCGGGACACAACTAGAGCCCAAGTGGAGCCTGTGTGGAAAAGAACGAATTTTTAGACCGAAAGTGAAGTAGATATGGATGGTACAGCGGACGGACATTGCATTTTTGGAACCTACGCACCTTGAAACGTAAGATAGAAATTTGAGGGGGTGTTATAAAAAAAGTTCACTGAGCGAATACATAGGTGTATTATTCACAGAATGATAAACGAAAATGGGTGTAAAAATATGGTTCTTTGTTGTTTTAGTAGCACGAGCTGGTGATGCGTCTTTCTCCATGTTTTTTAGGACGAGGAGACCGAATATGAAGTCGATTTTGACCAAAGAGTGGAAAATTGAGTTCTAACGAAGTTTCAGCCAAATTTACGTTAAATTTTGTTCAAAAATCGTCGTTCTTCCACACACAGTTTGGGTCCAAATTTTGGAACACATTTGGGACCTAGTTGTGCTCCGAAGCTCGGCCGCCTGATCGGAATACACCCAGCGTTATGGCGGAAAAATGCGTGTAAAAATAGGGTTTTTGGAGGTTTTAGTGAACATGAGCTTGTGAGGTATCGTTTTCCATGTTTTTTGAGGGCGAGAAGACCGAATATGAAGTTGATTTGATCAAAGAGTGAAGAACTGAGGTTGTAACGAAGGTTCAGCTCCCAATATATATTTTTTGTTGGTGTAAAAAACCTGGGTAATTGTCTGAAATCACCATAAATTTTTATAATAACACTAGGAGTAGTATTAACACGTGAATGAAGACAATTAAATTGCACTATCAATGAGCAAAGATAATCTTTTTAAAAAAGAGCCTAATTCGTGTTTTTGAGAAACATTAAATGAAGAGTCAAAATTTCTCTAGGTATGTCCAGTAGAATAATAAACCCATGTGACAAGGACTTTGCAGAGATATTAAGGATGTTTGTACACAATGGATCCAGCCTTTCACAACGGAGATATAAGTCGGCGAGGAAGAGACAAGCTCGAGTGCTGCGTGTTATCTGGGGTCAAGAGATAACAGCCATATGCCAGTTTAGTACTTTCCCGATTCCCAACCGAGTTAAAACGTAAATAGCGCCGAATTCATCTGCGTCAATGTGAATATAAGTTTTCAGGGGTGAATGAAGCGGACGTCATTTTCACTTCATAGGATCGTCGTAATAATGAGGGGTGGTTAAATATTTATGTACAAAATCCCGAGACCTCAAAAAGTAAAAGGAAGTTAGGGATTGTGACGAAGTAGTTCCAATATTTTTTACCTACTCGTAAGGTAAAACAGCGACAAATTTCATAGTTTCATGACAATGACAATAACACGTAGTGGCAGTTCGATTGTCTTTTCACAGCAAATGAGTTAACCCATTCGTTCAGTTTATTTATTTATTTTATTTTAAATGAAATCAGATTCCATCCTGTGATTTTGACACCAACCGCACTCTTCTATGAGAAGTCGAAGTAGTTTTTATCCCTACACTAGTGACGTCACTGCACCCCCACCCCTCCCACCAGGGCGGAACCCCCTTGCCAGGTGTGACGTCACCAGTGTAGGAAACTACGTTGGACAGTGCGGTTGGTGTCAAAATTCGCTGGATGAAATCTATTTTCATTCGAAATAATAAAACAACTTTTTCAGGTTCACGGATAACGCTCATTATACATTTTTTAACATTTATATTTGCGCTATATTATTTACATCTGTATTCGCTATGAGGTGGAACGTGACAGTTCCAGTTATTTGTACAGGTATTAACTGTAAGCACTGTGTATGTCCGTGAAAGTACGTACGATTATACTTCGAAATATGCACAACCTCATACACCCTGTCTTTATAAATAAACCTGAAGTTGTAATATTATTACATTAAAAGTGTATATTTATTTATTTATTTTTTCTAAGGAAATAAACGATTAAAAAAACCACAGTCATGCAGCATGGCTATAAGAGCGAATTTTCGAAGTTTTCGGCATCTTCCTCCTCCGCCTAAAATTTTCTGAAAATTAATTTTCGGTCAATGTTTTCCCAACTTGATACCATACAAAATTAAAACAGGAGTAGTTTTACGCAAAGTAAAATTTGGGGTGGAAGGAGGGGGAGGGGGAAATCAAAAATGTTTTGAATACCAGAAGAGTAGGTATTGGGTACGTAGGTAACAAATTTTTTGTTCCATTTTTTGCCGAGTAACACCTCGGTTTGTAGATTTTCCAACGCTGAACACGATGGTGAAGTCAGAATTGCGATATCCCATTCCGTTATCAGATTAGAGCAGACGAACCAGGAAGAACATCTCAAGAAATAACCACGTTCCTTCATCTTCAAAGTGCTCCAGTTTGAGAACGGAATTAGATATCGCAATTCTGATTTCACCATCGTGTTCAGCGTACAAAAACCTTTAAAATGAGGTGTCACTTGTCAGACTTTTTCATTTTGGGAATTTATGGGTAATTTTCCCCCCCTAAAACTCCCCAAAACTCCCCCTTAGGGTGACCCGATTCTGCCCATCTTCGAACTTAGCCTGTCGATTGCCAAGACAGATTTTTCGTGCAAATTTGAACTTTTTATCTCAATTCTTTCGAGAGTTATCGTCTGGAATGACACATACATATATAAATATATATATAAATGTATATATAAATATATAAATATATAAATATATAAATATATAAATATATAAATATATAAATATACATATAAATATATATATATATACATATAATTTTTGGTGTCTTTCGGCAGGGAATTCAGGATGGTCTGAAACGGATTTTGGTATACAAATCTTTCGGAAATTCGAGTTTTAAAAATTTTGGACCGAGAACAATAGCTTCTTTTTCTTCGAAAATTCGCTAAAATATATGCAAGCCCTAGGAAGGTTTTGCATAAGTACAAAATATTTCCTGAGAAAGGCCGGCTCTAGGGATCGAATCCATAAGGCAATAAGGGGCATTCATACTTCACCGGTGAGTAATATAGTGTAGGGAAGCAACCTATTCACTAAGCCAAAGCGACATCTCATTTTGGTCTGACTCTGTGTTTTGGGAAGAGATTTTTATAGTATCCATGACAGGGTTATTCAGTAACTTCTAAAAGGGAGAGTTGGCGGCCATCTTGGCATTTTTGATCTCTTTCAGAGAGACACCTAACTAGATGTTTTTTCTCGAAAGAGAGAGTCCCTTTCTCATTTACCATTTATTTGATAGTGATCGTGTATCATCCTTCGTTCATCAGCTACCATATCAGTCATTTTGATGTTTGTTTTTCATCTCTTAAAGGTGAGTCGATTGTTAATTAAAAATATATACCTATATTATCGATTCATGAGTGAAAACTTCTACGTAGGTACAGGTTGAGAGCTGTTCAGTAAAATAGACGAACCTAGGAGACACTGGAAGAGACTGTCTCCCGAGGGAGACTATCTCGCCCAGGAGATTTTCAAAATAGATAACCTATTTTCACTATCTCCTTTAGTGAACAGGCCCCCAGGTTGCACCAATGTTAATACAGAAGACGCCCAAAAATCCTTGTTGCAGCCTAATTTTAGGAGTAGACGAGTTGTTTTCATAATAATTATATTGTATTGTCGAACCTTGTTGATTTTAATACAATACCTGGGGGCCTATTCACTAAGCCAAAGAGACATCTCTTTCAGGTCCGACTCTCTCTTTGGGCCAAATAGATTTTGATAGTATCCATGACAGGGTTATTCAGTAACTTTTCAAAGAGAGAGTTGGCGGCCATCTTGGCATTCTCGATCTCTTTCAGAGAGACACCTAATTAGGTGTCTTCCCTCGAAAGAGAGAGTCTATTTCTCGTTTGTTTCACAGTGATCGTGTAATATCCTCCCTCCTTCATCCGTGTAATATCCTCCTTCATCCGCAACCACATCGGTACTTTCGATCGTGTATTCTTTCATTTCATAAAGGTAAGTCAATTTAAATTAAAAGTATATACATAATCATTGATTCATGAGTAAAAACGTCCAAGTACGGGTTGAGGTAGGTACCTACCTACCTAAGAGGTTCATTAGGTGTAGATATAACACAAGCATTAAAAGCCCCCTAATTCGACTTTTTCTGTTTATAATTGAGACTTTTTTCAATTTCATTTAAACTTTTATCCGATTCGTGAGTAAAAACGTCCAAGTATGGATTGAGGTAGGTAGGTACCCATTGAATAGGTATTAAGAAATGCGTTCATTATTAAGGAATTGAACTCCCGTGGGAACGAACATCTCACACTTCATGGATACTATGGCATTTTCGTGTATTAGGATCCATATCTCTTTCTCAAGGTCTCTGGAGCTATTCAGTAAAATAGACGAACCCGGAGACATTGGAAGAGACTGTCTTCCCGGGGGAGACTATCTCTCGCGGGAGATTTTCAAAATAGATAATCTCTTTCCACTGTCTATTTTAGTGAATAGGCCCCCTGGGGGCCTATTCACTAAAAGAGATAATGATAAGATTATCTGTATTGAATATCTCCCAGGAGAAATAGTCTCTCTCGGGAGACAGTCTCCTATAATGTCTCCCGGGTTCTATTTTAGCTCCCGTGGCCTACCTCAACCCTTACTTGGACGTTTTTACTCATGAATCGATAATAATATGTACATATTTTTAATGAACAATCAATCGTCTTACCTTTAAGAGATGAACAAACACACATCAAAATCACCGGTATGGTAGCGGATGAACGAAGGATGATACACGATATCACAATCAAACAAACGAAAAATGAGAAACAGAGTCTCTCGAGAAAATACACCTAATTAGTCTGAAAGAGATCGAAAATGCCAAGATGGCCGTCAACTCTCTCTTTTAGAAGTTACTGAATAACCCTGTCATGGATACTATAAAAATCTCTTCTGCCAAAAGAGAGTCAGACCGAAAAGAGATGTCTCTTTTGCCGATAATATCTCTAGTTCTCGGTAGCACTCGCATCTCAAAATTTGAAAATCTATGCACTCATCAACAATACCGTTTCATTATTGGACAGAACGGTGAGTACTGTATGCTAGGTTGTGTGGTATGCGACATCTAGGAAATATTTCAGAGCGCAGCTACCGGAAATGCATTAGGTTAAACCCAATACACCTGCAACTCCCATTCCATACTCAACGTGTAACTAACTGGTTGTGTGGATTTATTGTTGGCCAACCAACAAATCGTCCGAGTATTGCTGAGGGAGCGTGTCGAACAACTGAAGGAGGGTGATCCGCTCGTAGATACAACAAAAATTGCGTAAAATTATATTTAAAAAACGGAGTAAAATGCCGCCAACCGCATATTTTTATCTCAATCCGTTCTCCAGATATGAATTTTTAAAGGATTTTTCAGGAAAACCTTGTTTTTTTTCCTTTTAAACTCAAATTTCTCCGCTTTACCTCATTCAATTTTACTTTTTGACATCATTTTCGGAATCAGCGTTAAATTTTCCATACGCTTGGTGTACTTCAAGTATTGAAAAGTACCATGTAGAGACCACAACAACAGCTCAAACATTAGACGAATTTGAAAAAATGAAATTTCTGAAATTTTAAAAACGTTACTACTCCTCCGAAAAAAATCCTGGTAACTAGCAGATCTCTTGAAAACTTCTTCATTTAATAAGCTTTCCAATGGTATGGTCAACTTTGCGATTATCTTGTTTCATTGATGAAAAATTCAAGTTTAAATGCAAGAAAACGTTAGGCACCTCAAAAGGGGGAATTTGATCAGAGGGTAGAAAAAATGTAAAAAAATGTTTTTAATTGAAAAAATTGAGTCAGTAATGCCAATTCACAATTCGAAATCAGGTTTTCCGGTAATTAGGAAAGCCCGTTTTCAAAATGCCCACCGTTATTTCTTATGCATGCTCTAGCACATTTTTTCAATTAAAAATATTAAAAGCTTTTTTTACATTTTTTCTACCCTCTGATCAAATTCCCCTTTTGAGGTGCCTAACGTTTTCTTGCATTTAAACTTGAATTTTCCATCAATGAAACAAGATAATCGCAAAGTTGACCATACCATTGGAAAGCTTATTAAATGAAGAAGTTTTCAAGAGATTTGCTAGTTACCAGGATTTTTTTCGGAGGAGTAGTAACGTTTAAAAATTTCAGAAATTTTATTTTTTCAAATTCGTCTAATGTTTGAGCTGTTGTTGTGGTCTCTACATGGTACTTTTCAATACTTTAAGTACACCATGGGTATGGAAAATTTAACGCTGATTCCGAAAATGAGGTCAAAAAGTAAAATTAAATGAGGTAAAGCGGAGAAATTTGAGTTTAAAAGGAAAAAAACACGGTTTTCCTGAAAAAACCTTTAAAAAATCATATCTCGAGAACGGATTGAGATAAAAATATGCGGTTGGCGGCATTTTACTCCATTTTTGATGTAATTTTACGCCAATTTTTTTGCATCTACGAGCGGATCACCCTGTATATAACGACCATTTCGCATACTCGTTCACAAGACTCAACGTCGTAATTTACGATACAATACCGATCTCAGTGAAATTCTTAGATGGCATTCAAGGAAACAACCTGAAACGACCGCCACAATCCGTTGAAAAGAACCATCATTTCACTTTTCATGTGCGCAGGACAAAGTTAACCTTTTGGAATTTGATGAAATTCATATGGGACCAGGTGGGGCTAACGAATTCCAAAAATCCTCAGCTAATTTTCTTGAAGATAAAATATGGAAATAACATGGAAACTGATGGACACAAAACTAATTTATTTTTTTGTGCGCGAGACGTTAATGGAAGCAATTTTGAGTGTAGTGGACAAATAATGTTTTCTTTCCTTACATCAAAACTCGTCATCAAACTTTCCATTCTTCGGTAGGTACTGGGGATATGTTATATTATAGTTAGACATAGCATTTTCGTTTTGGTTTATTATTCTGTGAATAATACACCTAGTGTATTCGCTCAGCAAAAAATTTGTATAACACCCCCTTAAAATGTTTTCTTTTACGTTTCAAGGTGCGTAGATTCCAAAAATGCAATGTCCGTCCGCCCTATCATCCATATCCACTTTCTTTTCGGTATAAAAGATCGTTTATTTCTCACACAGGCTCCATTTGAGCCGTAGCTGTGTCCCAAAACTTCGCACCAATCGGAATGTACCCAGGGGTGTTATGGGTGAAAGATGGGTGTAAAAATAGGGTTTTTTGTGTTTTAGTTAACATGAGCTTGTGAGTGTGAGCCCTTAATATTCTTGATATTGCGTTAACTTTTGCCTGTCGGCCTCCACCTACCTTGGGTGGGTTGGGGGCCAGGCAACGCTGGGCTCCTGAAGGGAGCAGAATTGATGGTATTGGGACTTGAGACACACAACGCCGGGATTCAGTAGTAAATGGGAAAATTTTATTGATATCCAAATAGGCCTTAATGATAAGCTACTCCCTAATTCCTACCTACTTCCTCCCAAGGGCTATTGTGCGTGAATTACCCGGTTTACACCCGACTGTACGACGATCGCGGAAACGGACGGGAATGAAATTTCTCGGGGTGGTCCACGTACCTTTCGATCCTGCTCCTCCGACCTGGAAACGAGCTAAGTCCCAGTCGTGCCGGTGTCGGATGGTGTGCTGGCTCTGTCGGTGTAGTACCAAGGATCGGGCCAGCTGATAGGTACCTCTTCCGATGGCACTGCGGTTGAGGGGTCGGGTCCGTGGCTCGAAGGATGCTTCTTGTTCGGGTTCCTGAACTCAACGACCTGTTTTCCTTGTCTTTCCTGCTCTAAGTTTTATTCTTCGATTGGTGGGGTATTGTTTTCCACCAATCATAATGCGCGAACACAGGCGCGTGTGGCCGAGGACGCAATGAGCTCCTGAGTCAGCGCCCTTTGTAAATGGGGCACAAAGAATGTCGAGGCGATCGGTGAAATGAATATTTTTCGCTGAATCGGGTCTGGCATCTCCCCCCCTCCAAATGAGAGGAAGGATCAAAGATCGTTCCGAGCCCTTGCCACGTTGGCGGATGGACCTGGGATGCTGGGTGGACCATGGATGCTGGGTGGACCATGGATGCTGGTTGGACCATGGATGCTGAGTGGACCATGTATGCTGACTGTAGTAGCACTTCGCAGTTGTTGTTTGCTAATGTGTACCACCGGTGGTCTGTTCGCCTTTGGTGGTAGTTTTCGGAATGTTCATTATTGATTTACGCGCACTTTCGCGGTGTAGAAACGTTGCGGCCGATCCTTGGGAGGTGTGGGAGGAAAAAAAGTCTATCGAATTTCGTAGGTACATTTATATCTAGAATGTAGTATAGTTATGTAGTAAGTTGGAAGAGCACCAAGCGCGCAAACATGTGTTGGAGCTTCCCTTAAGTTTTGTTTTCTTGTACAATATTGGTATAGTATAATATATATATTTTGTTTTCATTCTTCGCAATCTCCACCTATTTATTTATTTTAACTTACTTAACTTTAACTTACTTATTTATTTATTTACTTAAGTTTATTTTCACAGGTTTTTTAGCGAATTTTCAAAGAAAATGAAGCTATTGCAATGGCTTCGAAATTTAAATAATATAAATTTTTGGAAATTTTCTTCATAGAAATCCGTTTCAGACCATTCTAAAACGATTCCTGAAATTTAACACTTTTTTATATGTATATATATATATATATTTATTTATATATGTGTCACTCCAGACGATAACTCTCGATAGAATTGAGATAAACAGCTCAAATTTGCACAAAAAATCTATCTTGGCAATCGAAAGGCTAAGTTCGAAGATGGGCGAAATTGGCCTACTCTAAGAAGGGTTTTGGCGCATTTAAAGTGCGCAAAAATTACCCAAAAATCCCCAAAATGTTATTTTCCAACAAGTGACCCCTCATTTTAAAGGTTTTTGCACGCTGAACACGATGGTGGAATCGGATTTTAGATATCTTGATCCGTTCTCAAATTAGAGCATTTAAAGTGCGCAAAAATTACCCAAAAATCCCCAAAATGTTATTTTCTAACAAGTGACCCCTCATTTTAAAGGTTTTTGCACGCTGAACACGATGGTGAAATCGGATTTTAGATATCTAAATCCGTTCTTAAATTAGAGCATTTAAAGTGCGCAAAAATTACCCAAAACTAGGATAATCTTTAAACTCTTACCCCCCCCCCCCCACCCCCTTAGAGTGGTCAGATTGAAAAATGTGAGAAGTATTAATTGAAGACGAGAGTTCGAAGCAAAAAAGGGGGAGGCAAACGATTAGTACAACTCCTTGAATTTCCCATTTGACATATAATTGTTATGATACCTTCATAGATAGACAAGTACCGGCCCACGTATTACTAGAAGGAAGACGTTATAGTATTATTATATCAGCTTTTGACTGTAAAACACTGTGCCTAAAATATCTCCCTAGGTTTCCCAACCAATTTTAACGCAGTTCTTTCCTAGACAGTTCCTGATTTTAGACATCTGGCGACCCTGCCAGGATCAGAAGTGTTCATATTACCTTGTTTTTTTTTTTTAATCAGGCTCTGATAATTTTCAGCTCAATTTTAACAACCGGTCATTATGACTACGCCTTTGCTAATGATGATTATCTTCTGAGTCCTAAAATTCTTACGTCATTTCCTTTGCGATTATACCTATTTAACTTTTATTCAAATTCTCCATTCCATTGGACTAAAAAAACTCGTCTCTTTAGATATTTTACATTAAATAAAGAGTAAGGTGACTCAGTAGAGGGGACTCAATGAGCAAAGGTAGGCTTTCAGTTGATTCAACTCAAAGTAGGCAGGTGATCTACCGGTATACAAATGAGAAACGACCCTCATAGCAATACGTCCATGGTTCAATGAAGAAACCAGAGTATCAATGTGCAGAAAAATCATCACACAGTCTTACTTCTCTTATAATTTAGGTTGGACGACCAACTTTTGTATTTCTACAAAACAATATGGAAATCACATGAGAGGTGCTTAGGTACCGATCCGAATTATACTGCACCATTGGTCCTGTTTACATCGTGAACCATAACGTGGAATGGAAAGTTGCGATGTATCCGTACAGGCAACTTTCGATTCCAATAATTCTCAAGCAGTTTCAGGTCCACTCAATGTTGAATACTAGAATAGAACAATATTTCAACGTAGCACCCACATGTTCTTCCAAGTGATCCTTCCAGAAACCACATCCTTCCTTCATAGTTTATTTCAAGATTGAGCCTGCATGAAAAACAACCTGCACTTGAAGCACTCATGATTTTCTATAACTCCTTTACCTACTGCACTCTCTTGAGTAGGTAAGTCAAAAGTCCTAACTACCCTATCCTACCTAATATGAACCCACAGCGATCAAATCAAATAAACAAACGGTAGAATCAGGATGGACAAAACGTACAAATTAAAATAAATACGAAGAGAATATACATAGAAAACCAAATTTTAGACCGAAGTTTTCCTTTATTCAAAACCATAGCCATTAATTCGAATATTTCTTTGAAAATTCGCTCATTAAGTCATGCTGCATGTTTTATTTCATAAGTATCATTACAGTTGTATTGGCAGATAGACATTGTAACATTTGATTGAACTATCCATGAGGTAGCTGTGCTATCTCATCCCGTCTCAAGTCCCAATACCATCATTTCTGCTCCCTTCAGGAGCCCAGCGTTGCCTGGCCCCCAACCCACCCAAGGTAGGTGGAGGCCGACAGGCAAAAGTTAACGCAATATCAAGAATATTAAGGGCTCACATATATGCCGTAATAATAACTTCATGTTTCTCGGTACTGTTCACCTGTGACGTTAACGGTTGGGGTTGAACGGACTTTGGCGTATCCCCCATTAATGGAATAAGTAATTGAACATAACGAATATTAAAGAGGGAAATGTGTTCAAATGTGTTTATATGTTCGGCGGTGTTACTGTGGCGTGATACCTACCTGTAATATACATCCTACAAACATGAGGTGTATTTCAAGAAATCAAAATGGCTTAAAATCTGCAACATGGGTTAAACCTAAACAAGCATGCAACATGCAATGTATTTAAAGTCAAGCTTATAAATCTAGCTTATAAATAAACATCTACGAAAACGGCAAAATATTAATAATTAATTACTTATCTATGGAATTTATGAGGGTACAATGAAATGATAATAATTAATTGCCCTTAAAATTCTACGAGGGGGACCTAAAGCCTTAGGGACTTGAGGCGCCTCCACCAATATGTGAGCCCTTAATATTCTTGATATTGCGTTAACTTTTGCCTGTCGGCCTCCACCTACCTTGGGTGGGTTGGGGGCCAGGCAACGCTGGGCTCCTGAAGGGAGCAGAATTGATGGTATTGGGATTTGAAACACACAACGCCTGGATTCAGTGGTAAATGGGAAAATTTTATTGATATCCAAATAGGCCTTAATGATAAGCTACTCCCTAATTCCTACCTACTTCCTCCCAAGGGCTATTGTGCGTGAATTACCCGGTTTACGCCCGACTGTACGACGATCGCGGAAACGGACGGGAATGAAATTTCTCGGGGTGGTCCACGTACCTTTCGATCCTGCTCCTCCGACCTGGAAACGAGCTAAGTCCCAGTCGTGCCGGTGTCGGATGGTGTGCTGGCTCTGTCGGTGTAGTACCAAGGATCGGGCCAGCTGATAGGTACCTCTTCCGATGGCACTGCGGTTGAGGGGTCGGGTCCGTGGCTCGAAGGATGCTTCTTGTTCGGGTTCCTGAACTCAACGACCTGTTTTCCTTGTCTTTCCTGCTCTAAGTTTTATTCTTCGATTGGTGGGGTATTGTTTTCCACCAATCATAATGCGCGAACACAGGCGCGTGTGGCCGAGGACGCAATGAGCTCCTGAGTCAGCGCCCTTTGTAAATGGGGCACAAAGAATGTCGAGGCGATCGGTGAAATGAATATTTTTCGCTGAATCGGGTCTGACAGTGAGGTATCGTTTTCCCTGTTTTTTAGGAAAAGAAGACAAAGTATGAAGTCGATTTTGACCAACGAGCGAAGATTCGAGGTTCTAACAAAGTTTCAGCCCTAAATTTTGGTTTAAAATCGTCGTTCTTCCTCACACAGTTTGGGTCCCCATTTGGGTCCTAGTTGCGCTCCGAACCCAGGGGTGTTATGGGGGGGAAAAATGGGAGTAAGGTTCTTCGATGTGTTTTTATTTTGAGGTTTTAGCTAACATGAACTTGTGAGGTATCGTTTTCCATGTGTTTTAGGACGAGAAGACCGAATATGAAGTCGATGTTGACCGAACAGTGAAGAACTGAGCTGGTAAAGAATTTTCAGCACCCAAAATTCATTTTTTGTGAGTCAAAAACCTGGGAAATTGTCTGAAATCACCATAAATTGGCATAATAACACTGGAAGTAGTATCAACAGGTGAATCAAGACAATTAAATAGCACTATCGATGATGAAAGATAATTTGTCAAAAATAGGATAATTCGTGTTTTTGGGGGCTAACATAGGTGGAAACCATCAAAAATAGCTACCTATTTTAATTATTTCACATGAAAGAAACAGTAAATGAACAGCCAACATTTCTTTAGGTTGTCCAATAGAATAATATACTAATAATAAAATAAACCCATGTGACAAGGTCTTTGCAGCGTTTTTGGAATATGCGCATTGTGAAACGTAAAACAAAAAAAAACCACAGTCATGCAGCATGGCTATAAGAGCGAATTTTCGAAGTTTTCGGCATCTTCCTCCTCCGCCTAAAATTTTCTGAAAATTAATTTTCGGCCAATGTTTTCCCAACTTGATACCATACAAAATTAAAACAGGAGTAGTTTTACGCAAAGTAAAATTTGGGGTGGAAGGAGGGGGAGGGGGAAATCAAAAATGTTTTGAATACCAGAAGAGTAGGTATTGGATACGTAACAAATTTTTTGTTCCATTTTTTGCCGAGTAACACCTCGGTTTGTAGATTTTCCAACGCTGAACACGACGGTGAAGTCAGAATTGCGATATCCCATTCCGTTATCAGATTAGAGCAGACGAACCAGGAAGAACATCTCAAGAAATAACCACGTTCCTTCATCTTCAAAGTGCTCCAGTTTGAGAATGGAATGAGATATCGCAATTCTGATTTCACCATCGTGTTCAGCGTACAAAAACCTTTAAAATGAGGTGTCACTTGTCAGACTTTTTCATTTTGGGAATTTATGGGTATGTGCTGGGTTGCTATCGTTCCTAGGTAACCCCATAGTTACTACACAAATAAAAGTTCAGTTTCGTGTAATCTTTCATGCGGGAATCATTCTGTAGATCATAACATGGCGCAGATCCGGTAGAAATGCCGAAAAAGTTGAAGGCGGAGGTGCTTCTAGATGAGCGGCTGGGGCCGGTAAAACTAAAAAAACTAAAAAAACTAAAACTAAAACCTAAAACTCCCCAAAACTCCCCCTTAGAGTGACCCGATTCTGCCCATCTTCGAACTTAGCCTGTCGATTGCCAAGACAGATTTTTCGTGCAAATTTGAACTTTTTATCTCAATTCTTTCGAGAGTTATCGTCTGGAATGACACATACATATATAAATATATAAATATTTAAATATATATATATATATATACACATATAATTTTTGGTGTCTTTCGGCAGTGAATTCAGGATGGTCTGAAACGGATTTTGGTATAAAAATCTTTCGGAAATTCGAGTTTTAAAAATTTTGGACCGAGAACAATAGCTTCCTTTTCTTCGAAAATTCGCTAATTGTTGAGAGGGTGTTCGAAATTTTTTTTTGCTGAGCGAATACATAAGTAGGTTTCTTATTAGCAGAATAATAAACCAAAATGGATGTGGACAGAAAAAGGACGCCATAAATTGGTAGAAATCGGTGGGTAACTCATTGGTTACGTGTCCAATACCTTCGATTGCATTATCTCTCAGGAAGTATTGAGTTGGTACCCACCGATTTCTACCAGTTTGTGACGTGCTTTTTCTTTCAACATCCGTGTGTCGCATGAGGTTTAATTCAATTTGCAAAGGTTTCACACCTCTTTGGCTAAATATCCATTTAGCTACGAAAATGCTATATTTCGAAAAATTACCTCCCTACTGCTCCCAGAGAGAAACAAGTAAGCTCAAGTTGCGTCACAGTAAAATAATAAACTATCGAGATACTTGATGATAGGGTAGACGTAGATAAATTAATAAGGTTTATTCCGTAAACTTCGGGATAATTGTAGTGTTAATTGTTAGATTTGGTACCATAAGAGCGGATATGTGACCTGGATACCTTCAGGACGTGGCCACCCGCGACAGGACGTTCATCTCTCATTGTATTGTCGAAGTTTACCACTGTGATTTAACCCCTTATTCTCCGGGCAACTATTCATTTAGGATGAATAGATGAGAGCAAAACAGAGCGAGAGAAATTAAATACCTAGTTACCCCGTGTAACAGTTGATATAGACTATAGTACAGAATGTGTACTAATAGTAACTATTTTAATCAATTAACTTCATTATTAAAATCATTTTGAATCATTATGGTATGGGATCGTCTGTGACCTAACCCACAAGTACCCTCGAAATTTCAGCCCATTTCGACCTTTATTTCGGGTAGTTACGGGCTTATAAGAATTTACCACAGACAGACAGACAGGCAGACAGACACTGAACCAAAAATGTTCCTTGATGTCTGAAACGCAAAATGGTTGTGTAAATTTTCATTTTGGAGGACATGAATTTTTTTTTTAATACTCATTCACGACTCCAAGGCTTCCCTACCTTCAGTAGTGTGGAAGCAAAAAGGTCACTCAAAGAACCTGCTGAAATCGATAAAGAAAAGAATGAAAATTTTAGAAAAGAAAATGAGAAGATGATATAATGGGGAAATCTGCTTTTCCCACCTCAAAATAACGACAATTACCTATCTAAAAAGTGTAAAAACGAAAACGTAAGGCCTCGGCCACTTCTGAGGGTCGAGCCTAAAAATTTACAACTTTCTTCTAATATTAGGCGGAACGCTGTTCTCACCAAGCCATTAGTGAATTATTATCAGAACATCACTAATTTAATATTAGTATTCCCAGGAATTCCCTGACTGGCGGCCCCCATGTTTTGAGGCACATAATGATTAAGATTTCAACAAATTTTCCTTCGCAATCAGATGGCTGATGTAATATTACAATAGAAGAAATATAGCGTCGTTACAAACTATGACATGGGTACCTAGTTGCCAGCTCAAATCATAGTAGGAATTCGTGTACCACCTGATAGAAGTAGGTAAGCTCAGGTGCACGATAATTCTGGACTTTTATCGGCCGCAAACTGTGAAAATGTTCAATAAATATTAGTAATTAAGTACAATAATATTATAATTTATGTTATTTGAAAGTAGTTACGTATACGAAAATTCTCTTATTATTTCAAGCTGTAGGAGCTGTGTTGGACTTCATGAATTATTTAACTTGTGGAAGAAACACGACTATAAATCGCCACTCATGAAGAATCAATTTAGACATTTCTTGAGTCTAACAATAATTTCCAGTCCTACAAAAATATCACACTGCAATGTGATTTATCATATCGCTACTTCCTTATATTTATGTGACTTAATTTTGTGCCACTAACAATTGATGTTTCTATTCAGCGAGTTTTAGTGTATGTATTTGCAATAATTTTATTTATTTATTTATGTATTTCACGGGACAAATCAAAGGTAGAAATCTACCTTTATTTCAAAGGTAGAAATCAGAAAACTATCATTGTGCACACGCATTTACCCATTTATCTTGCGAAACACAGATTAAATAGGTGCCTATCACAAAAATACAAGTGGAAAACCTAAATTGAATAAATAATGAAATAATAACCGAACATGATTCAATAATAATAGATAGGATTCAAATATCAATTATGATTTAGTTAGAGCGAACAATTTATTCAATGGAATAAGTATAATATTGGAAACTAACGAGATGAGTAGGGACTGGAATTATACAACACGAATTATACAGCACAAAATTTGGCCAAAATATGCACCCCAAGCAAAATTACGTTTAAAAAAATTTAAAATATTTCTAAAATGAACTAAATTTTGCTGTGAGACGTACAGGTAGTCTATAAATTATGTTACAGTTATTAAATTAATTATAGAAAAGGATCAAGAAAGAAAATGCAATGAAAATGTACACACTTTTTCTCTCGCCTATACAATATTTACATTTATTCAAAAAAAGTCACTTGCTATCACAATTATAGCACTTGATCACAATTGGTTTTTCCCAAATTGCCAATTGTGACATATTTATAGCCTGAAAGTAAAACGCAATCCCATTCAGGGATAAATGGTAAGGGCGCGCCCAAGCCCTACCAGGTACATGGGTTAAAAGGTACATGGGTTAAACGGTGAATGGCCTAAGAATATCCGTGACCCCTTTTCAGAAACACATATCTCGGAGGATTTGGCGACTGGAATGCCGAAAAACAGGGAACTTCCCCAATTCGATTGAAAATGCAGGAATATGCACAAAACGGCCGAAATATGCAAAAATCTCCGAAATCGAACAAATATGCAAAATATGCTACTTATTTAAATTTCGATTTAACACACGCTAAACGCTTCAGACACCCTCAAAACGGAAAATTAGAACGATATACACGATAAAAAAATATGCAAATTCCAATAAAAAACGGAGTTATAATATAACAAAGTCTATTTCCACGAAAACAATGAATACAAAGTTAAATCGATTTCGACGGTTAGGTCATCATCAGTAACAAACATGAACTGAAGGTACATCGCAAAAGCACAGCTTATATAGTTACAGAACTTGAATCCTATAGGTCGAGAAAGTGAAAGGTAATATCCAATCAGATTGAAACAGGTAATAGTGGAGGGAGAACTTGAATCCTATTGGCTCAGAAAAGTGAAAGGGACTGGGAGGATCTACAAATGCCAATCAAGGCAGACAAAGTGAAAGGGAGCTCAAACAGTGGTGAGGGTAACATTGTGAAGGGGGGGACCAAGCTATTGCAGGAATGAACCTATCAACGGTGAAACATGTTGAGGGACCACCTCATTCAGACATTTACCAGACCTATCACTCTTAAGAATTTCGAACCTTTCAAGTACATCCAACATACCTCCCTTTGGGCAAAAATGAGGAAATTCTACATACTGTCTATTTGTTAAATCAAAACTAAAGTCATGATTGGATTCACTCAGGTGACTTGCGAAAGCAGAATCACCTTTGCTATCCCTGAAATCCTTTTCATGTTCTTTTATTCTTTCCCTAAACTTCCTTCCAGTTTGACCACAATACTCAAGCCCACAAGAACATTTCAGCTTATAAACCCCACTTTTATCCTGAACCATAATCTTATCTTTAACAGAACCCAACGAAGCTTTGAGATTATTTTTATTTTTAAACCCTACTTTAAAACCTCTAGATGATAACATTTTCCCAATTTTGTCAGAAATCTTTCCATAATAAGGTATACTTATCCACTTTTTCTCTTCCTAAACAATTTCTTTAACCAAATTTGATACACTGTCCCTACACTTTTTCCTAAGAACCTTATTCCATATAGAATCAATGAGAGCACCCTCATATCCATTACTTGCGGCTATACTTTTAATAATTGATTTTTCTTTTGATAAATTTTGATCATTCATTGGTATTGACAAAGCTCTATTGATCATACTATGGAAAGCAGCATGTTTATGAACTAAGGGATGATTTGATGAACTATGAATAGTGATATCACTGTAGGTATCTTTTCTATAAATGGAGAACTCATGCTTTTTGTTAATCAATGAGATGGACAAGTCAAGAAAATTTAGCCTATTCCCACCTAATTCAAGAGTGAATTTAATAAAAGGATCTAATGTATTGATTTTTTCATGAAAAGAATTTAGTAGTCTTTCAGTTCCTGTCCATAAAATTATTATATCATCAACGTACCTATACCAATATAAGAGGTTATTTGATTTATATTTTTCAAAAATTTGTTTTTCAAGATAATCCATGTAAATATCCGCAAGCAAAGGAGACAAAGGAGAACCCATAGCTACCCTAGGCTGAGTATAATATTTGCCTTCAAATAGAAAATAGTTCTGGTCCATACAAATAGACATTAAACTACACAGTTCATCTTTTTAAAAAACATCAAGATTGGACTGATGGATAAGCCTGTTAACCACATCTTTGCAGCTAGCCACATCAATATTGGTGAACAAACTAACCACGTCAAAAGAAGCAAGTTTGGCATTTGGAGGCACTTGAATCCCGCTAATTCTAGAAACCAGATCGTATGAATTTAGAACAGTATTTTTTGGCCGAAAATTGATCTTATTCCTAAACAAAGTATTTAGTTTTTTGGCTAATTTGTAGGCGGGGGCACCAATATAAGACACAACCGGTCTCATTGGTGCGCCTACTTTGTGAATTTTTGGAAGACAAGATAACCTAGGAGCATGTGGATGTGAGGAGCATGTGTCGAAATCGATTTAACTTTGTATTCATTGTTTTCGTGGAAATAGACTTTGTTATATTATAACTCCGTTTTTTATTAAAATGGGTTTCCACAACTTCGTCGCGAGTGATTTAATTCGTATGCAAATTCCAGCCAGATCCAAATGCAAATTTTTTATTAGAAAATTCGTTCTACTGCAATTATTCACGGGGCTTTATTCAGTAGAACAGTCAGTTACTTAGTTCCATTCGAGAGCGGGACAATAACGTCGAGACAAATGGACGAAAGAAACGCGAGAAAAACGCCGTATTTCACGAGTAGAGAATGAGCGCTCATTAGACGGTGAAAAAAAATAAGAAAGAAATGCGTTCTAAGTGACAATGAAATCGTTCATTTTCAAACAAGAAAACCGCAAGGGTCTCGACCAGCACGTGAGCAGTGTCAAAGATGATTTCACTTGCACAGAGACAAGACATCGGAGAGAAAGTTTTTAGAAAATTACGTTGGATAAAAATACCGAGTTCGGATCACTTGAAATGTGTTTAAAAAACAAAAAACGCTGCAAATTATTACACAACGGTTTATCATTTACATGTATAGATGCCCCTTCTGCGTAGATCACTGTTTTCAGTGGTCAATACCTAACCTCGAGCTCTCCCCAGGAAAGCCCTAAATCGAGTACTGGAGCCGGCCCGGGAAATAGTTTCACAAAAATGCGCAGGATTGAATAATACAATAATTAATTATTTGTTGTTATTCATTTAGCATAACGTATGTTCAAGTTCCAGAAGTACCTATCAACAAAATACAAAAGTTCCATCATTTTTCCAAATGAATAATATAACAGAACAACCAAATCGACTTCACACAGCCATCCGTGATTATAATCAGGTGCTCCCTAGTGATGATATCTGGGCCGGATTCCTGAAAATTTCAACCACACAATGTCAACGCCGAGCTTCGCAGACCAACTAGACCCCAAACGGGACCCACAAACCAAATTTCATTAATTTTGGTTCATGACAACTAAGAAAAGTGCGAAGTACCTACGGCGGACGGACGGAAATTTTTCTTTTATTCCATTTTGAGATTCTAAGTAGGTACCTTGAAACAAAGACCATCACATTTGTGGGGGGGGGGGGGGGGGGTGATTTTTTTCCATGCTCGTTTTTAAAGGAAAAAAAAACTACAGGATAAAAATAGAAATAGTCTATTTCCACGTAAAATAACATATTGTACAACCGGTTTCGGTTGTTACACCATCATCAGTGCACGATTTAAAAAAAAAAAATCGTTTTTAAAGGTTCATTACTGAAAATAATAAATCAAAAGTAAGTCGTTTCAATTATAGTCAACATTCAGGTGAACGCATTCAGTGTTCATTACCTATTAATTTCGGTACCACTAAGTAGATGACATACTTACTGGACTGTACTAAGCACGTATCGACCTTTTCAGAAAAACGTCTGCCAATTCGAGTATGCAGTACAGCTTCCTCACTTCAATCACATGAACGTATAAGAATAGTTTTGTAGTCTCGTTTTGATACGGGACGACCTGCGATCCAACCCGCGTGTATCCTCAACATTTCAGCTCTCTACGACCATTTGTCGCGTTGTTAGAAGCGTTACAAATGACTCGTCAACACTTCATGTTAGCGCATGCGCAGACAAAAATTACGGTACGATTCCAATGAAATTCATAAGGAACTATCAAAGTATTATTCCTGATCGATCCTCCAAATCTGAACTCATTTGAACGATATTTCAAGTAGTTATGGGCGTTTCAAGTATTTCACGTTTGCGCATGCGCAGACGAAAGGAGTTCCATGATTTTCAAAAGAGACCACCTGCGATTCAACCCGCGTGTATCCTCAATATTTCAGCTCTGAACGACTATTTTTCGCGTAGTTGGAAGCGTTACAAATGACCGGTCAACATTTCATGTTCGCGCATGCGCAGACGAAAGTAACATCACGATTCCAATGAAATTCATTTGGAAGTGCCAAAGTATTATTCCTGATCAACCATCCAAGTTTGAACTCATTTCAACGATATACCTATATGGGCGTTCAGTACACGATAGATCGTGTTCTTACTGATGATGGTGTAACAACCGAAACCGGTCTACAGTTTGTTAGTTTGACGAGGAAATAGACTATTTCAATTTTTATCCTGTAGTTTTTTGTTTTTTTGGTAATGCTGCGTGTGACTGGACCTACCCTTGTACGACTGGCCTTAAGTGGGAAGGAACATCGATAAAAATAATTACCAACCTAAAAACAATTTATTCATTCGGTTGTAGCCCTCCTAGTTCTCAACAAAGACAACTTTGAGAACTGACAATACAAATAACACGTGGCAAACTCACGAGAATTCGGCACGTGAGCAAACTTGGAAAATGGTTTTCACTACTTGACGCCGAACAAACGAGGTGAAAGCTGATGAGCGATCCATCGGGTGAGAGCTGAGCGCCGTGAGCGACCCAAGCGGCCACTTGCGCAATTAAAGTACGTGCGGCGATTTGTCAACAACGACTTGCACCCCCCACCACCACAGGGAAGGGATTGTGTAATGTTCGAACTAGAAGTCTGTGACTTGGTGGTGTTAGCGGTTAAATCGTTTTATAACATCGAATTAAACGGGTGGAGACGCGGCGACCGAGAAAGTTTGGTCTGAAGTGTCATTTCCTACTAAGCATTTTCGTTTGAATTTTCAATAATCGAACATGAAAAATAAATTTAGCACCTCAAAATTCGATGGCTTCCGTTTCATGGTACCTACGTAGAATCCGAATATGGAAAAAAAACTGCTAATTATTACACAACGGTTTATTATTTACCTGTATAGATTCCTGTTCTGTGATCAGTACCAACCCTCGAGATAAATCGAGTAGGTATTGGATCCGGCCAGGCAATTACAGTTTCATAATTATAAGCGATGGATTCAAAAATTTCATGTCTTTGCCCTGGCACATAGCACAATTTTTCCTAACCGGGAAGCCTGGAAGACATCATAGATAATTGAAATTTCTCCCTTGAGAGGGAAAAACATTAAATCATGTTTAATGTTTTTCCCTCGCAAGGGAGAAATTAGATATAGTTTTTTAATGTCAAGAAAAAATGAAAGCCACAATTTCACTGAACTCTACAAGTATAATGTTGCATTTACTGTACTTATTATAGAACTCGCCATCAACATATGGTTGCTACAACAGAAGGTAGTAACT
Source organism: Leptopterna dolabrata (assembly GCA_954871275.1). Lineage (NCBI taxonomy): Eukaryota > Metazoa > Arthropoda > Insecta > Hemiptera > Miridae > Leptopterna > Leptopterna dolabrata. The sequence continues at coordinate 1,861,657 of OX940989.1, read as the reverse complement.
GTGTAGTAACCAATGAAAAACGTAGCTATTGACTCTTGTTTCTTTCGAGTGCGATATTCTTTATGGTTGCTACAACAGAAGGTAGTAACTGTGTAGTAACCAATGAAAAACGTTGCATATTTGCGTGTCGGAATTCACAGAATGACCCCCAGCCCTAAAACATTAAACATGTTAATTCTATAATTAATTATTATTTGTCGTTATTCATCGAGCATAACGTTTGTTCAAGTTACAGAAATACCTACCTACCAGAAAAATCTAAAACAACCACCATTCTTCAAATAAAATAATATAACGGAACAACTGAACAAATCTGAACTTTTTCAACGATATTTAAGGTAGTTATGGGAGTTTCAATTATTTCACGTTTGCGCATGCGCAGACGAAACGATTTACATGAATGTGAAACGGGACCATTTTTTTACGATCCGATCTGCGTGCACCCTCAAAATTTCAGCTCTGTACGACTATTTTTCGCTTAGTTAGAAGCGTCACAATAAAAAGGTCAACATTTCAAGTTCGCGCATGCGCAGATGAAAGTTACAGTACGATTCTAATGGAATTCATTTGGAACTATCACAGTAGGTATTATTCCTGAGCGACCCACGAAATCTGAACTTTTTCAACGATATTTAAAGTAGTTATGGGCGTTTCAAGTATTTCACGTTTGCGCATGCGCAGGCAGGACAATTTCCATGAATTTGAAACGGGACGATTTGCGATCCAACCTGCGTGCACCCTCAAAATTTCAGCTCTCTACGACTATTTTTCGCGTAGTTAGAAGCGTCACAAAAAAATGGTCAACATTTCATGTTCGCGCATGCGCAGATGAAAGTTACAGTACGATTCTAATGAAATTCATTTGGAACTATCACAGTAGGTATTATTCCTGAGCGACCCACGAAATCTGAACTTTTTCAACGATATTTAGAGTAGTTATGGGCGTTTCAAGTATTTCACGTTTGCGCATGCGCAGGCAGGACAATTTCCATGATTTTGAAACGGGACGATTTGCGATCCATCCTGCGTGCACCCTCAAAATTTCAGCTCTGTACGACTATTTTTCGCTTAGTTAGAAGCGTTACAAATAAATGGTCAACATTTCATGTTCGCGCATGCGCAGATGAAAGTTACAGTACGATTCCAATGAAATTCAGCAATATTCAGGGTAGCTATGCGTTCTAGGTATTTCACGTTTACACATGTGCAGACGAAAGTTACAGTACTTTTTCAATGATTTCTGTATAGGACCATCAGTGGCCCAAACCGCACCTACCCTCCAAATTTCAGTGGATTTCGAGCATTATTTCGGGTAGTTATGGGCGTTACAAGGAACTGACTACATAGACAGACAGACAGACACGGAACCAAAAATAATGTTCCTTGATGTCTGAAACGAAAAATGGTAGTGGAAATTTAAATTTTGGAGGACATACATTTTTTTCACTCAATCACGAATCCAAGCATCATTGTTATTAATAATAATAATGCAGGTATTTATGCAGTACTGAATTGCAATTGATGATATTTCAAAAGATGTGTGGTTTGGTAATACATCACCTGCAGCTGTACTTAACTCATTGTCCTCACCCCAATCACACAACAGAAGATCCTTCGTCATAACAGAAAACGCCTTCACGAAGTAACTTACATACTTTGCATTAGCACATAATGGTGAAAAGGGATTACTTAGTCTTTGGTTCATTTGAATTATTCATCCTCATATTTCATTCTGAATATTTATTATTCACATCATGTTATTGTTCGAAATACGGTAATTGCCAGGTCGGCGCAGATGTGTGACACATACAGAATCCTAAACAACTCTTCATAATAAAGCATCGTTCACATCATTAGTCCCTGTGTGAATATTTATGTATATTATTGAAACATTATCTACTCAACTATAAATGGAAGTTAAAAAACCAAAGTCATGCAGCATGGCTATAAGAGCGAATTTTCGAAATTTTCGGCATCTTCCTCCTCCGCCTAAAATTTTCTGAAAATTAATTTTCGGCCAATGTTTTCCCAACTTGATACCATACAAAATTAAAACAGGAGTAGTTTTACGCAAAGTAAAATTTGGGGTGGAAGGAGGGGGAGGGGGAAATCAAAAATGTTTTGAATACCAGAAGAGTAGGTATTGGATACGTAACAAATTTTTTGTTCCATTTTTTGCCGAGCAACACCTCGGTTTGTAGATTTTCCAACGCTGAACACGATGGTGAAGTCAGAATTGCGATATCCCATTCCGTTATCAGATTAGAGCAGACGAACCAGGAAGAACATCTCAAGAAATAACCACGTTCCTTCATCTTCAAAGTGCTCCAGTTTGAGAATGGAATGAGATATTGCAATTCTGATTTCACCATCGTGTTCAGCGTACAAAAACCTTTAAAATGAGGTGTCACTTGTCAGACTTTTTCATTTTGGGAATTTATGGGTAATTTTCCCCCCCTTCTTCGAACTTAGCCTGTCGATTGCCAAGACAGATTTTTCGTGCAAATTTGAACTTTTTATCTCAATTCTTTCGAGAGTTATCGTCTGGAATGACACATACATATATAAATATATATATATATATATATATATATATATATATATATATATATATATATATATATATATACACATATAATTTTTGGTGTCTTTCGGCAGTGAATTCAGGATGGTCTGAAACGGATTTTGGTATAAAAATCTTTCGGAAATTCGAGTTTTAAAAATTTTGGACCGAGAACAATAGCTTCCTTTTCTTCGAAAATTCGCTAAAATGAAGGATAACAATGTTTATTTTGTATCAATCAAAACAAGGATATGACTGGGCAATAAGATCTTGAAAATAATTACAAAAATGCATGCTTCATAACTATACTCACAATTTTACAGATGTACAAAATTCCATCATTAGCAGCACAACAATAAATTAAGTAGGTAAAGTTCGTTGAATATTATCATGCTATCTCGATATTCAGCCTTCTTGGAATACGAAGAGTAGGGAAGTAGGCACCTATAAATATTAGGGCGGTCAATTTACGAAAGAAATCAATCAATATTGACCAGAGCCAATCAAGAACAATGTGCGGTGGCTACGATTGCTTTGGTGCATTTTGTATGTGCCAACGAGGAAAGTTGGATGGATTTATGTATCGTCACAAATTTACGTGCGAGTGCACGAAGTGCGTAAAGAAATGCCGTTTAAATATAACCTCTTTGATGTATTTAATTGTATTAAATTTTTACTAAACTTGAGTAAGGTTGAAAAGGGATTTTTCGAAAAGTTGTCACCGTTTTGGTTTATTATTCTGTGAATAATACACCTATGTATTCGCTCAGCAAAAAATTTTTATAACACCCCCTCAAACTTTTTTCTTTTCCGTTTCAAGGTGCGTAGATTCAAAAAATGCTATGTCCGTCCGCCGTCCGCCGTACGCCGTACGCCGTCCGCCGTACGCCGTATCACGTGTACAGGCTTCATTTTCGGTCTAAAAAAGTCGTTCTTTCGCACACATGCTCCATTTGGGCCCTAGTTGTGTCCCGAAACTTTTCAGCCCGATCGGAATATACCCAGGGGTGTTATGAGTGAAAATGTGTATAAAAATAGGTACTTTTTGCGTTTTAACAACATGTTAGTAACATGAGCTTTTGAGGTATCTTTTTCCATGTTTTTGAGGACGAGAAGACCGAATATGAAGTCGATTTTGACCAAAGACGCGGAAATTGAGGTTTTACCAAAGGTTCAGCTCCCAAAATTGGTTTTTTATGAGTCAAAAACCTGGAAAACTGTCTGAAATCACCATCAATGTGTACAATAACATTGGAAAAAGTGTAAACAGGTGAATCAAGACCATTAAATGCCACTAACAATGATCATAGATGATCTTAAGAAAAAAAAAAAAAAAAGCGTACCTATTTCATGTTTTGGGGGCCAAAATTGGTGGAAATCATCAGAAATAGCTATTTAAATCATTCCACATGAAAGAAACAATACATTTAACAGCCAACAAAAATCTCTAGAACTCCAATAGAATAATAAACCCATGTGACAAGGACTTTGCAGCGTTTTTTGATTACAAATAACAAATATTTATGTTTATCATTTATTTCACTCCAGAGTGTCTGACACTGGCTACATGATAGAATTTCCCCACCAACCAGTCAAATGTTCAAATTTGGATCTCCGACGATTCAAAACGGTGGAAATAGTTGAGTTATGGACTATGTGAGAGTGTAATTCTACTGGGTAACCTAAATAGATTAATTCAAATATTGCTAATTAGGTCATGCTGCATGATTAAACTTCTTTCTCTGGGACAGCAGTTTCGTAATAACTTCGATTAAAACGTATTTCGATATCAAAAATTATAGTATTTTTTAACGAAATGATTGTTATTATGTTTTTTTATTCAACATGCACAAAATTATGACATGCATGAATTATGAAATTAAGACATTTTGATGTTTAAATTATGTCCTGGAAATTTCAGACTTCCTTAGAAGAGGATCAAGAAAGAGAACTTGCATGTCACAGTTTTGTGCCTTTCTCAGAAAGATCGTTAAAAGCGGGAACTACCAAAATAAAAACCTTGAAATGCCTTAATCCACGTTCGGCTATCGGTCGGCACATACAAACTGGTGGTTACTCAAGATTTACGATAATTTATAGCGACACTTTGCATAGTTAAGAGACGTTGGGGAGCAAAAGCAAAACAAAATAATACGAAGTAAACTCGGCAAAACGTAAACAAGATAACTACAACACGAGCCTGGAAAGGAGAGCTGAGGAGGAAAGGCCAATTAGGACGGAATGAGACGGTGAGTCCACATATTTAGACTGAAAATATTGTACGAGTAGATCCACACCCAGACGTGTATCAGTCTCAGTCGGCTCAATATTGATACATACATGCCGCAGATCTGCCTAGGCAATTGTTAAATACTCAATTTTAGACCGAATATAAAATATTCAATATTCATTCAAACATAAGAACACTAAAAGTTTTCATATTGCCATCAAATGTGCCATCTCTCTCCATAAAAGCACAGCACGCAGCAAGGAAATGAATCGAGCCTTTCCGATTTTTGACAATAATCGAGTAGCATATCGGATGCTTCATTAAGTTTAAGCAGTTTGGCCTTTTCAGCCTCTGAAAGGACATACGAAATCTTGAATAATGAATTAATTATTATAAGACTGTTCATTTTTGAACTAACCTGGTGATTACGGTGCGTTGAGAAGAACAGGAGCTGAGAATGCCGGATTGTACTTGGAGAAAAAATCCACGCGCAGATGACAACATGACCTTTTGTTAGTTTTATGAATATAATGGATGTACATTTTATGTGTTTTACTGAGTACAGATCTCCTACAACTAGAATTATAAAGAATTAATATTTAATATAGCTGAAATAAGTGACATCTTCTTGTAATTTGTATATTCTGAACAGTAGGTGTGATGATTTTGTGATTTTTTTCTTCTTCTAATTTTTTATTTCATGTTTTGCTGTAATTTGTGATTGCATCTTATCGACTCTTCTACCGTGTACCTCGTTGAGACGCTAGTCTCCTGTACATTGATAAATAAATAAATAAATAAAATTATTTAAAGCATGTTCCACTCACGTCCTCGGAGATTGAGAACTGCCAAGCTGACGAAAAGTGCAGTCGCAACGACGGTGGACACAATGCACATAACAAGGAGCGACCGTTCCAGGTGAGTTCTTCTTCTCCACCAGGTTGGGTTCCTAAAAATAAAAATCAACAGTTGAAGCACGAAATAGCAATTTAGTATTACACAGTCACATAAATATACACGTTTTAGCGAATTTTTGAACAAAAACTTGGCGACGAATTCAAAAATTTTATTGTGCATAGGTACATCTGCTTTGAATAAATTATTTTTGTTCAGCATAAAAATTATTCTTTACTTTTCAGTTTTTTGTAAGTAGCTTTTTTTAGATCAGTTTTTTGGTTAAAATTTTAGTTTTTGCTTTTTAGCGCAATGAATAGATTATTTAAAAAATAATTATTTGGTTATTTGGTCGAAAATGCGACAATGCATTTTTTATACTTCTAGTGCATTTTTCGAAGCATTTTCGTGCATTTTTTTTAAATAACTTTTTTTATTACTTAAAATTCTCCACGTCAACGCCAAATAGTGACTCATTACTAGCTCAGTAGGTAATTTATGTTATCAAGTAGGTATCAAATTGGTTCATCAGGTTTCAAATTGTCCAATATTGTTCATTCTGACCCGGTTAAACTATTGAACTTCGAACTGCATGAAGCTCTTCCGCCTAAATACAAGCAAATGTTGTGTAAAAATGTCTGAATTCTGTTCAAAGCTAGTTCGAGTGAGCTGAGCTGACGTTTTTACGATGTTCTGATGCTGTTTGAATAGTAAATATCTGAAAGGTTTAAAATTGTCCATTTTGACCCAGTAAAAGTTTTCATTGTTGGAGCATATGAAGATTTTCAGCTAAAATACAATGACTATTTTTACGACGTTCCAACACAGTTTGAGTAGCGTAAACAAGTTTGAGCTGTCGAAAGGTTCCAAATTGTCCAACATATTCATTTTGTTCCCGTAAAAGCATTGAATGTCGAACTACATGAACGTTGAAGCTCTTCAGCTAAAATACAAGTAAGTGTGTTGAAATATCTGATCCCGTATAAATCTATTGCGAAAGAGTTGGGCTGATATTTTTACGATATTCTGATATAGTTGGTGCAGTGAGTACCTACTCAGAAACAGTTGTCCAGCATTGTTCATTTCGACCCTGTAAAACTATTGAACGTCGACCTGCATGATAGATTATTAGCATTAACACATAATATGCTTTTGATACGACATTTCGACAGTATAGGTATCGAAAGGTTCCAAATGGTCCAATATTGTCAGTTTTGACATACTAATTCCAATACATGAAGCTCTTCAGCATACAAAAAAAAAATGTGTTGAAATGTCTGATGTGGTGAAATGTTGAAATTTATTTCAAGAGTTGAGCTGATATTTTTACGAAGTTCTGATACTGTTCGAAAAGTGAACTGTACAGGTTTCGAAGTGTCCAATATTGTTCATTCTGACCCTGTAAGTTTTGAGCCCCAGACTAAATGAAGCTCTTCAGCTTAAATACAAATAAATTTATGTGTCGTGGTTCCCTTCTAGATATACCACTCCACCTGGATATTAAGATTGCCCTTAATAAAGCAACGGAATGGTGGCCTATGTGATCAGAGAGGTGTAGGTTGCAGTCTCCCTCCAACGGCTTCTAACGACCGTCAGAGGACCGTGGGAGGGTGAAAGGGCGCCCTTATAAACAGCTCACCATTCTACGCTCAAACCTCAAGTCAATGACTTCTCTCTCGTCTCCTCACACCTCCTTACCTTTCTCACCGAAAAGAAGTCGGAGTGGTGGAACCGGTCTGGTGTTAACCGACCAGGTGGAACCTTCTGGGCATATCCTCTAGCGTTTTTAGTGGTGGTAACCTTCCTGGCTTCGCCATAGGTGTTAACCTTTTAAACGCTAGCTCCATCACCTTCTTTTCCATCTAACAACCTCACCTACCCAAGCCTCACCTCAAATCTCACAATCACCACAGTATGGAATAACCGATCCCGTCCTAATCTACTGCGAGCGAGATGGGCTGATATTTTTACGACGTTCCAATTCAGTTTGAGCTGTGGATACTCGGAATGTTCGGAAGTTCTTCAACATACAAGCAAATGTGATGAAATCAGATTCTGATTCTGTTCAAAGCTATTTCAAGTTAATTGAGCTGATATTTCTTAATGACTTCAGCGACATTTGCAGGTGTCTACCAATATATGCCTGTACTGCGCTAAAAGCCGCAATTTTGGGTATTTCGACTTGTTTGAGAAAAAATTGTTTAGGTCTCCACAATTGGCTGTAATATTTTTCCGCATCATCATGGTGCCACGCTGGCACCAGTGGATCCTTCCGCCTGAAAAATGTTCTTTGGCCTACAGCACTTGCTGCATACTTATGGTGCCGCCATGATGCCAGTATACGGCGCCACGCTGGCACAATGGTGTCAACTGAGAGAAAAATGCGTGTTTGGTATAGTTTTTCAAGTTTTCCAACACGATGAATCGAGTGGAAGAACTTTCAAAGCTTTTATCACTCATCCTTACCGCGATTGATTAATATTTAGCCATAAAACCTTACGAAAAATAGCTATTCTTGAGGGTTCACAGGCAGAATTTGAGCCTATTTTCAAAATTGCATGAGGCACCTGTAGAAAATTTTAAAAACTGTGTATTCGATCACGGTTTTGGGATTCTGTACCACCAGTGGCGTAGCCAGGATCGTTGAATGGGGGGGGGGGGGGTTTATCGGAAATCGAAAAAGTTCCTCTCATGCAGCATGGCTATGAGTGAATTTTTCAAAGAAATATTCCTGCAATTGTGTAAAAAGATGATATAGCCAGAAAACATACCACTTTTCTTAAAATTATATACTTAGTTTTTCGTGATTTTAGCCATTTTTACCGATGTTTGACCCTAATAAAGTCAAATTTGACTCATCTGTTTTTATGAAAAATATTTTTATCATCGAAACAGTCCGTCCGTCGTGATTAATCATACCACACAACGTCAGGTGAATTGATATTGATTTTAGCCATTACTACCAATTTTTTACCCCCAAATCAAACTCTGACCCCTACTCTGTGTGAAAAACAACTGAAATGGTATTTTTCTGTCTTCACTCACCCTTCCATACCACTTCCAGGGATTTGATATCAATTGTTTGCAATTTTAGTCGTTTTTACCGACTTTTGGCCCCTAAAAACTCCAATTTGACCCCATGGAATTTTTGAAAATTGTTCATCTTTTTGTTTGGCAACACAAACGTTTTGGAGAAATTTGGAATTGTTATCATGTACCCAAGGACGGATATCATCTGAAGTGGCACGTAAATATATAAATAATACATACATTTTTGTTAAAATCTAGGGATGAACTGAGGATGCTCTGAAACGGATTTGCCTATAACAATATTTCAAAAATTCATGTTCTGAAAATGTTACCCATAGCAATAGCTTCACTTTCTTTGAAAATTCGTTAATAAGGTTTGACATTAAATCTGAATTTAAATTAAATTTAGCACAGCAGTAAATGTTACAGGTAACGTAAGGTAAGATAAACTGATGAAATAAAACATTTATTTGGCAACAATGTTCGCGCATTTTCAAGGAATGAAGCTAGGTACTGCAATGGGTCCAACATTTTCAGAAAATAAGCTTTTGAAATTATGTTACAGGCAAATCCGTTTCAGAGCATCCTGATGCATCTCTAGATTTTAACAAAAAAGTATACGTATATTATATATATTTATTTGTGTGTCACTCCAGACGATATCTGACCTTGGGTACGTGATAAAAATTCCAGATTTCGTCAAAATGTTCTTCTTGCCAAACAAAAAGGATGAGCATTTTCCAAAAATTCGAAGTGAGTCAAATTTGAGTTTTTAGGGGTCAAGACTTGTTAAAAACGGCTAAAATTGATATATAAAATCAGTGAAAGTGGTATGGAGCGGTGAGCGAAGACAGAAAAATACCATTTCAGTTCTTTTTCACACAGAATAGGGGTCTAATTAGGATTTTTGGAGGTCAACAATTGGTATTAAGGGCTAAAAACAATATTATTCACCTGAAGTGTTGGATGCATTTTTGCAAAAGCAAGCATTTTTGTCAAAAAGAGTGGATCAAATTTCTGGGATAGATCGTTAGTAATCAAATAAACGTAAAATTATTTAACTGTTTAATCATGTTTGATTTACCGTTTTATCTGTTATTGTTGATTTTGTATGGTACTTTTGTGATTGCTATCATTGTTAAGATTTAATTTTAATTTGTGATAAAGTTTTCGAGCCAAGGCGACGCCACTGTGTACCACTGTGGGCCGTCTCCTTGACTCCCTAACACAAGCAAGTGAAAAGTTGCCTTTTATCCATCACTTTGGTCACGATATTGAATTTGGCGACTTCCATACGCCATCACTTCAAGAGGATTGGGACGGGGACGCAAGGGCGTTCATCGCACGTTTGGAGTCTCTCTGTGAAAATTCGCTGTCAACTGATAATGAATGGTAATGAAACAACATACAGTTTGGTGCGTATACAATGTAAATAAGGAAATCTATAAAAACTAGATGGAGATAATCATGGGCTAAACACATAGATTATGATACATCGAAAATAATAGAAGAGAACTGGAATATTATAAATTATTTATGAATATGGCAAGAATTTTTTTTTTTTTTTTTCATACAAAACATTTTAACAATATGTTGCCACGAATATACTCGTAACTGCAACACTTTCAAGTACCTAATTAATAAAAATTACGTACTTGAAGAAATATCTTATCATGTAAATATTTACTTCGCTTAGTTACTATTCGTCATACCTGCTACGATCGTTGATGGATAATTTCTGGTAAATAGGACTAAATTGTTACCAATAATAAACCGCTATCAATATTGTAACTGTAAATCTGTCTAAACATTTCTATGAGATAAAAATCTCAAAAAAAATTGTATAAGATCACCAAAACAAAATATGGATACGAGTAGAATGTTGACTAGAGACCTAAAAAGACAAAATGGCAAAATAGAATATTTTGTTCACAAAAAGTTGGTAAAGTTAGCGTTATTAATGTTCAACAATTAACGAGGTACTACGAATCGTTAAGATACTAAGAATTCGTTAAGGTACTATGAATTCGCTCATGTGGTCATGATGCATTGCTTGATCTATCTAGTTATTAAGCTGTTTGCCGTTAAATCTTGAAGATTTTTGAATCAACTTAAACGCGGTAAGAATATCTAGTTTAACGGTGGAGTTTATTGAAAAATGTTGTTACTGCGTTAAAACGTATAACTGTTGATTGACCTTTGAGTTCGTCACGCGGAGGAATTTTACGACGTTGATTTTATATTTTATCATTTCAAGTCACAAGTGCCTTGATTGTTAGTCACGGTGAATGGTTTGAAGTCCATAGAGATAGCCCAGCTCTTCTATATTCGTCCATGAGTCAAACTCATCACAAACACACACTAAAATCGAGTCAAAATTCCAATCGTGCAGCATGAACGAATTTTCGAAGTAGATAACGTACTAAAACTACTCAAACTCACGAACAATTTCCACGGTTTTGTCCACAAGTTGAAAACCCCTTTGTCCCAAAATGTTTCAGTCGCTACTCAAAGTAGTTTTTGGATCTTTCCCAAACATCCTGAATTTTAGTTGATTTCACTGAATTTACTCATTCAAGAAAAAATCAAAATTTTCCCTTTTTAAAGGAAAATATTTGTGGCTGGTGAAATGTTTAGTTCTGTCTATTCTCTGTAAGTATATTTTTGGCTCGAATTAACATCGATTTATGGTAAATTTCAAGTAGTTTAGGTTATTTTCAGTGAAGGAAGCTAACACTTCGGTCTTCGGTAAAACTCTGGTCCAGACAACTGAGGAGGAACGTCGCTTGCAGCGACTTTTCGTAATACAATGATTAGATGGGAGGTTCCTACAGATTTACAATTATATTCTAGCGGCACAACGGTTATCTTTTCAAAATTCCCATTGGGATCACGCTTGTTCCAAAATTAAATTTTCGTTTTGGTTCGGTTTGGATTCAAAGTTTTTGGAACGCCCCCTCAAAATTTTTTCTTTTACGCTTCAAGCTGCGTAGATTCCAAAAAATGCAGTGCCCGTCCGCCGTGTCATCGATATCTATCTTAATAAATGAATATAGCCAACATTTTTTTATGTCCCATAGAATAATAAACCCGTGTGACAAGGACTTTGCAGAGTTTTTCGGTCACGTGACTCGCTCCCTGTTTTCGTTCGATCAAAAACCTGTTTAGAAAAGTTGCAATCGACATTGTGCATAAAGTCGTTTTGTTCTTTGATAAAACACGCTGAAAATTATTACACAACGGTTTATTAATTACCTGTACAGATGCCCCTTCTGCGTAGATCACTGTTTTCCTTGGTCAATACCCTCGTGCTCTCCCAGGAAAGCCCTAAATCGCGTACTGAAACCGGCCCAGGAATTACAGTTTCATAAAAATGCGCGGGATTTAATTCAATAATTAATTATTTGTTGTTATTCATGAAGCATAAGGTAAATGATAAACCGTTGTGTAATAACTTACCTGTATAATTACCCAAAGGTTTATTATTCTGTATAGGTGCCCCTTCTCCGTGGATCACTGTTTTCTGTGGTCAATACCTACCCTCGAGCTCCCCCCCAGGAAAGCCCTTAAGCGAGAACTGGAGCCAGCACGGGAATTAAATTTCAATAATTAATTATTTGTTTTGGTTTATTATTTTCAATAATGAACCATTGGAATCGAGCATGAAAAAAAATGCTTACCCCCCCTCAAAATTTGATGGTTTACGTTTCAAGGTATGTAGAATCCAAAACTGCAATAAAAATATTTCTGTCTGTCCGCCGTACGCCGTACCGGCCACTTTTCTTAGTTACCATGAAAGAAAATTGATGAAATTCGGGTTATAGGTTCCGTTCGGTGTCTAGTTGGTCCTCGAAGCTCGACGTTACTGTGAGTCATCTCTAAGGGGTTCAAAATAGGGGTTGAAATTTTCAAAACGCCTATACCATTTTTTTACGTGAATATTTTTACGGTTTTAAATAGTTCTTGAACTTGCGAGTTTTTTAAGACCATCCGGAGCGTCGTACGTCCAGCCGTTCGTTCACAGTAAGGCCCCGAAGCTGGCACCGACAGGCATTTTCGACTCCAGTATGAATGAAATTGTATACAATTCAAACCAAATCTCGTAACCAGAGACGCGCCCACAATAGGAAATTTGGCGGAGATGAAATCATTGCTAGGGATCACCTGATTATATTGGCGGAGTATGAAGTCGAGTTGGTTGTTCTGTGATATTATTTCATTTGAAAACGCTGCAAATCCCTGCACAACGGTTTATTATTTTGTATAGAATACCCTTCTGTTACAGATCACAGCTCTATGTATAGATAACCCGTCTATATAATATTATGATATGTACTATTCTATACATATTATGTAGATCGCAGACCCTCCGTAGGTTAGTACCTAACCCCGTACTCGTTACTAGGTACCTACCTAAATCACGAGTTAAATGTTGCTAAAATAATTCTGCCGATGACAAACAGTACCTAACAAAAAGAAACACACATAATGAAGTTCTGAAAAGAAATTGTTGATGAGGAGTAGTACGTAGTACCTACCTACCAACTTCTACGTAGATGGTATAATGAACCATTGTGTAATAATTTACCGTTGAGTAATGATTTACCGTAGTAATAATTTACCCATCAATAATACTTCAACGTTTGTTCAAGTTTCACTACCTACCAACGAACTCCAAAAGAGCCATCATTTTCCAAAGTAAATAATATCACAGAACAACCAACTCGACTTCATACTCCGCCAATATAATCAGGTGATCCCTACCAATGATTCTATCTCCGCCAAATTTCCTATTGTGGGCGCGTCTCTGGTTACGAGATTTGGTTTGAATTGTACACAATTTCATTCACACTGGAGTCGAAAATGCCTGTCGGTGCAAACTTCGGGGCCTTACTGTGAACGAACGGCTGGACGTACGATGCTCCGGATGGTCTTAAAAAACTCGCAAGTTCAAGAACTATTTAAAACCGTAAAAATATTCACGTAATAAAATGGTAGAGGCGTTTTGAACATTTCAACCCCTATTTTGAACCCCTTAGAGATGACTCACAGTATCGTTGAGCTTCGAGGACCAACTAGACGCCGAACGGAACCTATAACCCGAATTTCATCATTTTTTTTTCATGGTAACTAAGAAAAGTGGCCCGTGCGGCGTACGGCGGACAGACAGAAATATTTTTATTGCAGTTTTGGATTCTACATACCTTGAAACGTAAACCATCAAATTTTGAGGGGGGGTAAGAATTTTTTTTTTCATGCTCGATTCCAATGGTTCATTATTGAAAATAATAAACCAAAATTATGGCTCTTTTGGAGTTTGTTGGTAGGTAGTGAAACTTGAACAAACGTTGAAGTATTATTGATGGGTAAATTATTACTACGGTAAATCATTACTCAACGGTAAATTATTACACAATGGTTCATTATACCATCTACGTAGAAGTTGGTAGGTAGGTACTACGTACTACTCCTCATCAACAATTTCTTTTCAGAACTTCATTATGTGTGTTTCTTTTTGTTAGGTACTGTTTGTCATCGGCAGAATTATTTTAGCAACATTTAACTCGTGATTTAGGTAGGTACCTAGTAACGAGTACGGGGTTAGGTACTAACCTACGGAGGGTCTGCGATCTACATATTAATATGTATGTAATAGTACATATCATATTATATAGACGGGTTATCTATACATAGAGCTGTGATCTGTAACGGAAGGGTATTCTATACAAAATAATAAACCGTTGTGCAGGGATCTGCAGCGTTTTTCACATGAAGCGACGTTTGTTCAAGTCGCAAAAGTAAAGAAAAACGGAGTTATTGAAAAAATAGTCTATTTCCACTAATACACGAAAAACACTGTTATACCGGTTTCGGTGATCAAACCATCGTCAGAAACACACAATAACTGATCATCAGTAATACACAATAACTGTTATTGTGTGTTACTGATGATGATTTGATCACCGAAACCGGTATAACAGTGTTTTTTGCGTTTTTCGTGTATTAGTGGAAATAGACTATTTTTTCAATAATTCCGTTTTTCTTTGAAATGGGTTTCCACGATTTCTTCGCGAGTGATTTAGTTCGCAAAAGTACCTATCAACAAAATCCAGAAGAGCCATCATTCTCCAAATGAAATAATATCAGAGAACAGCCAACTCGACTTCATGCAGCCATCCGTGATTATAATCATGGATTATAATGATGGCTCTTCTGGATTTTGTTGATGGTACTTTTGCGACTTGAACAAACGTCATGTGTAAAAACAAATAATTAATTATTGAATTATTGAATTTCGCGCATTTTTATGAAATTTAATTCCCGGGCTGGCTCCAGTTCTCGCTTAAGGGCTTTCCTGGGGGGGGGGGGGGGGGGGGCTCGAGGGTAGGTACTGACCACAAAAAACAGTGATCCACGGAGACGGGCATTATAATCAGGTGATCCCTAGCGATGATATCTGGGCTGGGTTTATACCGTTTGATTCACGATCATGTTGACGAAGCTTATCGGTGCAAACGAACGGCTGGTCGTACAATGCTCCGGGTGGTCTCAAAATATGCTTCAGTTCAAGATCAATTTAACAGCGTAAAAAAAACCGTACCCTTCTACTGAAAGTTTTCGCGCTACGGCGAACTGAATATTTCAGCCGCTGTTTTTCACCCCTTAGAGGTGACTGACAGTAAAGCCAAGCTTCGAGGGCCAACTAGACCCCGAATGGGACCTAAAAACCAAATTTCATTAATTTTGGTTCATGGTAACTAAGGAAAGTGCTACGTACGGCGTACTTCGGACGGACAGAAATTTTTTTTATTGCATTTTCGGATTCTACTTAGGTACTTACCTTGAAACGTAAACCATCAAATTTTGAGGGGGTTATTTTTGTAGTCACCATCCATCTACAAAAGTGGTGAGCCTGCGTACCACGCAGAACGAAATCCCGATCACACGCTAGCCTCAACCTCCGGAAGTACCAGCCCTTCAAGAATGTCGGGCAGCCGTCAAAGATGGGCCTTTTTGAAAGGCGAACTCAAAAATCTGGTTCCGGCAACTTGGCTCTCAATTTCTCATTGCGGGCATCACCAGCGACGTCACGAAATACCACGCGTTAGTCGGTGCCGTTGAGAGCGACGTATGTGTCAGTGACATCATACAGCAGCCACCAACACAGGACCCTCAGGCAGCGGCTGGAAGACCAGCCAGGGGCGATGCGTCCATAAGGCCACTGCCCCGGCTCCAAGAAACACTAAGAGCAAAAAAACTCCAACCATGTGTTCAGTTGGCATCTGAATTTCCCTCCGTACACTGTACCTGGCATTTTTCACAAGGTTCAACAGCGAATCGCCAGATTTCTCTGGGCTATGGATATTCAGTATGTGGTTCCGTCATGTTGGCTCCTTGTAGCTCCCCAGACGGAGCATGTTATCGGAATAAAGCGACAGTAATCGATGTCGTGCAGTCGAAATCGAAACTCAGGTTCCTGAAACTGGCAGGTCCTGGGACCTAGTGTTCCAGTGGCAACCGAGAAAAGTGGCCCGTCCGTGCAAGCTCATTCGAGTAAAAATGTTGTTTGCCACGCCTATATTGGGCCACTGCTCCAAAATCTGATTTCAACCCCAAAATCGTTCATTTCGCAATCGATTGGATCCCTTCGATTCAATTTGTCATCTCGATACAAGATGCTTCTTCTTCTGATTTGTTTTTCTCTAAATCACATTCGCTTTCCCTCAGTTTTCAATTTTTTTAGTCAAATTTTGCGCGTTTTGCGTTCGGTCCGGTTCCGACGACTGATTTGTATTTGTGGTACCTATGTGCGTTTTGCCCTGTTTGCTGTTTGTGTTTCGTGGCTTCTAGTCAACAGCTCCTCCATTCAAGATTCAAGTAGGTATCAGCCGAAAGGTCATTGTTTTGCTGTATTTTAGTTTACTATATTTTTGTAACACATGAATTCGGTGGCTAATTTGCAGTAGACCTTGTCGACGTTTTCGTACGACGATAGAGTGTTGATTAAAAGAGATAAGCTTTGCTGAATATCACTGCTATCAGTAAATAAGGGCAGGGTGTTGTTGCCTTGGGGTTTTTTGTACACAAATCTGTTGGTTTTGTGTCCTGGTTGGTGCCCCACCGTTTTCAGACCCCACGCACCGCTACTGAAGACCACTATTCCGATTCGGAGGAAAAAACAACATCGCAAACTCCTCAGCGACCTCGAGCTTGGTGACAGGTGCCCTTCTCAGTTATTTGGAGAGACGAGGAATCTTTACGGAGGTAAAGCAGGTGACACCTTGACGGATTATTGAGTCTGTCTGGCTACAGCGCCTACCTGCTCGAATTCAAGCAATTCTCAATATTAGTTTTATTTGTTTTATTGGTTCTATTACGGGAGAACTCAATTACACGACAGCAGATACAATGATACTATCACCTAGTAGTAGGTACCAGTCTTAATGGCTGACAAAATTAATGAAGTCATTTCTGTTTCACCTCTTACGCTATATTATGTGCTGTACAACCGATACCTAATACAACTAGTCGTAGAAGTGAACCCATAGATACCGCCAACAAATCGGACAGTACCTGGTACTTGCGAACAAATTTTAAACGAAATTTGCAATTTGCCTACACGTCTAGCTCTAGAGAAACGATCACCTCGTGCTTGTGCTACTTCGCCAATCAAAAGAAAGTCGATTAGCCAACGCAGTACGTCATCGAAGTGCAAATTTCACCACCATCACAAAACAAGTTTTTTTTCACCAATTTGTAGTCAACATTTGTCTACAATATAAATCTGCAAATTATTACACAACGGTTTATTATTCAAAAGAAAAACGGAGTGAAAACGTGTCTATTCCCACTAATACATGAAAATCGCGAAAAATACACTGTTATACCGGTTTTGGTAATCAAACCATCGTCAGTAACAAACAATAACTGAAGGCACGTTGGAGAGGAGACCTTACATATAGTCCCAAAAGTGAAATGTGGTCGATTGAGATTGGCTGTGAAGATGAACGGTGAAAGGAACAAAGGAACAAAGGCTCGATCTGATTGGCCCTGGAAGTGAATGCCAAAAAGTGAAAGGAAGGTAGGGTTGAATGGTGGGAGGAGGGGGGGGGGCCAAGCTGTTACAGAAATGAACGCGATAATGGAGAAAAACTTAAAGGAATTACATCATTACCCAAACTATCACTCTTAATAATTTCGAATTTTTCAAGTACATCCAACATACCTACTTTCCTTTTGTTCAGAAATTAAAATATTCAACAAACTCTGTCTGTAATATAAAAATTGAAGCTTGAAGCAACAAGAAAGAAGGCGATTTTGTGAACAGGTCGAAGAGAGCCTCGCAGCGGACGATATTTTTATATGAGTGTAAGTATTCCACAATCAAACCACGAGAATTGCTAACAAACTTGATGGGAATCGTCAACGTAGGTGAATGATCGAAAACGCGATGGAGGATGCTTGGAGCGAAAAAGACAATCAAATCACTCGGCTGCACCGATCGTCTAAAAAAACTATCAACAATAAAGTTTGAAAATGGGTGTGAAGCGCTGAGTTTGATGTATAATTCAGGAATGTATGCTGAATGTTACATACGCAGTTTATTACAAAAGGGCAATGAAGGAAATTACCAAGCTAAGATGACTGGGTAAATAAGTGTCTTGTAGTACGAGCTACAAGTGATACGTAAACTACAGATGTGTAGATACGATTTCCAAGGAAATTTAATACGGAATAGGTAAGCACAGAGAAGTCATTTATACGATACAATAGGGAGGTAATAATCCACTCAACGTAAGTCAAAAATGAGAATATTTCTTAATTTAGATCGGTTCGCAAAATGTTTTTAAAAACATCTGTGATAGGTATAATATTATTGTTCGTAATGTACCATGAAGAGCCACCATTTTATATTCTTCTTCGTAGTGATTTAAGAGTCATGATATGAAATAATATAAAGTAGGCGCTAGATATTTATAATAGCCGGGTAATTCAGAACAAACGCCAGTAGCGCTCGTGTGAGGAACGCACAAACCAAAACGCTGCAAATCCCTGCAAAACGGTTTATTATTTTGTACAGAATACCCTTCTGTTACAGATCACAGCTCTCTGTATAGATAACCCGTCTATATAATATGATATGTACTATTCTATACATATTATGTAGATCGCAGACCCTCCGTAGGTTAGTACCTAACCCCGCACTCGTTACTAGGTACCTACCTAAATCACGAGTTAAATGTTACTAAAATAATTCTGTCGATGACAAAAAGTAACTAAAACGGCAAAAAGAAACGCAATAATGAAGTTCTAAAGGAAAATTGTTGATGTAGAGTGAAATAGATGCCCCTTCTGCGTAGATCACTGTTTTCTGTGGTCAATACCTACCCTCGTGGTCAAGTATAATGAGCCGTTGTGTAATAACTTGCCCATCAATAATACTTCAACGGTTGGTCAAGTTGCAAAAGTACCGATCAACAAAATCCAGCTCCTTCTCAGTAGATGAACCGTTGTGTAATAATTTGCCGTTGTTCAATAATTTATCGGTGTGTAATAATTTGCCGTTGTGTAATAATTTGCCATTGTGTATTAATTTACCCATCAATAATACTTCATCGGTTGTTCAAGTTGCAAAAGTACCTACCAACGAAATCCAATAGTCCATCACTTATCAAATGAAATAATATCGCAGAACAACCAACTCGACTTCATACAGCCATCCTTGATTATAATCATGTGCTCCCTAGTGATGATATCCCGGCCGGATTTACACCATTTGATTCACGATCGTGTTGACGAAGCTTTTTGGTGCACACGAACGGCTGGACGTACAATGCTCCGGGTGGTCTCAAAAAATTGTTTAGCTCAAGACAAATTTAATAACGTAAAAAAACCATACCCTTCTATCAAAAGTTTTCGAGATACGGCGTTCTGAAAATTTCAACCCCTATTTTGAACCCCTTAGAGGTGACTGAGAGTAACGTCGAGCTTCGAGGACCAACTAGGCCTTGAACGGAACCTATAACCCGAATTTCATCAATTTCGTTTCATGGTAACTAAGAAAAGTGGCCAGTACGGCGTACGGCGGACAGACAGAAATATTTTTATTGCATTTTCGGATTCTACGTACCTTGAAACGTAAACCATCAAATTTTGAGAGGGGGTTAGAATTTTTTTTTTTTTTTTCATGCTCGATTCCAATGGTTCATTATTGAAAATAATAAACCAAAAATTTAAAAAAACTACCCGGTAAAAGTGTAATGATATTTTTGTGATGTAGATTAGTTCAATCTCCTTAATCTCAAGTACAAACCTAGTTTTTTATTGGTGAAGTAAGTATACAGGTATGGGAATATGCCGAATTTCTCTCTTCATGGGCTCAGAAAGGGTTTGAGTTTCGGGGGCAGATAGGACTTGGGCTTGGGTTCTAGAAAGGGCATGTACGAAATATGACTCCAGTAGCGCGATTCTGCAACTCGCTACCTTATTGTCGGTATGGAGTGGGTGTCGCTATCCCTCTCGTGTAACGACACCCGGATAGCGAAATTGGTATTCAGGAACTTATGATACCGTACTTGAATAACAGACTGTCTTTGCAGAATGAGATACCGACTTCGTTAGCTTGCCTCACGAAATCTAAGTCTAGGGCGAGCAATCGACTGGAACTCATTAAGCAGTGATGAAATGAATTGAAGAGTGTGTGTGTGCGCCGGAGTCAGTGATTGTGTTTTGAATCCCCCGAATTCACTCGGAGGCCGAAATAAATGCTCATACCTTGGAAGTCAAAAATTGCAGTTTGGGATCACTTGACACTTGGGATAGGTTTTGATTTCAATTTGTTGTTTCATCTTGTGGTATTAATACAGTTTTTACCGTTTTTAGCTTAAATGTAATATGTATTATGCCAAATTTATTTGTATAAATTCATGTATGATTTTGTTGAAATTTATGTTTTATAATTGGTATCTACTCGGAAATTCTGATAAATAGGTATGCAAGTGAATGAATACCTACCTACGTTTACGTTATTTTCAAAATCCTATATTAATTAACAACCTATGAAGGTCACCTACATTTATTAAAGAAAACGTAGGGATCGGTATCTACAGCAAAATTAGGTAGGCACGTACCTGGATTTCAGGGGATAATCCATTCAATCTGGAGCGTTGGAGCAATGGTCGAATTTCGGTTCATGGCCAAGTGTCGACTTATCCTAAAGGTTTTTCTGAACATGTAGGGATCAAGGGAATAAGGATTTTGCCCATCTCGTAGCACTCTTCTTTCAAACCGAGGGCGATAACTCTGTTCCCTTTCTTGCAGAATTTCAATTCCCAAGAAAGGAATTCGAGCGTCCAAAATTCATAAGCGCACGAAAAAATGTGGTGAAATTCGATTCTAAAAAGTAGATAACTACCCAAAGTGAAATAGACTATATCACTTATAGAAGTCTTCTATATCACTAACTTCCTAGCTACCTACCTATCAAGTAATTTTAACGTTTAAGTGATTTATTACGATGTTTTTATGACATCATTGCCATAAATTATTAAGTCACTAATTCCTACGGTAAGTACCTACATTGGGCTTATTACATCAAATAAAATTGAAAAAACATGCCAAAAGAAAAGTAGGTACACTTACCGTAAAGCTTTCTACCGCCGAAAAGCTACGTAGGCCAAGTTTTTTGGGTATAACAAGCTTTCCGTACGGATAACGGGGGGGTCTAGAGCCGTCGAAATGCAAACGACCCCGCAACGACAATTTGTCGACGATTAAGCGATAGCTGACGCTATTGAGCTATTACAGAATACCAATCGTCGGTATTTAGTGGCATCAATATTTTTTGTTATGTTAACGATATTTCATCGTCGTTACGATGCCATACCGAGTTGCAGAATCGCACTGCAGTCCGACTATTAGGGCGCGGTGGAGGAAAAAATACCGTAACTGGCCACTAAGCGATGAGCATAAGAAGACGTCAACTCGACACATATTACAATAAAAATAATCGAAAATACTACAATAAAACCGAATAACGTAGTACGGAGCTTTAGCAGTGGTAGAATCTTGAATGAAGGTGGTACAAAACCAAATCACAACACACAACCATTGATTGAGTTGGTATAGGCAGGAACGAAATTTTCCGTTTCATTTGACCTGCCATAGTATTTTCCTGTTCATCTTCGTACCATTTCCAAATAATCATGAAAATGAACAGTTTGGAACTGCTTGTGCCACCAAAGTCGGATCTCCTGACTTGGATTCTCCAGTTTCACCTCCACATCCTACCATTTGCTATGGCTTAAACCTAGGAGAAAGTGCGTATCTCATCAGTTTGCAACAAGATAATAATAATAATTAATAGCTATTTAGTTTTAAAAAAATGCACCTACCCCTGCGTTGCTATAAGTAGTTTTGCTACCTAAAAACGTTTCATAATTACCTGTATGTTTAATGATGATTACCCTCGACTTTGTAGTTATTTAAAGAAATATTACTTACAATAAATCAAAATAACAAAGTCGCACGTACCTTTAGTAGTGTGTACAATCCGAGAATGAAGGTAGAATCCAGTTCGTAGCACTAACCGCATACACAACCACTGATCAACGCGGGCCAATCAGTGCACACACGTTAAATTCATCGGCCACTTCGCGGTCAATCGGCGGATCATTCCGAGGCGATTCGAGAAAAAACACAAAAACACAATAATCTAGTCCAGGAATTATTGTTTAAAGATGAATTTTGACGAAAAACTACCACAAACCTACCATCCGTCGCGGGTGATCGAGGGACTGACTAATAGAGTGGGGCGGCAAGGTGGGGAAGGTGGTGGGTAGGGGAAGGTGGTGGGTAGGGGAAAGTAGGCACTTAGGTACTTGTAACTTTAATTATTTTTCCCTTCATTTTACCCGACTTATTGTCTTTACCTGTTTTTACCCTTTTCCAAAAAAATCCACGAAATGATTGAAGTTACCAATCTACGTGGCACTGGGTCTGCCCACCAGAGCTTAAACTCTCCAGATGTAGGTTAATACTTGGAATTTTCCATCTATTTTATTGGAATTGGTCATTAATGCGATCTTGAATTTCAATAAACCACCAATAGTTGTATAGTTGGTGTTTTAATCGTTCCAAGTAACTAAATCATGTTGTGAACTGATGCCCTCGTGGCACAACCAGTGCCACATAGATTAGTAACTTGTATATTATTTCTTCGATTGTTTGAAGCAATTAGGAAAATAAAAACACAATGAAAATTCAGGTAAAAAAATAAATGAATAAATAAATAAATAAATAAAAATCGAGTGAATACCTACCTACCCCACCACGCCCAGCCACATCACCTTCCCCACCCTGCCAACCTGCTATTAGTCAGTCTGGCCCGATCACCCCCGACGGATGGTAGGTAAGGGGTAGTTTTTATTCCAAATTCATCATAGAAGAATAATTCCTGGACTAAATTTTACTGTGTTATTGTGAGTTTTCTCCTCGAATCGCTTCGGTATCCGCCGATTTAATCGGGAGAAGTGATTTGGGCAATTCGAAAACCAACGTGGGTGCATTGTCGGCCGCGCCGATGATGATTGTGTTCAGTGCTGCGATTTGGATTCCACCACCTTCATTCTCCGACCGTCCAATACTAAAGGTACCGTAAAATTATGTTATTTAGGTTTATTCTAAGTAATATTTTCTTTATAATTTATCATGTCGAGGATAGTAATTATGAATTTAGGTACCTATCTACCTACTTGGAAGTTTCGACCTATTTGATTTGAATTTCCAAAAACCATCTATAAGAGTTTTTAGTGTTCTCATCGTTCCGAGTACTCTGTGTGAATCAGGAGAATCGTCGCTCTGGTGGCACAGCCCATGCCACGTAGACATACCTACCTTCCTTACCTACACATTTCTTCAACTGTTTTGAGCAGTTCCGAACCGAAAAATACAATGAGTATTCAGATAAATGAAAGGAGAAAATATTAAGTAAATATACCTACCAAGGCCCACCCTGCTGATACTTTCTGAAGTCAGTCCGTTGATCACCCGCTACTGGTTGGTATGCGGTCGTCAAAATGCGTCTTTATTCCTGGATTACATTATATATAAATTATTTTTGGTGTGCTTTCTCCTGGAATCGTCTCGGTATTATCCGCCGAATAACCGCGAGAAGTGATATGGGTGATCCGATACCTTACGTGAGTGCAGGTTGCCCCGTATTGATCAGTGTTTTGGTTTATTATTCTGTGAATAATACACCTATGTAATCGCTCAGCGAAAATTTTTATAACACCCCCTCAAACTTTTTTCTTTTCCGTTTCAAGGTGCGTAGATTCCAAAAATGCAATGTCCGTCCGCCGTACGCCGTCCGCCGTATCACGTGTACAGGCTTCATTTTTTTCCAGTGTTATTATACAAACTGATGGTGATTTCAGACGATTTCCCAGGTTTTTCACTCATAAAAAATCAATTTTGGGAGCTGAACACCTGGTAGAACTCAATTTTCCTCTCTTTGGTCAAAATCGACTTCATATTCGGTCTTCTCGTCCCCAAAAAAAGGAAAACGATACCTCAAAAGCTCATTTTACTAACATGTTACTAAAACACAAAAAGTACCTATTTTTACACACATTTTCACTCATAGGTAACACCCTGGGTATATTCCGATCGAGCTGAAAAGTTTCGGGACACAACTAGGGCCCAAAAATGGAGCATGTGTGCGAAAGAACGAACTTTTTAGACCGAAAATGAAGCCTGTACACGTGATACGGCGTACGGCGGACGGCGGACGGACATTGCATTTTTGGAACCTACGTACCTCGAAACGGAAAAGAAAAAAGTTTGAGGGGTTGTTATAAAAATTTTTTGCTGAGCGAATACATAGGTGTATTATTCACAGAATAATAAACCAAAATGCAATGTCCGTCCGCCGTCCGCCGGATCACGTGTACAGGCTTCATTTTTGGTCTAAAAAAGTCGTTCTTTCGCACACATGCTCCATTTGGGCCCTAGTTGTGTCCCGAAACTTTTGAGCCCTATCGGAATATACCCAGGGGTGTTATGAGTGAAAATGTGCACAAAAATTGGTACTTTTGGTTTATTATTCTGTGAATAATACACCTATGGTATTCGCTCAACAAAAAATTTTTATAACACCCCCTCAAAATTTTTTCTTTTCCGTTTCAAGGTGCGTAGATTCCAAAAATGCAATGTCCGTCCGCCGTACGCTGTACGCCGTACGCCGTATCACGTGTACAGGCTTCATTTTCGGTCTAAAAAATCGTTCTTTCGCACACATGCTCCATTTGGGCCCTAGTTGTGTCCCGAAACTTTTCAGCCCGATCGGAATATATCCAGGGGAGTTATGAGTGAAAATGTGTATAAAAATAGGTACTTTTTGTGTTTTAGTAATATAGTAGTAAAATGAGCTTTTGAGGTATCTTTTTCCATGTTTTTGGGGACGAGAAGACCGAATATGAAGTACATTTTGACCAAAGAGTGGAAAATCGAGGTTCTACCAAATGTTCAGCTCCCAAAATTAATTTTTTATGCGTCAAAAACCTGGGAAATCGTCTAATATCATCATCAATTTGTATAATAACACTGGAAGTAGTATCAACACGTGGATCATGAAGGTTAAATGGCACTACCCATGATCATAGATCAATTGAAAAAAAAAGAAAGAAAAAAAAGGGAGCGTACCTACCTAATTCGTGTTTTAGGGGCCAAAAATTGTGGAAACCATCAGAAATAGCTATTTCGATTATTTCACGTGAAATAAACAATAAATGAACAGCCAACATTTCTGTAGGTATGCCCAGTAGAATAATAAACCCATGTGACAAGGACTTTGCAGCGTTTTTGATACGGGGTAATTATGAACAGTTGTTTCCAACTCTTTTGTGCATTTTGAATGGATTGAAATAATAGGTCGTACAATGCTTCGGGTGGTCTCAACAAATTCTTTAGTTCAAGATCAATTTAAAAACTTTTAAAAAAACTATACCCTTCTATTGAAAATTTTCGAGCTAAGGCGTTCCGAAAATGTCAACCCCTATTTTGAACCCCTTAGAGATGACTGACAGTAACGCCGAGCTTCGAGGACCAACTAGACCCCAAACGGGACCTACAAATCAAATTTCATAAATTTTGGTTCATGAAATTTTTCATTACTGCCAATAATAAACCAACAAATTTCTGTACGTCCGCTGTACTTCGTACTTTTCTTAGTTACCATGAACCAAACTTAATGAAATTCGGTTGGTATGGCCCGTTTGAGGTCTAGTTGGTCCTCGAAGCTCGGCGTTACTGTCAGTCATTTCTAAAGGGTGAAAAATGGTTTAAATGTCCTGGACGCAGTTATCTCGAATTGTTCACATTTTGGTTTATTATTTTCAATAATGAACCATTGGAATCGAGCATTAAAAAAAAAAATTCTAACCCCCCCTCAAAATTTGATGGTTTACGTTTCAAGGTATGTAGAATCCAAAAATGCAATAAAAAAATTTCTCTCTGTCCGCCGTACGCCGTCCTGGACACTTTTCTTAGTTACCATGAAACAAAATTGATGAAATTCGGGTTATAGGTTCCGTTCGGTGTCTAGTTGGTCCTCGAAGCTCGACGTTACTGTGAGTCATCTCTAAGGGGTTCAAAATAGGGGTTGAAATTTTCAGAACGCCGTAGCTCGAAAACTTTCGATTGAAGGGTATGGTTTTTTTTAACGTTATTAAATTAAATTTAAATTTGAAGTATTATTGATGGGTAAATTATTACACAATGGTTAATTATTACACAACGACAAATTATTACACAACGGCAAATTATTACACAACGGTAAATTATTACATAACGGCAAAGTATTACACAACGGTAAATTATTACACAACGGTAAATTATTACACAACGGTTCATCTACCAAGAAGGGGCTGGATTTTGTTGATCGGTACTTTTGCAACTTGAACAACCGTTGGAGTATTATTGATGGGCAAGTTATTACACAACGGTTCGTTATACTTGACCACGAGGGAAGGTACTGACCACAGAAAACGGTGATCTACGCAGAAGGGGCATCTATTTCACTCCACATCAACAATTTTCCTTGGGAACTTCATTATTTGAGTTTCTTTTTGCCAATTTAGTTACTGTTTCTCATCGACAGAATTATTTTAGCAATATTTAACTCGTGATTTAGATAGGGACCTAGTAACGAGTACGGGGTTAGGTACTAACCTACGGATGATCTGCGATCCACATAATATGTATAGAGTAGTATATATTATATTATAAAGACGGGTTATCTATACGGAGAGCTGTGATGTGTAACAGAAGGGTATTCTATACAAAATAATTGACCGTTGCGCAGGGATTTGCAGCGTTTTAAATAGTTCTCGAACTTGGGAATTTTTAGACCACCCGGAGCATTGTACGTCCATCCGTTCTTTCTCAGGCCCTTAAGTTGCACCGAAAAGCTTGTTCAACATGATCGTGAATGAAGCGGAACACGTCCAGCACAGATATCATCGCCAGAGAACACCTGATCATAATTTCGGATCGCTGTATGAAATTGATTTGTTCCGTGATATTATTTCATTTGAAGAATGATGGTTATTTTCGATTTTGTTGACAGGTACTTTTGTAACTTGAACAAACGTTATGCTTCATAAATAACAAAAAAAAATTAATGATTGACTTATTGAATACACCGCATATTTATAAAACTGTAATCGCACGGCCGGCTCCAGTACTCAATTTAGGGTCTCCTGGGGGGGGGGGGGGGGGATCACGAAGGAGTTATTGACCAAAAAAAGCAGTTATCTAGACGTAACAGGGGAAACTATACAGGTAATTAAAAGTTGTGTAATAATTTGCAGCGTTTTTCACATGTTCCCTGAACGGATATCGAAGAAATTTCTTCGCGGGTGTGTTCAGTAATTAGTAATTAATAGTCTACATCCAGTAGAAATTTGGTCAAGGTAAGATGAAAAGTAGAGCCAATGCGTGAGGCATACCGGTGCCCTCGCGGCGCCTCTCTTTACGGGTATCCGTTCAAAGTTCCAAAAAGACGAAAATCTCCTTGGAAGTTTTGGTTTTGGCCCACAAACAACTTATTATACAATTCAGCGCACATCGGCACCTCACCTTGACGTAGGTACGTCCACCATCTTCTTCCTGCCAAGGGCGCGCTAATTGAAAGCTTGACGATGATTTTCCGCTCGTTGCCGCTTCCTGCTCTGGTTTTTCGTCCCGTCAATTTCCATTTCTGCTTTTATCATTGGTCACTTTTTCCCAACCGAATCGCTCGAGTTTTTATCGCTGATGTGTCAGTAATTTTTGTCCATTGTTAGCCTGCGATTCGTCAACTCCCGAATTATTTGTCTGTACATCCGCCTCATGCTACTGGTGTATTTCAACGTTTGACGAATATTGTCCGTTTTCCGTAAATTCGCTATTCATCTCCCAGTTAATGACTTTCATCCACTGGAGCTAAGTTGGTACAATATCGTTACCTCAATGCCCCAACCGCCTGTGCCATTTTGGCCAATTTCACATAATTGAATTTTTGGAGTCACTCTACGTACACCGTGCCAATAGCGCGAATCCCTATTTCAAACAGGTTAGTTACACAGTAACAAATTAATATCGCCTCTCTCCAGAAATGAGCTGTCCGACCATGCCAAAATCGCGTGTGCCTCGACAAGAACCCTTCCTTCCATAGTCAGCAGATGTCCATAAAACTATTTCAGTGGTGTCCATAAACATTTTAGTGTTAATGAAGACAAAAGTATACCAAAACATCGTTTGTTGTTGAAAAGAACCAGCACAAAATTGCTATTTAATTCAAAGCGCACAAGGCCAAAATTGCATATATGTCCTACTCCCTCCTCTATTGGTTCGAAATGGCTTTTTGATAGCGGAGTGTTACGAGTGACAACCAATGTCATAAATTATCGAAGTGCCGTCGCTTCAAAGCCATTCAAAAACCTGGGAAATCGTCTGAAATCACCATCAATGTGTATAATAACATTGGAAAAAGTGTAAACAGGTGAATCAAGACCATTAAATGGTACTATCAATGATCAAAGATGATCTGGAAAAAAAAGCGTACCTACCTTTTCCATGTTTTGGGGGCCAAAATTGGTGGAAATCATCAGAAATAGCTATTTCAATCATTCCACATGAAAGAAACAATAAATTTAACAGCCAACAAGAATCTCTAGAACCCCAATAGAATAATAAACCCATGTGACAAGGACTTTGCAGCGTTTTAATTAACACTAGATACCTCAAAATCCCTGTTCATTATTACCCCAGAGTCTTGGTGGTAATTATGAACATCGATTTTGGTGTTGGGATGAGATACTAAAGAATCTAGAACATTTGCACACAACAGTTATCAGAAACAAGTAACAGACACAAGAGGTGAATTACCTGGTGTTGTTCATAATTATTACCCCGATGCATAGTTAAAAATTACCCCAATATTCATTATTTGAACATAATTCTATTAGAAAAATCATTATTTAAACGACAACCAACCTGATAATTAGTCCTTAGGATAATAGTAAAAATAAATTGAAATTGTGATGGATAGATTACACATTTTTATTGAAAATTAACTCAAATGAAGTACCTTAGCAAATTAACTCGTGAATTTGGCGAAATTCTGGATTAAAATTTGAAATGTGTCAAACAAATCGAAGTATTTGTATTTGTATATATATTTATTTTTTGTTTTTACTTTTCACTTCACACTGCTACTAAACTTCAGACCTCTCTTCTTCCTGGTTTTTCTTTTTCTACTGTTGGAGAGATTTACGCTACTTGGCATTTAGCGACGGTGAATTCGTCCACCGTCACAAAAACAAATTCAATTTTGTTTCTATCCACACTCGTCGTTTCGGGGGATTGTTTTTCTATTCTTATGCCCCTTTGAGGCGTTGCAACATATCATCATTAGTTAGGACCTCTCCATAGGTGTGCTGTTTCAAGCGAACTGTGGCTACCTTGCGGTTGAGGCTGCGTTTTTGGCTGTGCACAGATGAGAGAAAATGTGCACATCGCTTGAGAATGAGTGCGCAGACGTGCCTTCTTCTGCTTCTGTGTCTGTTCGTTTACAACTCAGTTCCAAGAGGGAGATATATCACATTCTTCCCAGGGCATTTATTTCTCCCGGAAAATAGGCACCGTTCTGCTGCAAACTTGTGGTCGGAGAAGGCTCATTATTCCTTTTCTGTGCTTGCGGTTCAATATTTCGTTGAATGTTGGCTTTCCGCTGTTTGTACCGGGCCAGGTCTTGCAGATCAAAGAGGTCTTCGGGGTTTCATCAACAGGAAGACGCTCAGTTGACTTACAGCTTTTCACGATGTTGCCTGCTTTTATTTTCTCCAAAACTTTTCCAAGTACCTACCTAATGCTGAGTTTTGACGTGGATATGTCTTATGGCTGAGTTCGGTTTGAAATTCTACGCGAAACGACAGTGTTACCTACTGTTGACATATTCATGTCTTTACTTTGGCACACAAACTCGAAAAGCGTTACCAAAAAGCGACAGGAAAACGCGTTATGCACCATTTCTGATTATTTTCGTTTACAACCGATTCGTTTCTACGGAAATTCACGTTTGCCATTTTTCATCGTACAAAAATCGTTCACCACTCGTTCGAATCGTGTGATTTTATTGAATATTTTCTTGTTAACCGTACCCCAGTAAGTACCTTGCGCAGTAGCTGAGCTGAGCATGATGAAAAAAAGGTGGGTAAAGGTAAACCAGTTAGTCAGCAACATAGGTAATGAAGAAAGTCATTGTTTACTAGTATCGAATGTGGTACCCTTGCACCACTGTGTAACTCGGATCGTGGTAACCTCCCAACCCGTAAATGATTCCGTAAATTATCCCTAAATTGTTATACTCATCATATTTTTGTTCGTTTGTTAATTGCGATTACCCGTTTTGTGTGTGAACAGGTTCCTTTGTAAATTGCGATTACGTTGTGTATGATGGATTCGGCCACTACGTAATCATAGTGAATCATAATAATTTTGAAATAAACTGCGTTTACTAAACCTACGTAAAACTATGTTGACTAACTTATATAAACTACGTTTATTAAATACTGAGTCTAATGGTTTGAAAACATTTTTATGTGAAAGAGCGCAAAATTAAGAAATCACACCAAACAGCGTTACAATTTCTTTTCTGATGATGAAGACTACTGTCAAGATAAAGCTTGTGATACAACATGAAAATGTCTCACTGTGTCTAACATTTAATTGTATGTTTCACTACCTACCTGCAACATTGTAGGCACCTGTTTCTCAAAGTAGGTATTATAATCAGGCGTTCCCTAGCACTGATATCTGGGCTGGATGTATACCGTTTCATTCAGGAGCACGTTGATGAAGCTTCTGGGTGTCAACAAACGGCTTCAAGTACAGTACTGCGGTTGGCCCAATAAGCTCATGTTCAAGATCAATTTGAAATTTTTCGCATAGCTTCTCCGTTTTTATGGCAATTTTGTCAGCATAACCTTTTTGTACAAATTTTTTTTCTTTTCAAGCGTTTATTTATTTTTATATAACAACTAGTTACACAAATGTAGTTTTAAAAGTAACTATCTAGCTATTTACTCCAACTCGCATTGTATTTATGTTGTTGTACAAATGGAGAGCTTTCCAGCGAGTGGCGAACGATTTCTGTGTGACAAAAACTGACGGAGTTACATATTTTCTTCAGCAACGGTTACGATGATAATTATGTTCAGTACGAATATATTTGGACGGTCGACCGACGACATTTAAAATATCAGCCCTCGTTTCCTCGTACTTTGGATCCGTACCTTACACGAGGCAAACCTGGTTAACGAGTATCCACTCTACAACGTACGAATACCTATGAATGTGGATATGATTAAATTCTACCTTTACTCGGCCATAAGACATATCCATGTTCGTATGCATCCGCTTATAGAGTGGATACTCGTTAACCAGGTTTGCCTAGTTTCTACTTTCTTTTAGCGAATTTTCAAAGAAAATGAAGCTATTGCAATGGCTTCGAAATTTAAATAATATAAATTTTTGGAAATTTTCTTCATAGAAATCCGTTTCAGACCATTCTAAAACGATTCCTGAAATTTAACACTTTTTTATATGTATATATATATATATTTATATATATATTTATTTATTTATATATGTGTCACTCCAGACGATAACTCTCGATAGAATTGAGATAAACAGCTCAAATTTGCACAAAAATCTATCTTGGCAATCGAAAGGCTAAGTTCGAAGATGGGCGAAATTGGCCTACTCTAAGGAGGGTTTTGGCGCATTTAAAGTGCGCAAAAATTACCCAAAAATCCCCAAAATGTTATTTTCCAACAAGTGACCCCTCATTTTAAAGGTTTTTGCACGCTGAACACGATGGTGGAATCGGATTTTAGATATCTTGATCCGTTCTCAAATTAGAGCATTTAAAGTGCGCAATAATTACCCAAAAATCCCCAAAATGTTATTTTCTAACAAGTGACCCCTCATTTTAAAGGTTTTTGCACGCTGAACACGATGGTGGAATCGGATTTTAGATATCTTGATCCGTTCTCAAATTAGAGCATTTAAAGTGCGCAAAAATTACCCAAAAATCCCCAAAATGTTATTTTCCAACAAGTGACCCCTCATTTTAAAGGTTTTTGCACGCTGAACACGATGGTGGAATCGGATTTTAGATATCTTGATCCGTTCTCAAATTAGAGCATTTAAAGTGCGCAAAAATTACCCAAAAATCCCCAAAATGTTATTTTCTAACAAGTGACCCCTCATTTTAAAGGTTTTTGCACGCTGAACACGATAGTGAAATCGGATTTTAGATATCTAAATCCGTTCTTAAATTAGAGCATTTAAAGTGCGCAAAAATTACCCAAAACTAGGATAATCTTTAAACTCTTACCCCCCCCCCCCCCACCCCCTTAGAGTGGTCAGATTGAAATATGTGAGAAGTATTAATTGAAGACGAGAGTTCGAAGCAAAAAAGGGGGAGGCAAACGATTAGTACAACTCCTTGAATTTACCCACAGCGATCAAATAAATAAGCACTTAGTACAATTACGTAATAAACAAACGGTAGAATCAGGATGGACAAAACGTACAAATTAAAATAAATACGAAGAGAATATACATAGAAAACCAAATTTTAGACCGAAGTTTTCCTTTATTCAAAACCATAGCCATTAATTCGAATATTTCTTTGAAAATTCGCTCATTAAGTCATGCTGCATGACTGATTTTTGGTTTATTATTTTCAATAATGAACCATTGGAATCGAGCATGAAAAAAAAAATTCTTACCCC
Organism: Leptopterna dolabrata; assembly: GCA_954871275.1. NCBI lineage: Eukaryota > Metazoa > Arthropoda > Insecta > Hemiptera > Miridae > Leptopterna > Leptopterna dolabrata. The sequence goes on along the minus strand of OX940989.1, from coordinate 1,828,596 downwards.
CCCTCAAAATTTGATGGTTTACGTTTCAAGGTATGTAGAATCCAAAACTGCAATAAAAATATTTCTGTCTGTCCGCCGTACGCCGTACGCCGTACGCCGTACGCCGTACGCCGTACGCCGTACGCCGTACGGGCCACTTTTCTTAGTTACCATGAAAAAAAATTGATGAAATTCGGGTTATAGGTTCCGTTCGGCGTCTAGTTGGTCCTCGAAGCTCGACGTTACTGTGAGTCATCTCTAAGGGGTTCAAAATAGGGGTTGAAATTTTCAAAACGCCTATACCATTTTTTTACGTAAATATTTTTACGGTTTTAAATAATTCTTGAACTTGCGAGTTTTTTAAGACCATCCGGAGCATCGTACGTCCAGCCGTTCGTTCACAGTAAGGCCCCGAAGTTTGCACCGACAGGCATTTTCGACTCCAGTGTGAATGAAATTGTATACAATTCAAACCAAATCTCGTAACCAGAGACGCGCCCACAATAGGAATTTGTGAATACGGCCAATCATTGGTAGGGATCACCTGATTATATTGGCGGAGTATGAAGTCGAGTTGGTTGTTCTGTGATATTATTTAATTTGAAAAATGATGGCTCTTTTGGAGTTTGTTAGGTAGTGAAACTTGAACAAACGTTGAAGTATTATTGATGGGTAAATTATTACTACGGTAAATCATTACTCAACGGTAAATTATTACACAACGGTTCATTATACCATCTACGTAGAAGGGGCTGGAGTTTGTTGGTAGGTACTTTTGCAACTTTTTTCACTCCTCATCAACAATTTCTTTTCAGAACTTCATTATGTGTGTTTCTTTTTGTTAGGTACTGTTTGTCATCGGCAGAATTATTTTAGCAACATTTAACTCGTGATTTAGGTAGGTACCTAGTAACGAGTACGGGGTTAGGTACTAACCTACGGAGGGTCTGCGATCTACATAATATGTATATAATAGAATAGTACATATCATATTATATAGAAGGGTTATCTATACATAGAGCTGTGATCTGTAACAGGAGGGTATTCTATACAAAATAATAAACCGTTGTGCAGGGATTTGCAGCGTTTTTTATAATGTTTTCTTTTCTTTTTTAAACGAGAAGGTTCGCATCCCATGTTCGTTTTACATACCACGGGCAACTGAAAGTTTCTCCCATTCGGCCGGTCTTCGGTGGACCAAAAACCTACTTGTCCAAAGGTTGCAGCCGATTGATAAGGAGGCTTGAGAACTTGATGAGCTCCACATTATTCGTTACTGGTGTAAACTAAACTGGTGGTGGCTTCTTCTTCACGTAGGTGCGAAGGCATCTTGTGATTTCACTTTACACATAGATTTAGGAGGGGGAAAAACTCGCAAGGTAGGTTATGATAGAATCCGAAAATGGAATTTAAAAAAAATCTGTCTTACGTCGCACTTTTCTTAGTTACCATGAACCAAAATTAATGAAATTTGGTTTGTAGGTCCTGTTTGCGGTCTAGTGTGACCGTGAAGCTCGGCGTTACTGTCAGTCATCTCTGAGGGGTGAAAAATAGGGGTTGAAATTTTCAGAAGGCCGTAGCTCGAAAACTCAATAGAAGGATACGGTTTTTCTAACGTTTTTAAATTGAACTCAAATTAAAGAATTTTTTGAGCCAGCCGTTCGCTTGCACCGAAAGGCTTCGTCAAATCGTCAACATGATCGTGAATGAAACGGCATGAATCCGGCCCCGATATAATTGCTAGGCACACGATTGTAATTACGGATGGCTGTATGAAGTCGAGTTGGTTGTTCGGTGATATTATTTCATTCGAAAAATGATGGATCTTTTGGATTTTGTGGATAGGTACTTTTGTAACTTGAACAAACGTTCAGCCTCATGAACAACAACAAATATATTATTAATAATCGAATTATTGAATCTCGCACATTTGTATGAAACTTTAATTCCCGGGCCAGCTCCATTACTCCATTTAGGGCTTTCCTGGGGGGAGCTCGAGGGCAGGTATCGACCACAGAAAGAAGTGATACCTACGTAGAAGGGGCATCTGTACAGGTAAATAATAAACCGTTGTGTAACAATTTGCAGCGTTTTTTTTCTCGAACTGTTCGGGACCTATACCTACCCTTAGTTTTTTTTTCTTCTTTTGAAATGTTGAAGGATTCTCCGAACTCCCTGGTCCAGAGTTTATTTATTCCTCCTCTCGTTTTGAACGTCCATCTGCCAACCTCTGCAGTCAGCATGACTAGAACTTTGTTAACTCCTAATCGATTTGTGACGTCTACAGTTTTAACAAATGATTCGTCGAAAATCGTTGGTACCATGTGCAATAACGTGAGGACAGCACCTACCCATCTAATGTTATTTTAGCCGTTTGCCGTCCAAAAAAAAAGTTTTGACTGACTATCGATTTGAATAAATTTAAATACAGCAACAACCATCATAATCTGTTTTAACGGTGTCGTTTATTGACAAAATGCAGTTACTGGTAAATCACCACGTAATCGTACTATCGATTGCCCCTCGATTTGTTCGTACGGAGAGCAGTTTTACAGCGCTTTGCCTCGTATTTTATAAATTCATTAATTTTCGTTACTGGAACTTTTCCCCGGACACCCCAGCGGTCGTTTATGCGCGAGCCGTGACCCGTCGGGATAGTTAAAAAAAATAAAGTGGCGAAGAAGCGACCGGAGGAGCCAACTGGGCGTCCTTCACCTTGAGCCTTCGGATGAGCTCGTTATCCGAGTACAGCTCTACGGCAGGGGCCATTGACTCGTTTCTTGCTGAATCGATCAGCAGCTGAATCGATTTTTAGCTGATCCAGCTGCGAGCCGATCGCTTCGCGGTTGACAAAAAAAAAGAGGGAAAAAAAGACAGACCGGACGGTTGAACGATCGCAAATTATAACAGAGACGTCTTGGAACAGGTCTTCCAATGGTCATAATTTTCCCTGAAGGTTCGCGTAATTGTAGCGAATGTCTGTGTTCAAAACCGTTCTATCCGGCACAATTTGTACGGATATGCCGAGTTCTGAGGGGAAAATCGGGCACCTGTGTACTGATACGAACTAAATCACTCGCGAAGAAATCGTGGAAACCCATTTCAAAGAAAAACGGAGTTATTGAAAAAATACTCTGTTTCCACTAATACACGAAAAAACGCAAAAAACACTGTTATACCGGTTTCGGTGATCAAACCATCGTCAGCAACACACAAAAACGCAGTGTTTTTCGTGTATTAGTGGAAATGGACTAGGTATTTTTTCAATAACTCCGTTTTTCTTTACCTGTGTACTATTTAGGTATAGCATTTCCAATTCGAATGGGACATTTTCCAAGCCCGCAGTTGGAAATTTTCCAAATCAAATTGTGCATTTTCCAAACAAAATTGGACACCAAAATATTTGGTAATTCGTTAATTAAATACATTTTTTATTTAACTAGCATAGGAATTACAGCGTCGAGAGAACAACTGAACGGATATTCACAGAAAGTTCACAGAAATAATTATTCCACAGATAATTTTCTAAAGGGCTACGATGGTTTGGAAAATGTTTCATTTGATTTGGAAAATTCTGAAATTGGCTCGGAAAATGTTCAATTCGGTTTGGCAGTTGTCCAGTTCGACTTGGAAATGCGTAGCATTGCCAAACCAAATTGGACCTTCACACAAGGTTCCAGCGATATTCGAGGCAATGAACCTATCTAATACCCTGAACGTACCTATATAATAAGGTGAGTAATTATAACTGTAGCATAACGTTTATGTTTTTCATTTCAGTTAACCCAATATCTCGATACATTTCAATATCAGGGGCCTACTACTACAAATTTGTGGTTCCCATACCAATAGCGTTTCTTCATAAATACGCTAGACCTTTTCAGCAGTCAAACGTATTTTCTTCTCAAACAAGTTCGTCAAATTTGAGTATTTGTGGATCAAAACCGTTAAAAATCCGGCGGAATTTTCAAAATCACAAAAAAATTCAACCCCCTGAAATGGTATCAGATGATGGCTTGAGACAAAAATAGGCTATGTATTTCAATAGTCAAGAATGTGTTTTCCTAAAGGTCGAAAATAGAGTTTTTCGATCACAAAGCTGCTCCAAATCCGGGTAAACTCAGTAAAATTGTCAAAAATACGGATCGGATTTTATCCGATGGATAATTTTGAATAATAAAATAGTTGGGGGGACAAAAGAGTTAAAATTTGTGGACAAGCCATAGAAAAGTTTTTCCAGGATCAAGTAGGTGAACGTTATGTCGAAAATTCGCTCGCATAATGGTCATGTTGCACGACTGGAAATGTTTATTCCCAGCATCCCTTTGATTCCAACTATAACTAAGAAAATTCAAAATTCATGTTCTGAAAATGTTGGGCCCATTGCAACAGCTTCATTTTCTTTGAACATTCGCTTAAACAAGGTTTGACTTTACAAACAAAGCTGAATATAAATTTAATAGAGCACTAAATGTTACGGGTAATTAGGTAAGTTAACTGTAAAATAAAACATACTAATCTGGCATCAATGTTAACGAATTTTCAAAGAAAATGAAGTTATTGCAATGGGTCCAACATTTCAGAACATGAAGTTTTGAGATTGTTTTGTAGGCAAATCCGTTCCAGAGCATCCTGAGTTCATCCCTGGATTTTAGCACAATTTGTACGTATATTTATATTTTATTTGTGTGTCATCCCAGACGATATCTGACCTTGGATACGTGATAAAAATTCCAAATTTCGCCAAAATGTTCTTATTGCCAAAGAGTTGGAAGGCGAGCTATCTTCAAAAGTTCTAAGGGGCTCTGGTTTCTTTATAGGGTAAAAAATTGATAAAAACTACTAAAGTTGCGATATAAAATCACTGGAAGTGATGTGGAGGGATTGGTAAAGACAGAAAAATACGATTCATTGTTTTACATACAGAATAGGGGTCAAATTTTGATTGTGAGGGGTGGAGGGGGTCAAAAATTGGTATTAAGGGCTAGAATATAAAGGTATTAATTCACCTGGCATTGTGTGGGACGGTGATTCACGATAGAAAGAGGGACTATTTTGATGATAGAAATATTTTTCACATTCATATACAGATTCATAAGAAATATTCACATTGCTCGTTTGTAATCAAATAAACGTGATATTATTTAACTGTTTGTTACTGCTGTGATTGATGTCATTCTTGAAGATTTAATTTAAATTTGTGATAAAGATTTGGTTTTAATTTGTGATAAAGTTTTCGAGCCAATACCTCCCCCCACGGCTACGCCACTGCCGTCAAGAATACAGCCAGCAAACAAAGAGGGCGATGGGAAATGCCCAAGTCCTAATGCGATTCAACCAATTTCGATAGCAATGGGTTTGTTGACAGAAAACAAAGGAGATTGCCAAATCGAGTCCTCGCGAGCAAGCGATTTTTCCCCCCCTCGTTCGAACGCTGATTCAACGCATCTGAGGTTTTTATGGGAGGCCAGCTGCGCTCGGTAGCATCGCGCTCACGAGGGAATTCGTAAGGCCTCGAGCTGCGAGCAAGAAATTCATCAATATTTTAGTTGCAAAGTAGAATAATTCTGCAATAATTCTGCAACCAACTGCTCGATGTTGCATCATTTTTGAGCTTAGCTAACTCAACTAATTCAACGCAATCGTGATAGGCTGGTAAATAAGTATCAAGACCGCAATAGTAGTACCCAGGTACTACGCCCAGAACTGTATATAGCATTTCCAAGTCAAATTCAACCTTTTCCAAACCAAATTCAACCTTTTCCAAGTCAACTTTTACCATTTCAAATTCAACCTTCCCCCTACTTCAGCAAAAAATATAAAATTTAATAAAGTTTAATAAACTGAATTTTTGAACCCCATTACTAACTTTTGTTGAATTATTTAAGGCTTAAATTGAATTTTGTATACTGAATTTGTGAACCCCATTACTAACTTTTTGTTGAATTATTTAAGGCTTAAATTGAATTTTGTATGACATCAGGTAGCGACTGCAAACTCCCTCGCTACTTCGTATGTCATCAGATGAGGTGCGTTCGAGTAATCAGGAGGTTTGATGGGCAACGAAATAGGCATTAAAGAAGTAAACACGAAGAATTTGCAAACACCGAAGTTATGTTCCTTGCTTCACTTGAAGGTGCAAAAAAGGAAATTTTTAAATTGTATTGAAAAAATAAAAATAAAAACAAACATACCTAGTACCTGCACTGAACTACTATAGCGTTGTTTAATTTAAGCCTTAAATAATGCAACAAATAGTTAGTAATGGGGTTCACAATTCAGTTTATTAAAATATATATTTTTTGCTGAAGTAGGGGAAGGCTGAATTTGAAATGGAAAAAGTTGAATTTGAAATGGAAAAAGTTGAATTGACTTGGAAAAAGTTGAATTTGACTTGGAAAAAGTTGAATTTGGTTTGGAAAGGTTGAATTTGACTTGGAAATGCTATAATATGTGAGGATCGTGAATTGTAGGAATTACAAGATTCCGTATTACTGCCTCGTGAAGGAGGAGTCCCCACGTCCGATTTTGGCAAAATAGGGATTTTCACGTAGCCCCAACCAATTTTTGACCTGCTCTTTTCGATGGCGACGTCAAAATTTTCAAAATTCGATTCGGAACTGCGGGTAATTCCGACTACCAAAATCGTAAAATCGGTCATTTTGGAGGAGAAACGCCTCGTCCACGCAATGTTGAGGTAAAACGCCTCAACTTTTCTATCAAAATCGACTCGAACCATTGTTCACCTGTGGAAAATGTTGAGGAGAAACGACTCAAGTCGTCAAAAATTGAGACGGTGCGTTTCTTCACAGCCTTTGCTTATTTCGGCTTCTGATTTCGGCTGAGGCATTTGATCGAGATTCTTGAGGCGATTCTGCTCCACATGTTTACACTGCTGATCGAGCGTGAGTCATTTTTCATTTTCACACAAAAATGAGCCGAAACTCATCCGGTTTTTGCAAACCTTCAGCTGGATTTCCTCATTATAAGTTATCGTGATCGTTCGTGGCAAGTTGAACTTCTGGCAGTTTTCCTAAAACGCCTCAAGAGGGTTGAGGAGTTTTTCCTAATATGTACAACAGTGAGGACTCAAATTTGTGTAGAACTTGAGGCGTTTCTCCTCAACAAAACTTTTTACAGAAGGTGAGTTGTGTGAATTTTAAACGTCTCAGAGGCAAATTGCGGCAATTCACCTTCACAAACATAAGAAAAAAGTTAATGTGAAATTTAAGTCTCAAGTCGGATTAATCGATTGAAAAAAAAAATCGATTTTGGCGATTTTTTCACAAGTAATTGAGTGAACTGGAGCCCTAGCAGTGTTCCTGAAAAAAGAATGGGGTAGCTAGGATGTAATGGGGGGAACCTAAACCAGACTTTATATGAAAAACTTTGAGGCGAATTTCCCAGAAGTTTGATTTTTTTGGACATGAGCCGTTCTTCCTTAAAACAGCAGATTGATGTAGAACCACTTGAAAATATGAACCTTCAGTTGTTGAAAATAACAACAACTCACCAAGATCTACCGAAAATAGTTCAAAACGGAAACTGAGAAAATCCGCTCGTACGTTGACGCTGCATGAATGGGACTTTCAAACGATTTTGTCAAGTGAGGGTGTAAGCAGATTCTCAACAGAAACAGGACTCGTACCCGTAGAAAACAAATTTACATTAGCCTTTTTTCTTAATTATAAATTTATTGTTGCTTTAAACTAATTTACTGGAACATTTAGTTATCTTGCACACACAGGTCCTTGCATTTCGACACTGCTAGCAAAGGTTGTCTTGAAGAAGAAAACTATAAATTTCCAAACCTAGAGAAACTTAGGATATTACTTCGAATATTGAGGGTTGTCTTGACCTAGATGATCATGCATTCAAAATTCAGTTACTCAGTGGTGGGAGAAATGTATGTTTATATACAGAAGATCGATAAATATCATTCAGTTCTAGTTAGCAGACAGTTTGTCTTATTTGGCTACATCGACTGAATAACATTCAGTGCACAAGACTTGAGCTTATTGGAAAAGCTAATTAATTAATATGGAGCTACACATGTATTTTATTGTATTTAAAACACAGCAAGACAAAATATGATTTGCGGTTCAAAATGAATAAATTGAACACAGGGATTTGATTAACATTCAAGTTCTCAAAATGAACAGGGATTGGACTAACATTGACACATAAAGTTCAAATTTCAACAAGAAATGGATCGATGAGGCAACCAGAAAAATGTATTATTTCTGGACGCCCATCTTTGCTCGGCCTGTCATCCCCACTTTAAGATTTGAATAAAAACTGAAGAGATTTATTTGAAATGAATGGTATAATTCACGTTGAGTTGGAATATAACCCTTTTGTTTGAGTAAAACTAAATGACTGAAAACCGCATTTTCACCAGATTCGCTAAAATGCGCTAATCGTCTGAAACGGATACCCCCTTACGAGTTTTTCGAAATTTCCTCTGGAAAAAGCTTTAAAAAAGAATCTTTTATAGGAAAACCGAATCCTACGGTCAAATTTGACCGTGTTTTTATTTATTTACAATTTTCTTTTAATTTTTAGCTTAAAATTACGAATAAAATCATTTGAAAATTGACTCACTTGATCACAGTGCCGTGGTGAGGATTCGTCATCGTGATGGTGGAGGAGACCGGAAGAAAACGTGTCCTCGCCTATCGCTCTTGGTTTATGTCGGACTTTTCAAAATACCCGGCAGCCGACAGTCAAATCGCCATAGAGATCACAACAGCTCGGGTCACCTGCGCGAAACAGACTGAGTTGATGGAAAACAATCTCGTGGAGAGTCCGTTTCCAGTGTCTGGTTGGAGAGAGGCAATGCCCCCCTTCTACCTTCCTGACGGGAAGGAACGCCTGAGTGAAATGGGAGAGAGAGAGGTTTCTTCTGAGGAGGTTGTGGGTTAGGTAAACAATGGAAGTTCAACAGCTGAAGGGCTGTCTCTTACCATCAGTTAACTACTTGTCACCATAAGGTGAAACAGGCCGAGAACTCAATGGTTGGTCTTTGTGTGGAAATCAAGAAATTCCGTGTTTTTGGTTTATTATTTTCAATAATGAACCATTGGAATCGAGCATGAAAAAAAAAATTCTTACCGCCCTCAAAATTTGATGGTTTACGTTTCAAGGTATGTAGAATCCAAAACTGCAAAAATATTTCTGTCTGTCCGCCGCATGGGCCGCTTTTCTTAGTTACCATGAAACGAAATTGATGAAATTCGGGTTATAGGTCCAGCCGTTCGTGTGCACCAAAAAGCATCGTCAACACGACCGTGAATCAAACGGTATAAATCCGACCCGGATATCATCACTAGGGAGCACCTGATTATAATCAAGGATGGCTGCATGAAGTCTAGTTGGTTGTTCTACGATATTCTTTCATTTGACAAGTGATGGACTATTGGATTTTGTTGGTAGGTACTTCTGAAACTTGAACAAACGTTGAAGTATTATTTATGAGTAAATTATTACACAATGGGAAATGATTACACAACGGCAAATTATTACACAACGGTAAATTATTACACAACGGTAAATTGTTACACCACGGTAAATTATTACACAACGGTAAATTATTACACAACAGCTCATCTACCCAGAAGGGGCTGGATTTTGTTGATAGGTACTTTTGCATCTTGAACAACCGTTGAAGTATTATTGATGGGAAAATTATTACACAATGGCAAATTATTACACAACGGTAAATTATTACACAACGACTCATCTACCCAGAAGGGGCTGAATTTTGTTGATAGGTACTTTTGCAACTTGAACAAGCGTTGAAGTATTATTGATGGGTAAATTATTACACAATCGCAAATTATTACAAAACGGCAAATTATTGCACAACGGTAAATTGTTACACTACGGTAAATTATTAACAACGGTAAATTATTACACAACGGCTCATCTACCCAGAAGAGGCTGGATTTCGTTGATAGGTACTTTTGCAACTTGAACAACCGTTGACGTATTAGGTATTGATGGGCAATTATTACACAACGGTTCATTATTCTATCTCTGTAGAAGTGGAACCTATACAGGTAAATTATTACGCAACGGTTTAGGTAGGTACCTAGTAACGAGTACGGGGTTAGGTACTACATAATACGCGATCTACATAATATGTGTAGAATAGTACATAATTATGTTATATTGAAGGATTATCTATACGGAGACCTGTGATCTGTAACAGGAGGGTATTCTTTACAAAATAATAAACCGTTGAGCAGGGATTTGCAGCGTTTTTCAATTAGTCAAGCGTCGATATAGAGTTTTCGCCCGAGCGAAAACTACAGGCTTGTACAGCTATATTTATAAAGCTGGGTATAAAGCAGGGTTCACCAACTTTATGATGAAGTCCCATTTCTCGCATAAAAAGGCCAGTTCTGGAAAAAAGCGGAATTGTGAAAAAACCGCTGCAAAGTCCTTGTCACATGGGTTTATTATTCTATTGGACATACCTACAGAAATTTTGGCTGTTCATTTATTGTTTCTCAAAAACAAGAATTAGGCTCCTATTTTTTTTTTTTTTTTTTTTACAAATTATCTTTGCTCATTGATGATTATATTTAATTGTCTTGATTCACCTGTTGATACTACTTCTAGTGTTATTAAACAAATTGATGGTGATTTCTGTGATACATACTAACAAGAGTTCACTAAAAACCTCAAAAATCCCTCGAAGACCCTTATTTGTACACCCATTTTTCTCCCATAACGCCCCTGGGTGTATTCCGATCGGGCTGCCGAGCTTTGGAACACATCTAGGACCCAAATGGGAACCCAAACTGTGTGCGGAAGAACGACGGTTTTTGAACAAAATTTAACGTAAATAAATAAGGCTGAAACTTCGTTAGAACCTCAATTTTCCACTCTTTGGTCAAAATCGACTTCACATTCGGATTTGTCGCCCTAAAAAACATGGAAAACGACATCTCCCAAGCTCATGTTACTAAAACACAAAAAATTCCTACTTTTATACTCATAATACCCCTGGGTATATTCCGATCGGGCTGCAAAGTTTCAGGACACAACTAGGGCCCAAATGAAGCATGTGTGCGAAAGAACGGATTTTTTAGACCGAAAATGAAGCCGATATACGTCATACGGCGGACGGACATTGCATTTTCTGAATCTACGCACCTTGAAAAGTAAAAGAAAAAATGTTGAGGGGGTGTTTTAAAAATTTTTTGCTGAGCGAATACATAGGCGTATTATTCACAGAATAATAAAAACCAGAGCAGTGAGGTCTAAGCAAGTTCAAGAAATCTACTCAAACAATGATCTTGATCAACTTGACACTGATGATGGAACGGCGGATTTCAATAACTCATCCAGTACCAGCATGGAAGTAAGCTTCTTTGGAACTGATGGAATACGAGAAGGTATAATTCAGAAGTTACAAGAGGTTTTAGATGAAATGCAAGAATCTGATCAATCATTGCCCAATCCCCAAGAACTTGAAAGAAAAGTGGAAGTAGAATCGTTTTCCGTAGTTCACCCGGCCGTTTCAACCACTTTTCTTCACCCTCAACCGAAAAATTAACCCAATCTCTAAAGATTTCACCAATTTTCTTCCGAACAACGACCTTCAAGCTCTCCCATCGTAATCATCCTAATCGACGTATAATCAGCTATCAAAGTTGACGACGAGCATTAGGCTGAGGTCAACGACCCCGGTGTGGAGTATATTATAACCAGGATTGTGAAAAACAAAAATTAGCCTCCCATGAAACTTACCGTCGTAAAAACAATTTGACGCGTTAAATTGGTACAATCCCAGCGTAGGTGAACAAACCTCGGAAATCGGCGTTTACAAGATTTTCTAGTACCTTTACATCGACTGGAGCACTTTCGATTAATCATCATCATATTCCGACACGGGAACAGATCATTATTTTGGTAGCTACTTAGGGTTAGGTAGTAGCTACTAAAGTTAGGTAGGCTGCCAAAAAAGGGGGAAAAACCTTGAAAAATCGATTTTTTGTGTGTGTGCCAATATTGGGGTTGTACCCTGTCGTGATTCCCTCTCAGAATCCACTCCTGTAGGTAATATTTTTTGATTTTACCAAATAAACGCAGAGAACGCCGAGCTGGCAAACAAACCGGGGTTTCCCCAACCGCCATCCGCCTCAACAGACTTTAACGGCCGATTGAGGGCCGGGGACGGGTGGAAAAGTCCCTATAAAAACAGGCGACTCGCCTCCCTACTTGCGACTTCTCTCTCGAACCCCTCTCTCCCGTATCCTAAAAGGATCTCCTGCTGTTGGTGAAAACCGCGGGCAGTTAGCCTAAAGATCGCGTAGGAGCCCATCCTACCACATCCATCATCTCTCTCCTGCTCCTATTCATTCGTGACTACTCGCGACTTTCTGGTGACCCCTACTCTGCTGACAAGAGTGAACACACCTACCCGTTCACCACATGCCCATTATAAATATTATCACGTAAAAAAAAAAATTATTGACAATTTTGAAATCACACGTATTCTCACCACCGCACTGGCTGCCTCTCTACAGAATCCAACCTCCAAACGGACCATCGCGATCCAAAAATGTCTCAATTTCACCAACCTTTAGATTTCTGGCATATTTTATTAGTGATATCTTCAAACTATTCTTGACGATTTGCATAGATTTTAATCAACAATACTTGAGTACATAACATAATTTTGTGCTATGTAATATTCCAAGCCCCCCCCCCCCCCCCCCGTTATGACACCAAAACCATGAATGAACTCTAAATTTAAGTCATTCAGAGAGGAGATTCCCGTCCTACAGTGTGGCGAATTCCTCTAACTTTCGGCAAATAATGAGATATTTTCTCAACCTTTCTATTCAGCCCATTTTGGGTGAGAAGGGAAATCCCCTTTTTCAGTTCTATTTAAGTAATCGATTTTAGTATTCAATCTGCCCCAGTCGCCATCTTTGCATATTTTTCATTCCCAGTTTGATTGTAAACAATAGAACACAAAGGAAACCATCCAGCTTATTCTACACAGTAAACTGATTCAGAACAACAACAGTATGCGATGAAAATCGTTTTTACTTACGACTTACACGAAGAAAAAGGTTGATGATTCAATAATTTACGCCCTTAGGCGAAGAACACACTTTGTATGATGGCTGCTCAAAGAAGACTGGCATCGAGACAGAAAGACATTGGGTGAAGCACAGGGTAATGTTGCACAGCCCTGTGTTAACCCCTCGAATTAAATACCTCACATATTTGAATTAGAGCTGTTGTTCCACTTGTGCCCCATGTTTCAATGAGCCCCACGCTCCCCTGTCATTCATGATCCCTACGTACTCCTAAAATTCTGTATTTCAACGTCAAAACACTAGCATGAGCTCGACGAATTTCACCTCTGTAAATTTATTCCTTAATAGATTCCCAATCTACGAGTACCCATCATATTTTCTTCTGTATTGTGAGCCGTAACCTGCAAATGAATATTATCGACATGAATGGTTGTAACAATGACCAATGCCTAATTTGTTTTCATCAATGCAATAACTGCCTACTGAGTTGTTTCCGGTTGGCGAATTCTCCATAATTTTGTTCCTTGTAAACAATATGCTATCGTCAATGTCCATAGTTTCGAATCAGTTGTTGTCCAAGACGATGTTTAATAGAGTTTAAGATATCGGTGTTTAATTAACGATGTTTTTGTCTACTGTATTTTGTATCTTATCTTCGATCTAATCGACATGAAACCTCTGGCAACCCGCTATCCAATGGTATTGATTTGGCGGCAGTACAAAACTCGTGAACATTATGTAGGTGACTGAACGAGTGGCTTAGCGTGGTCTCCCTTCCTGATGAGAAATATCGAATTTTCCGCCAGAAGAGAGGCGAAAGGATGAATTGGAAAGGAAAGGATGCAAATTATTACACAATGGTTTAGTATTTTCCTGGATAGATACCCTTTCTGCGTATAGATCACTGTTTTCTGTGGTCAATACCTACCCTCGTGCTCCCCCCACGAAAGCCCTGAATCTACTACTGGAGCCGGCTCGGGAATCACAGTTTCATCAAAATAAACGGAATTCAATAATTCAATAATTCAATCATTAAGAATTATTTGTTGTTCATCATTTTTCAAATGAAATATCACCGAACAACCAACTCGACTTCATACAGCCATCCTTGATTATAATCAGGTGCTCCCTAGCAGTGTCTTGGCCAGATTTATACAGTTTCATTCACGATCATGTTGACGAGGCCTTTCGGTGCAAACGAACGGTTGATCGTACAATGCACCGGGTGGACCCAAAAAATTCTTTAATTTCAGTTCAATTTTAAAACGAAAAACGCTGCAAAGTCCTTGTCACATGGGTTTATTATTCTATTGGAGTTCTAGAGATTTTTGTTGGCTGTTAAATGTATTGTTTCTTTCATGTGGAATGATTGAAATAGCTATTCCTGATGATTTCCACCAATTTTGGCCCCCAAAACATGAAATAGGTACGCTTTTTTTTTTTTAAGATCATCTTTGATCATTGGTAGTGGCATTTAATGGTCTTGATTCACCTGTTTACACTTTTTCCAATGTTATTGTACACATTGATGGTGATTTCAGACAGTTTTCCAGGTTTTTGACTCATAAAAAACCAATTTTGGGAGCTGAACCTTTGGTAAAACCTCAATTTCCGCGTCTTTGGTCAAAATCGACTTCATATTCGGTCTTCTCGTCCTCAAAAACATGGAAAAAGATACCTCAAAAGCTCATGTTACTAACATGTTGTTAAAACGCAAAAAGTACCTATTTGTATACACATTTTCACTCATAACCCCCCTGGGTATATTCCGATCGAGCTGAAAAGTTTCGGGACACAACTAGGGCCCAAATGGAGCATGTGTGCGAAAGAACGACTTTTTTAGACCGAAAATGAAGCCTGTACACGTGATACGGCGTACGGCGTACGGCGGACGGACATTGCATTTTTGGAATCTACGCACCTTGAAACGGAAAAGAAAAAATTTTGAGGGGTTGTTATAAAAAATTTTTGCTGAGCGAATACATAGGTGTATTATTCACAGAATAATAAACCAAAAAACCACATCCTTCTGTTCAGATGTCGAGCAACGGCGTTCTGAAAATTTCAACCCCTATTTTTCACCACTTAGAGATGACTGACAGTAACGCCGAGCTTCGAGGACCAACTAGAGCCCAAATGGGACCTACAAAACAAATTTCATCAATTTTGGTTCATGGTAACTAAGAAAAGTGCGAAGCACGGTGGGATTTTTGTTTTATTATTCTCAATAATGAAATTACTCTAATATTTTACGAAAATGCCTCTCCAGTAGATGAGGAGGAAATCCGCTGTTATTCCTGTTGGGTTGGACACTCAGGCACGTCGATTAGTTCATTGTCCATCACCCTGAACACTCCCATTGAAGCCAAGTCCCAAGAATAGGACCACAATGCTGAGTTTCCCAACCCCGGGCACCGAGGAGCCCCCGTGAACGCAAATCTCGATAATTACAACACGCAGGCCTTTGGGAGGCATCGGAGGTGAGTGAAAGCAAACCAGAGACGTCTAACGGTCGATATCCCAATTAACCTATTAAAATGAATGCAGACCCCGCAGGGCCGGCTTTGTAAAATAGGACTTCGACCAGGATCGATCCTTCGAAAACCTCTACCTCGGACGTACCAAACCGGTCATTTTCCGAAATCGTTTTCTTGAATGGCACCAAAAACAAAAAAAACCACTGCGAAGTGTCACATGGGTTTATTATTCTCCTGGACATACCTACGGAAATGTTGGCTGTTCACTGTTTCTTTTATGCGTAATAATCGAAATAGCTATTGCTGATGGTTTCCATTAATTTTGGCCCCTAGAACACAAATTAGGTACGCTCCTTTTTTTGGTTTATTATTCTGTGAATGATACACCTATGTAATCTCTCGGCAAAAAATTTTTATAACACCCCCTCAAACTTTTTTCTTTTCCGTTTCAAGGTGCGTAGATTCCAAAAATGCCATTTCCGTCCGCCGTACGCCGTATCACGTGTACAGGCTTCATGTTCGGTCTAAAAAAGTCGTTCTTTCGCGCACATGCTCCATTTGGGCCCTAGTTGTGTCCCGAAACTTTTCAGCTCGATCGGAATACTCCCAGGGGTGTTATGAGTGAAAATGTGTATAAAAATAGGTACTTTTTGCGTTTTAACAACATGTTAGTAACATGAGCTTTTGAGGTATCTTTTTCCATGTTTTTGAGGACGAGAAGACCGAATATGAAGTCGATTTTGACCAAAGACGCGGAAATTGAGGTTTTACCAAAGGTTCAGCTCCCAAAATTGGTTTTTTATGAGTCAAAAACCTGGAAAACTGTCTGAAATCACCATCAATGTGTACAATAACATTGGAAAAAGTGTAAACAGGTGAATCAAGACGATTAAATGGCACTGCCAATGATGAAGGATAAATTGAAAAAAGAAGAGCGTACGTAATTCGTGTTTTAGTGCCAAGAATGGTGGAAACCACCAGAAATAGCTATTTCTATTATTGGGGGTTAAAAAATCTGTTAACTGCCATGGAACGGCGCCCACTAACAAATCCGTTATGTCAATTTTGCCGAAATGGCGCATTGTCACGCTTTCTCGTTTTTGCCTGTTTTTGTTGGGAACACGTCCATCGCCAGTTGACTCGTGTGAAATTCGCGGGACAAATCAATTTAGGTCGCTCGTGCCGACCTGTTGAAGAGTGGGTGCACGTGAAATAACCTCCACAGTGCTAGTTTCCTGATAAGTTGTTTGCTTGATGGTAATCCCAAACTGAGAACTCAAGCACATCGTCTCGAAGGTTACAAGGATTCTACGGCGTTTAATGCCAATCAAGTTGAAAGTTCAATTTATGCCGCAAGAGAGAATTTTTCAAGCACCGTACCTTATTTCAGTCTTATGAGAATTTTTATTTAATTTTTGGATTATTATTTTCAATAATAAACCATTGGAATCGAGCATGAAAAAAATTCTAACCCCCACTCAAAATTTGATGGTTTACGTTTCAAAGTATGTTGAATCCAAAACTGCAATAAAAAAAAATCAGTCATGCAGCATGACTTAATGAGCGAATTTTCAAAGAAATATTCGAATTAATGGCTATGGTTTTGAATAAAGGAAAACTTCGGTCTAAAATTTGGTTTTCTATGTATATTCTCTTCGTATTTATTTTAATTTGTACGTTTTGTCCATCCTGATTCTACCGTTTGTTTATTACGTAATTGTACTAAGTGCTTATTTATTTGATCGCTGTGGGTAAATTCAAGGAGTTGTACTAATCGTTTGCCTCCCCCTTTTTTGCTTCGAACTCTCGTCTTCAATTAATACTTCTCACATTTTTCAATCTGACCACTCTAAGGGGGTGGGGGTAAGAGTTTAAAGATTATCCTAGTTTTGGGTAATTTTTGCGCACTTTAAATGCTCTAATTTAAGAACGGATTTAGATATCTAAAATCCGATTTCACTATCGTGTTCAGCGTGCAAAAACCTTTAAAATGAGGGGTCACTTGTTAGAAAATAACATTTTGGAGATTTTTGGGTAATTTTTGCGCACTTTAAATGCTCTAATTTGAGAACGGATCAAGATATCTAAAATCCGATTCCACCATCGTGTTCAGCGTGCAAAAACCTTTAAAATGAGGGGTCACTTGTTGGAAAATAACATTTTGGGGATTTTTGGGTAATTTTTGCGCACTTTAAATGCTCTAATTTGAGAACGGATCAAGATATCTAAAATCCGATTCCACCATCGTGTTCAGCGTGCAAAAACCTTTAAAATGAGGGGTCACTTGTTAGAAAATAACATTTTGGGGATTTTTAGGTAATTTTTGCGCACTTTAAATGCTCTAATTTGAGAACGGATCAAGATATCTAAAATCCGATTCCACCATCGTGTTCAGCGTGCAAAAACCTTTAAAATGAGGGGTCACTTGTTGGAAAATAACATTTTGGGGATTTTTGGGTAATTTTTGCGCACTTTAAATGCGCCAAAACCCTCCTTAGAGTAGGCCAATTTCGCCCATCTTCGAACTTAGCCTTTCGATTGCCAAGATAGATTTTTTGTGCAAATTTGAGCTGTTTATCTCAATTCTATCGAGAGTTATCGTCTGGAGTGACACATATATAAATATATATATATATATATACATATAAAAAAGTGTTAAATTTCAGGAATCGTTTTAGAATGGTCTGAAACGGATTTCTATGAAGAAAATTTCCAAAAATTTATATTATTTAAATTTCGAAGCCATTGCAATAGCTTCATTTTCTTTGAAAATTCGCTAAAACGCTGCAAATCCCTGCACAACGGTTTATTATTTTGTACAGAGTACCCTTCTGTTGCATATCACAGCTCTCTCTATAGATAACCCGTATATATAATATAATATGTACTAGTCTATACATATTATGTGGATCGCCGATCCTCCGTAGGTTTGTACCTAACCCCGTACTCGTTATTAGCTACCTAAATCACGAATTACACACAGTAAAGTTGACAAACAGTAACTATAATGGCAAAAAGAAACGCAAATAATGAAGTTCTAAAGGAAAATTGTTGATGTGGAGTGAAATAGATGACCCTTCTGCGTAGATCACTATATTCTGTGTTCAATACCTATAATGAACCGTTGTGTAATAACTTGCCCATCAATAATACTTCAACGGTTGGTCAAGTTGAAAAGTATCGATCAACAAAATTCAGCCCCTTCGCGGTAGATGAACCGTTGTGTAATAATTTACCGTTGTGTAATAATTTACCGTTGTGTAATAATTTCCCCATCAATAATACTTCAATGTTTGTGCAAGTTTCACAAGTACCTACCAACAAAATCCAATAGTCCGCCACTTATCAAATTAAATAATATCGGAGAACAAACAACTCGACTTCATACAGCCATCCTTGATTATAATCATGTGTTCCCTAGTGATGATATCCGGGCCGGATTTATACCGTTTGATTCACAATCGTGTTGACGATGCTTTTCAGTGCAAAAGAACGGCTGGACGTACAATGCTCCGGGTGGTCTCAAAAAATTGTTTAGCTCAAGACAAATTTAATAACGTAAAAAAAAACCATGCCCTTCTTGTGAAATTTTTCGAGCTACGGCGTTCTGAAAATTTCAACCCCTATTTTGAACCCCTTAGAGATGAATGACAGTAACGCCGAGCTTCGAGGACCAACTAGACCCAGAACGGAACCTATAACTCGAATTTCATCAATTTTTTTTCATGGTAACTAATAAAAGTGGCCAGTACAGCGTACGGCGGACAGACAGAAATATTTTTATTGCATTTTCGGATTCTACATACCTTGAAACGTAAACCATCAAATTTTGAGGAGGAGGGGGGGGGGGGGTTAGAATTTTTTTTTTTTTCATGCCTGATTCCAATGGTTCATTATTGAAAATAATGAACCAAAAATTTCTGTCTGTCCGCCGTACGCCGTACTGGCCACTTTACAAACATGGAAAACGGTACCTCACAAGCTCATTTCACTATAACACCAAAATACCCTATTTTTTCACCCATAACACCCCTGGGTATATTCCGATCGGGCTGCAAAGTTTCGGGACACAACTAGAGCCAGAGCCGTTACTGCAAAATGTGTTAGGTAGGTATGTACCGAAAATAGTTTCAAAATAGAAATGTATAATGAGCTGTGTGTAGGTACAACTATTTTATTGAATCAAACCTATGAACCCAGTTTTCGTGATTTTTACAGCGGGATAATTAGTGAATCCGTTTCTGAACTGTGGTTGAAGAACGTTATGTAGAATTTTAAAATTGATATACAATGATTTTACAGTGTATAATACCTACCAGCCCAGCCACTGAAGCGTTTATAATCTTAATAAATTTAACATTTTTCGGATTTTGTTCGTCTCCAGAGCAGTTACTGCAAAATTTGTTAGATAGGTACTTATGTACCGAAAATAGTTTCAAAATGGAAATGTATAATGAGCTATGTGTACAACTATTTTATTGAATCAAACCTATGAACCCAGTTTTCGTGATTTTTACAGCGGGATAATTAGTGAATCCGTTTCTGAACTGTGGTTGTAGAACGTTATGTAGAATTTTAAAATTGATATGCAATGATTTTACAGTGTATATACCTACCAGCCCAGCCACTGAAGCTTTTCTAATCTTAATAAATTTAACATTTTTCGGATTTTTGTTCGTCTCCAGAGCAGTTAGTGCAAAATTTGTTAGATAGGTATGTACCAAAAATAGTTTCAAAATGGAAATGCATAATGTGTACAACTATTTTATTGACTCAAACCTATGAACCCAGTTTTCGTGATTTTTACAGCGGGATAATTAGGGACTCCGTTTCTGAACTGGTGGTTGTAAAACGTTATGTAGAATTTTAAAATTCATAGGTATACAATGATTTTACATTGTATAATACCTACCAGCCCGGTCTCTGAAGCCTTTCTAATCTTAATAAATGTCTACATTTTTCCTATTTTCGTTCGTCTGAGGAGCAGTTACTGCAGAATGTGTTAGATAGGTATGTACCAAAAATATTTTCAAAATGGAAATGTATAATGAGCTATGTGGACAACCATTTTATTGACTCAAACCTATGAATCCAGTTTTCGTGATTTTTACAGCGGGATAATTAGTGACTCCGTTTCTGAACTGTGGTTGTAAAACCTTGTGTAGAATTTTAAAATTCATATAAAATGATTTTACAGTGTATATACCTACCAGCCCAGTCTCTGAAGATTCTTAATTAAGATCTTCTTAAAGATCTTAATAAATGTCAATGTTTTTCGTATTTTTGTTCGTCTCCAGAGCAGTTCCTGCAATAGATGTGTTAGGTAGGTAAGTATGTAACTAAAATAGTTTCAAAACGGAAATGTATAATGAGCTGTGTGTAGTACAACTATTTTATTGAATCAAACCTATGAACCCAGTTTTCGTGATTTTTACAGCGGGATAAAGTGAACTGGTGAAAGTGTCCCAAAGAACGCATTCCCAGAAGTGAACTTGTGAGAGTCGACTCCTGGAATTTAACTCATCTTACACGTCCCTAATAATATTATAAATTGCAACAAGTGCTCGAAATAACAAATTGTTACGTACTTCTGGTGGGGGAAGTTCGCAGAAGATGAAGGTGATGAATTCAGACTCAATCATCGATAGACAGGGGTCAGACCAATGCACTCGCATTATTATTATTGATTGCCGATAGTCACGCGGTTTTTGACGGATCATACTGAAGGGATTGGAGGAGAAAACGTGGAAACACGTAATTTACAACCAAGGAATTATTGTTCAAAGATTAATCATTTTAGAGGAACAACACCTCACGACCTACCAACCAGGGACCCTTCTGGAGTCAAACTGAGCACTAGGGATGGGACATCGAAATCGATATTATCGAAACGTCGATGTTTTACTTCGATATTCCGATTTTTCGCCATCGATGCCTCACATTCGATAACTTCGATATATCGATGTTATGGTCCGATAATATCGGCAGAAAACACCCTTCAACCAGCTCTTGCCTCTTGGATCCCCTCCCCACTCTTCCTTGATCCACATGTCTCCTTACAGGTCATAAAATACTCAGAAGTCATCAATGACTCATCAACGACTTTATTGACTTCATCAATGACTTTATTTTCATTTTCAGAAATATTTGAGTGAAAAAAAGGAACAAACATTGCATTCCGAATTCAGTCATTTACAAAATAAAAATAAGAAACATTCCAACTCTGAATTATACAGGGTGTAACATGAGTGATGCAAAACCTCTCTCCCACGTGTTCTACATCTAATTTCCGACCAAAGGTGTCCTATAACATTTTTCACTCCTCAAATCATCCTTAAAAAAATTTGTTAGGCGTTAGAGAGACAGGAAATTAAACGCTCTTTCCAACGGTATCTTAACATTTGAATTTACCCTTAAAATTAAGTAAATTATAGCAGCTTTAGTGAGACGAGGTCGGAAACTCGAAAAAAATCTTAAAAGTGAAAAAAGTGAGGTTTTAAGCGTAGTAAAAAAAAATGTTATAGGACACTTTTGGTCGGAAATTAGATGTAGAACACGTGGGAGAGGTTTTGCATCACTCACGTTACACCCTGTA
This sequence comes from Leptopterna dolabrata, assembly GCA_954871275.1. Taxonomy (NCBI): domain Eukaryota; kingdom Metazoa; phylum Arthropoda; class Insecta; order Hemiptera; family Miridae; genus Leptopterna; species Leptopterna dolabrata. Next base: position 1,806,484 of record OX940989.1, on the reverse strand, counting down.
TATATGTACTTGATTGGAAAAATAACTCTTCGTCGAGTGAGTGGAGGAAAATAAGTTTCTTCAGATTTTCTGCTTTCAGCCTATTGCGCGTGGGCGTCAAAATGTTGCCAGTTTCAGAAAACAAACGTTCTGAAGGTACACTCGCAGAAACGCGTAGAAGAGGGATATCGATATCGATATCGAAAATATCGATGTTTTGGCTTGATAAAACATCGTTATCGATGCTGGCTACAAAATATCGACATCGACATCGATATCGATATTTTCTTTCGATGTCCCATCCCTACTGAGCACTGAAACAGATTCTAGGATTTTTAGGGATGGAGGTTTGTCGGTTGGGGGGGGGGGGGGGGGGGGGGGCTTGGTAGATGCGCACTTGTTGTTTTACCATTTCCTGTTCTTACCTGCCTGCTCTTTGTGTTTTCCTGTTCTTACCTGCTCCTCATTGTCCAAGTTAGGAGGTAAAGGAATCCACTGGGCCACCAGAGCCCTGATTCTCCTTTTCCCCTAATTTATTGGGCATTCCAACAAGGACAACTCAGCACCTCCGTTCCACCACTTGCCACAATCTGCCACCATTTTTTGGACCTTCCAAGAAGCTGAGCCCTGAGAGATGACAGTCTAGAAGCCAGTTATACCTACCTGATGCCTACGTCTGCCTCACAGACAGCTCAAGCAAGGCTCCTTTACCTATCAGGTGGCAACATAATATAAAACCTGTGAAGTCCTTGTCACATAGGTTTATTATAATTCAGCTGGAATTACCAGCAGAAATGTTGGCTGTTCATTCATTTGCAACAATTGACATAGCTTTTTTGATGGGTTCTACAAATTTTGGCCCTCAAAAACTCGAATTAGGATCCTATTTTTGACAAATTATCTTTGAGCATTTGATAGTGCCATTCAACTGTCTTGATTCTCAACGAATTGGGGGAGCTGAAACTTCTTTAGGACCTCAATTCTTCACGCTTTGGTCAAAGTCAAATTCATATTTGCCTCCTCATCCTTAAGAAAAAAATTATGAAAAATAAATAAAAAATAAAAAGTGGAAAAGGTTATTTACCCTACAACCCTAAGTTCACGACGACTATAAAAATACCTAATTTTACGGAAATCCCATTAACACTGCTGGGTGTTATCCTATCGGACTGCCGACATCCCTGACACAACTAGGGCCCAAATGGAGCCTGTGTGCGAAAAAACCGATTTTTTTAAGACCGAAAATAAAGTAAATATGGATGCCAAGGAGGATGGACAGAAATTTTTGGTTCATTTTCAAATTTTTTGGTTTATTTTCAATAGTGAACCTTTGGAATCTAGCATGGAAAAAAATGTAATGTAATGTAGTGTCGAAATGTAATATCGGCGTTACTGTCAGTCATCTCTAAGGGGTGAAAAATAGGAGTTGAAATTTTCAGAACGCCGTACCTCGAAAACTTTCAGTAGAAGGGTAGGTAGGCCAATGGTTTTTTTACGTTTTTAAATTGATCTCAAACTAACGAATTTCTTGAGACCACCCAGAGCATTTATTGTACGTTCAGCCGTTCGTCAACAAGACTGTGGATGAAACGGTTAACATCCAACGCAGATATCATTGCAGAAAACAGTGATCTACATAGAAGAGGCATCTATACAGGTAAATAATAAACCGTTGTGTAATAATTTGCAGCGTTTTTTTTATTCCATTTTTTCGAAAGGGATACCTGATGAATGAACATGTAAAACGATACCTCACAAGCTCACGTTCACTAAATCCTCAAAAAACAACCTCGAACCCCTTTTTGGCCCATCGAAACAACCTTTACATTCATTTTTGGCCCATAACACCCCCGGGTGTATTCCGATCCGGCTGCCGAGCTTCGGAGCGCAAATAGAGCACAGATGAGCGAGCCTCTGCGCGAAGTAGATGATCCAAAAATTCTAATTTGTCCCCTATTAGGCATGAAAAAGATCTGAAATGGTATTTTTCCGTCTTTACTCACCGCTCCATACATACCACTTTCAGTGATTTCATATCATGATTCTAGCCGTTTTCACCGATTTTTTACCGCTAAAACTCAAATTTGACCCCTTTAGAATTTTTGAAATAGCTCATCTTCAGACTCATTGTTTTGTTTGGCAATACGAACGTTTTGACCAGATTTGACATTTTTATCATGTACCCAAGGATAGATATCGTCTGGAGTATATATCTATAATATGTACACAAACATTTTTGGCAAGATCTAGGAATGAATTCAGGATGCTCTGAAACGGACTTGCCTATAAATAAGTATACCTACAAAATTCACGTTCTGAAAATTTTGGACCCACTGCAATTTTCGTCGAAAATTTGCTAAAAATTCCTACCGACGAAACCAAAAGAGTCATCATTGTTCAAATGGAATAATATCACAGAACAACCAACTCGACTTCGTACAGCCATTCGTGATTATAATCAGGTGCTACCTAGTGATGACCGGCCGGATTTATACCGTTTGACTCACGATCGTGTTGACGAAGCTTTTCGGTGGCAAACGAACGGCTGGACTTACAATGCTCTGGGTGGTCTCAAAAAATTCTTTAGTTCAAGACCAATTCAAAAACGTAAAAAAACCATTCCCTTCTACTGAAAGTTCTCGAGCTACGGAGTTATGAAAATTTCAACCCCTATTTTTCACCCCTTAGAGATGACTGACAGTAAACGCCAAGCTTCGCGGACCAACTCGACCAAAAATGGGACCTACAAACCAAATTTCATTAATTTTGGTTCATGGTAACTGATGTTTTTATACCATTTTCGGATTCTACGTACCTTGAAACAAAAGCCACCAATGTTTTTTGAGGGGGGAGGGGGGGGGGGGGGGGTAAAATTTGTTTCATGCTCGATTTCAAAGGTTCACTATCGAAAAAATTAAACCAAAATCCATATCAGGTTTGGAAAATTCCTAATTTGACTCGGAAACCCCGTATAAATTACCCCGTGTTACTAAAATACCAGAAAATCCTATTTTAACACTCATTTTTCACCCATAACGCCCCTGGGTATATTCCGATCGGGCGGCAAAGTTTCGGGACACAACTAGGGCCCAAATGGAGCATGTGTGCGAAAGAACGACTTTTTTAGACCGAAAATTAAGTAGAAGAAACGCTGCAAAGTCCTTGTGACATGGGTTTATTATTATATTGGACATACATAAAGAAAGTTGGCTGTTCATTTATTGTTTCTTTCATGCGTAATAATCGAAAAAGCTATTTCTATTGGTTTCCATTAATTTTGGCCCCTAAAACACAAATTAGGTACGCTCCTTTTTTTGGTTTATTATTTTCAATAATGAACCATTGGAATCGAGCATGAAAAAAAAATGCTTACCCCCCCTCAAAATTTGATGGTTTACGTTTCAAGGTATGTAGAATCCAAAACTGCAATAAAAATATTTCTGTCTGTCCGCCGTACGCCGTACGCCGTACCGGCCACTTTTCTTAGTTACCATGAAAGAAAATTGATGAAATTCGGGTTATAGGTTCCGTTCGGCGTCTAGTTGGTCCTCGAAGCTCGACGTTACTGTGAGTCATCTCTAAGGGGTTCAAAATAGGGGTTGAAATTTTCAAAACGCCTATACCATTTTTTTACGTGAATATTTTTACGGTTTTAAATAGTTCTTGAACTTGCGAGTTTCTTAAGACCATCCGGAGCGTCGTACGTCCAGCCGTTCGTTCACAGTAAGGCCCCGAAGTTTGCGCCGACAGGCATTTTCGACTCCAGTGTGAATTGTATACAATTCAAACCAAATCTCGTAACCAGAGACGCGCCCACAATAGGAAATTTGGCGGAGATAGAATCATTGCTAGGGATCACCTGATTATATTGGCGGAGTATGAAGTCGAGTTGGTTGTTCTGTGATATTATTTAATCTGAAAAATGATGGCTCTTTTGGAGTTTGTTGGTAGGTAGTGAAACTTGAACAAACGTTGAAGTATTGTTGATGGGTAAATTATTACTACGGTAAATCATTACTCAACGGTAAATTATTACACAACGGTTCATTATTCCATCTACGTAGAAGGGGCTGGAGTTTGTTGGTAGGTACTTTTGCAACTTTTTTCACTCCTCATCAACAATTTCTTTTCAGAACTTCATTATGTGTGTTTCTTTTTGTTAGGTACTGTTTGTCATCGGCAGAATTATTTTAGGAACATTTAACTCGAGATTTTGGTAGGTACCTAGTAACGAGTACGGGGTTAGGTACCAACCTACGGAGGGTCTGCGATCTACATAATATGTATAGATTAGTACATATCATATTATATAGACGGGTTATCTATACATAGAGCTGTGATCTGTAACAGAAGGGTATTCTATGCAAAATAATAAACCGTTGTGCAGGGATTTGCAGCGTTTTTTTATTGCAGTTTTGGATTCTACATACCTTGAAACGTAAACCACCAAATTTTGAGGGGGGGTAAGAATTTTTTTTTTCATGCTCGATTCCAATGGTTCATTATTGAAAATAATAAACCAAAAAATGAGAGATTAAAAAAAACCACTGCATGCAACAGGTGGGTTAGGTGCAAGACTTGGATTTTCTTCCACAAGGTGAATGCAATAATTTTCAACTCGTTGTCAGTCATTTGGCACGACATTCGTCATTGACCCAGCTCGCGAGAAAATGAGAATTAGACAGCCTTTTCCGGATGGAAGAACACCGCGGTGAGCTTTAGCCTTTTGTAGTTAGTACCTGGAAGCAATCAAATCAACACTGTCAACAACCTGCCAGTTTATGCCTAGCGCATCATCAAATATCACGAGTCATCAGGTAATTAGGTATAGGCGACATTTGGTGAGATATTTTTCGGTCAAATACCAGTTGCAGCTTGAGTCCTTTAACAAACTGCGAAATGGCGTATTGGTTTATTATCCATATAAATAAAAATGAATGTGTGTAGGGGAGAGTGGGGCACTGGGGATCAGTGGGGAATGGGGATCACTAAGGTTTTTGGAAAAAGGCGGCCTGAAAGAGGGTTACAACAAACTACTACTGCGACCTGTTGAGGTGCCTGCAAAGTAATTAATTTATTGAGACCCCACGTTTCCAGGCCAACCAGATTCACTATGGCCACCAGACGTTGTTGACACGCATTTTGCTTCTAATTCTGGTTGATTATCAACGAGAGGTAGGTAAGTTCAATTTTCTTTTTTTTTTACATTTTCAGCCACTACAGTGGTAGCAGCAACTATTCATCTGTAAGATATCATAATTTATTATTTTCGCACAATCGACAAAAACTATGGCAACAGCAGGCTTTGTTGTAATCATGTCCAAGTGAGGTAATGGGAATCACGTGGGTGGTGTAATGGCGATGAGGAGGTGGGGTTATGAGAATCACAGGCAAAGTGCCCATTACCTACCCCGTGGTTCATTTTAAACACTATTTCTGTTGTCTCTGCTTTGTCTTTTAACAGCTTTTATTGATAGACTGAACAATTTATGTGTTGCAGAAACAGGTCTAAAACTATGCCCTAAGCGAGCTGGGATGCAGAACAGCTTAACCTCAGGAGCAAGCATGGGCAAAATGCTCAGGCTTGTAACATTCCTTTCACGTCCTTGCAAAAAAGAATAAAAAACGCTGCAAATCCCTGCACAACGGTTTATTATTTTGTATAGAATACCCTTCTGTTACAGATCACAGCTCTATGTATAGATAACCCGTCTATATAATATGATATGTACTATTCTATTATATACATATTATGTAGATCGCAGACCCTCCGTAGGTTAGTACCTAACCCCGTACTCGTTACTAGGTACCTACCTAAATCACGAGTTAAATGTTGCTAAAATAATTCTGCCGATGACAAACAGTAGGTACCTAACAAAAAGAAACACACATAATGAAGTTCTGAAAAGAAATTGTTGATGAGGAGTGAAAAAAGTTGCAAAAGTACCTACCAACAAACTCCAGCCCCTTCTACGTAGATGGTATAATGAAACGTTGTGTAATAATTTACCGTTGAGTAATGATTTACCGTAGTAATAATTTACCAATCAATAATACTTCAACGTTTGTTCAAGTTTCACTACCTATCAACAAACTCCAAAAGAGCCATCATTTTTCAAATTAAATAATATCACAGAACAACCAACTCGACTTCATACTCCGCCAATATAATCAGGTGATCCCTACCAATGATTGGCCGTATTCACAAATTCCTATTGTGGGCGCGTCTCTGGTTACGAGATTTGGTTTGAATTGTATACAATTTCATTCATACTGGAGTCGAAAATGCCTGTCGGTGCAAACTTCGGGGCCTTACTGTGAACGAACGGCTGGACGTACGATGCTCTGGATTGTCTTAAAAAACTCGCAAGTTCAAGAACTATTTAAAACCGTAAAAATATCTACGTAAAAAAATGGTATAGGCGTTTTGAAAATTTCAACCCCTATTTTGAACCCCTTAGAGATGACTCACAGTAACGTCGAGCTTCGAGGACCAACTAGACGCCGAACGGAACCTATAACCCGAATTTCATCAATTTTTTTTCATGGTAACTAAGAAAAGTGGCCCGTACGGCGTACGGCGTACGGCGTACGGCGGACAGACAGAAATATTTTGGTTTATTATTTTCAATAATGAACCATTGGAATCGAGCATGAAAAAAAAAATTCTTACCCCCCCTCAAAATTTGATGGTTTACGTTTCAAGGTATGTAGAATCCAAAACTGCAATAAAAATATTTCTGTCTGTCCGCCGTACGCCGTACGCCGTACACCGTACGCCGTACGGGCCACTTTTCTTAGTTACCATGAAAGAAAATTGATGAAATTCGGGTTATAGGTTCCGTTCGCTGTCTAGTTGGTCCTCGAAGCTCGACGTTACTGTGAGTCATCTCTAAGGGGTTCAAAATAGGGGTTGAAATTTTCAAAACGCCTATACCATTTTTTTACGTGAATATTTTTACGGTTTTAAATAGTTCTTGAACTTGCGAGTTTTTTAAGACCATCCGGAGCATCGTACGTCCAGCCGTTCGTTCACAGTAAGGCCCCGAAGTTTGCACCGACAGGCATTTTCGACTCCAGTGTGAATGAAATTGTATACAATTCAAACCAAATCTCGTAACCAGAGACGCGCCCACAATAGGAATTTGTGAATACGGCCAATCATTGGTAGGGATCACCTGATTATATTGGCGGAGTATGAAGTCGAGTTGGTTGTTCTGTGATATTATTTAATTTGAAAAATGATGGCTCTTTTGGAGTTTGTTGGTAGGTAGTGAAACTTGAACAAACGTTGAAGTATTAATGATTGGTAAATTATTACTACGGTAAATCATTACTCAACGGTAAATTATTACACAACGGTTCATTATACCATCTACGTAGAAGGGGCTGGAGTTTGTTGGTAGGTACTTTCGCAACTTTTTTCACTCCTCATCAACAATTTCTTTTCAGAACTTCATTATGTGTGTTTCTTTTTGTTAGGTACTGTTTGTCATCGGCAGAATTATTTTAGCAACATTTAACTCGTGATTTAGGTAGGTACCTAGAAAAAGGGGAACGGGGTTAGGTACTAACCTACGGAGGGTCTGCGATCTACATAATATGTATATAATAGAATAGTACATATCATATTATATAGAAGGGTTATCTATACATAGAGCTGTGATCTGTAACGGAAGGGTATTCTATACAAAATAATAAACCGTTGTGCAGGGATTTGCAGCGTTTTTATTGCAGTTTTGGATTCTACATACCTTGAAACGTAAACCATCAAATTTTGAGGGGGGGTAAGAATTTTTTTTTTCATGCTCGATTCCAATGGTTCATTATTGAAAATAATAAACCAAAATAAGGATATGACACGAGAGCCACATTTGGGAAGGAAGGGTCTTTACGCCTGAACAAGAAAAGCTGTTGACTGAGCGCTTGTTTTTACTGTGCGATTTGTTCTTCGGAGTTACTCCTTGAATGCTTCGTAAAATAGCTCTGGAGTTACTCCCTCAAAGCTTCGTTTAACAGCCCATGACTTTGCGGAGGAGCTGAAAATTCCTCATCCTTTTCAAAATGAGATGCGTTTTTAGAAAAGAAACTTGCTGTCTAGCCATGTTCGAATCATTCTTATATAATATTGATCTTAATTTTTTTATTCCTGAAGTTTTATTTGAATTTTATTGTTGAAAATACAAGTTATCGAAATTATATTGGCGTTTGTGCGTCCAAGTCCTTTGAAACGTTGGAACTGTAAGTTCAGATATCCTGCCACATTTCCTCTTGACCCCGATCCCCCATTACCCCACACTGCGGGAAATCGGGATCGAAGCAGCTTTTCAGCTTTTCCTTATGAATTGTGGAAACAGATTATGATGAGGGCAAAAATGACATGGATTCTGTTAACTGAATGATTTCGTAAGTGAAGCGTCGAAAGAAGGTTGTTTTTAAGCTCTCTAGACTGACATACACCCTCTCAAAGTTAAGTGATTCCAATTGCCCCGCTCTCCCCTGAGTATGTACGTATGCTCCTTATAGGCGGCCAAATCGCTGAACCGATTTTGACGAGCTGTTCCACTGTGATCGGCAAGTTCCGGGGTGGATTCCTAGGCTAATGGTAGAATCAGCTTCCCCTATCATCTGAGTGAGCCCTGACCCTGAGGCTAATTTCGTTTCTATTTAACCTATGATGCTGACATTTTAAATTTAGCCTCTCTGGGACTACTGGGTAAGAATTAGTTGTACAAAATTCAACGTTTGTATGTCTGTTTGTATTTTTTGAGTGGACTGCCAAACGACTGAACGGATCTTGACGCGGTTTTTTTCTGGCGTGCTCTTCAAACACCGGTGGGTAACACAGGCTACATGCACTTTTCCATATCCGACTCCTTCATCGTGAACTCGGCGATCATTCACGACAACAGAAAGTTTACATGTCGCTGTAACTAAAGGCGTGGACGTAAGCGGTATAACTTTTGGAAGCGGTTTGGGGCGAAACAGGATTTGGTGGAAAGAGATTTTCTCGCTGAATCCAACGACAACAAAACGATTTCTGTGTGATGAACCGTTCGTCCGTTAAAGAGGATGTAGGGAATGTTACCTGGTGGGTAGGTAGGTATGCACTCGGAGTTCAGACTGTGTGTAAGGTACAGATAATCCAGCTAATTTTAAATAAAATGTTTAGAATAATAATCCCTCTCTACAGTAAATTATTTATGAAATACCAGTCCCCACCCATGGCCGGCTTGACTATGATTACAACATGGTCAAGATGTATTTAATACAGTCTCCGATTTACAGACGGGACAACTGAGCCATGTTTTTCAGGACAGTTTTGAGCCTAGCGCCAGTTTTTGAGGGGTGGGAGAAATATAAAAAGCAAAAACGATGTTTATCTATTACCTACCATTACGATAAAATCAATAAAAACTGTTTGTCATTATCTCAAAACACTCGAATGAAAATTTCAGATATACTACATTTATATAATATTACAGCTGCTTTTTAACCTTGCATCAACACAACCCACCATGAGTACATAGTCGGTAATCGTGTGGGGGAGGGGGAACTTCATGACCAGTTATATATGCACCCTGACCGGGGCAACGCCCGGGTAACCCGCTAGTTTTCAATAATTTTTCAATAATGAACCTTTGGAATCGCATGAAAGCTGAAAAAAAAACATAAAATAAAATAAATAAATAAAAGTATGTGGAGGGGGATCTTGAGGGTTAGCCGGTTCATTTCTTTGTCCTCTAGGGTAGGCCATAAATATATTAGTTTTATTTATACAAATTCTTCAGGGCTTGGAAGGGGGTTTGGGTGTACAAGGTAGAACGTCTATTGAATGTGAACATAATACTGACTGTGGAAAACGTCACTTGAAAAAGCTGGTGGTCTAGTGAAAAACTGGGTTTCACTAGACCACCAGCTTTTTCAAGTGACGTTTTCCACAGTCAGTATTATGTTCACATTCAATAGACGTTCTACCTTGTACACCCAAACCCCCTTCCAAGCCCTGAAGAATTTGTATAAATAAAACTAATATATTTATGGCCTACCCTAGAGGACAAAGAAATGAACCGGCTAACCCTCAAGATCCCCCTCCACATACTTTTATTTCTTCACCAGTCGAGAACAGACAACCGTAAATAAATAAAAATAAAAATAAAAAATCCGAAAATGAAATTTAAAAAAATTCTGTCCGTCCGCCCTACGCCGTACTTCGCACTTTCCCTAGTTACAATTTAGTAGCTACGAAACTCTCATTCCCCGGCCGGCTCCAGTACTCGATTTAGGGCTTTCCTGGGGGGAGGACGAGGGTAGGTGTTGACCACAGAAAACAGTGATCTACACAGAAGGGGCATCTATACAGGAGAATAATAAACCGTTGGGTAATAACTTGCAGCTCTTTTTTTCTTCTTTTTTTAAAAGAAAATACGCTAAAAGGTCCGTTTCAGCGTATCACCTATATTTCACATCTATAGCTCCATATTGCTCAGAACTAACCCATTACATATTTCTATCAACAACCATTTTCAAATACCACTCGTACATCGATTTTACTCTTATTTAATTAGTCATAATAAGCATAATGAGAAGGATAGCTTTAAACGTGGATTTATATTATTAATCTTCTGGGAGTCAGAGCGGATTAGCATCGTGAGAGATTTATTTGAAAGAGCGAGGAGAAATTATATAGTAGGTACCTATTTAAATTTGGATACGATAAATCGAATATATAAGGGTGCGAAGTGATTGATATTCGTTATTTCTAACAGAGAAGAGGGATACCGCCGATCGGTTCCAGCATCAAACGATAAGGGAGATTTCGGCCTACCGATGCACGGCCTATCGATTTATTCGTGAATCGAGTACTTCATTCGAAATAACCTCGGATTCCTCTAGTTTCACCTTGAATTTTGCGTATTTCTTTCAAGTTCCATACTTTTGACATTCAAGGCTCGCGCCATCTTTACGGGGGTTTGAAATCACCCAACGTTCAGTGGTTTGATGAGCGTTTAAAGGGTGGACAATATCCCTCCATCTTCCAATATCAAAGGAGCCAAAATGCTTCTTTTATTATTATTAGTCATTAGCGCTTAATTATTTATTATAATTTTGGTTTATTATTTTCAATAATGAACCTTTGGAATCGAGCATGAAAAAAAAAAAAAATAAAAAATTCTAAGCCCCCCCAACCACTTCACAAAATTTGATGGTTTCCGTTTCAAGGTAAGTATTTAGAATCCGAAAATGCAATACAAAAATTTCTGTCTGTCCACCGTACGCCGTACTGAGCACTTTTCTTGGTTACCATGAAAAAAAAATTATGAAATTCGGTTTATAGGTTCCGTTCGGGGTCTAGTTGGTCCTCGAACCTCGACGTTACTGTCAATCATCTCTGAGGAGTTCAAAATAGGGGTTAAAATTTTCAGAACGCCGTAGCTCGAAAACTCGTTAGAAGGGTATGGGTTTTTTAACGTTTTTAAATTGATCTTGAACTAAAGAATTTTTTGAGACCACCCGGAGCATTGTACGTCCAGCCGTTCGTTTGCACCAAAAAGCTTCGTCAACACGATCGTGAGTCAAACGGTATAAATCCGGCCCAGATATCATCACTAGGGAGCACCTGATTATAATCACGGACAGCTGGTTGCTCTCCGATATTATTTCATTTGAAAAATGATGGATCTATTGGATTTTGTTGGCAGGTAGGTACTTTTGAAACTTGAACAAACGTTGAAGTATTGTTGATGGGTAAATTATTACACAACGGTTCATTATACCATCTACGTAGAAGAGACACCTATACAGGTAAATTATTACACAACGGTTTATTATTTGCCTTATGCTTCATGAATAACTACAAATAATGAATGACTGAAATATTGAATCCCGCGCATTTGTGGGAAACTTTAATTCCGGAGCCGGCTTTAGTACTCGATTTAGTGCTTTCCTGGAGTGAACTCGAGGGTGCTGTCCACACAAAACAGTGATCTACGCAGAAGGGGCATCTATACAGATAAATAATAAACCATTGTGTAATAATTTGCAGCGTTTTTTCGAGTTGTTGTTATCATGGCGTATGTTTGTGAATTACCAGGTATTTAACATGTAAATTATATAAATTGATACCTATATTATTCATATTTAACATGTAGATTTTATAAATTGATATATTATTCATATTTAACATGTAGATTATATAAATTGATATATTATTAATATTTAACATTGTAAATTATATAAATTGATATTATATTATTCATATTTAAGATGTAAATTATATAAATTGATATATTATTTATATTATGATGCTGTACATTAGGCTAAATCCCGTGGATTGACAAATAAATAAACCTTACTTATACTCACAGGCGCTCTCGACAGTAACGGGGTTCTGGCCCTTCAAACAAGTTTTTCCCGATGGTTGGAGAAATAAAATGAACAAAATCAACGACGAAACAACCCGTTGGGAAGTTCAACAACCTCTCGTGCATTCCTGTTGCCATCAGTATCATATAAATTTATTTTTCTGGTTGAGCTCTGCATATAAAGGAACTCTTTTTTTTACGGTTTATTTAAAAGGCGGAATGTGATTATTTTTCGTTTCGGTTTAAATGGAAACGAGTTTGCTCAGACCGTTGGAACGTCCATTTAAAGCCGTTGACAAACCGGATGGGGACGACCGTTGTGTTTCCAACTTCTCGCTACCGATTCAAAGTCTCGGGGCGTGAGTTGTTATTTATATCCATAGAAAAACGGAGTTTTTGAAAAAAATAGTATATTTCCACTAATACACGAAAAAACGCGAAAAACACTGTTATACCGGTTTCGGTGATCAAACCATCGTTACTAACAAACAATAACTCACAACAATACTGACGATGGAACGATGGTTTGATCACCGAAACCGGTACAGCAGTGTTTTTCGCATTTTTTCGCAAATTAGTGGAAATAGACTATTTTTTCAATTACTTACTCCGTTTTTCTTTGAAATGGGTTTCCACGATTTCGTCGCGAGTGATTTAGGTCGTTTATATCCACGTTCCTATGTTGTTATTTATATCCATCTTCTCGCTACCGATTCAAAGTCTCGCGGCGTGAGTTGTTATTTGTATCCATGTGTATCCATGTTCCTGTTGTATGGGAATGGAAGTACGGTGATACCGTCCAAAATTCGTGGAAACCACGGACTCTTGTTCAGAAGTGCTCAAAACGAGTTTCTAAAAGGTTTTCCGCTTCATGTCGCGCCGCACGTTAGAATTTAAAATGGCCATAACTTCCTAAAAATTACGGACTTGTTTCAGATTTTCTTTTTGGGTTTTGTTAGGCTCGTTGAACTCTTCAATTTGGCATGAGAACGAAATACGTAGGTGGAAAAATAAGTGAGTTAAGATGCGTTTTCTAATTTTTTGACTTTTCAACGATAACTGGCGTGAACATGGAACAGAATCGGTGCTCCCGAAATTCAGTTTTTGGTTTATTATTTTCAATAATGAACCATTTTATTAGTCAAAAACATGGGAAATTGTCTGAAATCACCACAAATTTGTATAATAACACTAGAAGTAGTATCAACGGGTGAATCAAGACAATTAAGTGATACTATCAGTGATCAAAGATAATCTGTAAAAAAAAAAAAAAAAAAAAAAAAAACCGAGCCGAATTCGTGTTTTTGGGGGCCAAAATTGGTGGAAACCATCAAAAATAGCCATTTCAATTATTGTACATGCAAGAAACAATAAATGAACAGCCAATATTATTTGTTATTTATTTATTTTGTTGGGGCTTGCATGGATGCAAGGCTTCTCTCTATCTTCGGTGTGGATGTAAAAGCTTGAAAAGAAAAGACCTTTTCAGGTTTAATCAGTTTCCTTAGAATGGCGCTGTCGCGACAAATATCGTAAAATATCAAGTTTTCTAGGTGACATTTCACTGAATACATAATGGGTCTACGGCAACCAAACGGGGACTTTCATCATTGTCTTCTTTTGTGCCTTTTGGGAACGTTATCAGTGGAATAACCCAAATCCGAGGTGGATATTATTGCAACTTGTTGAGAAACCGATAGTATCGACGGTCATCTCGAATCGAAACGAGCATTCACTAATTCACATCCGATAGTAACTCTGTAGTAAAGTACCTGTGCGACCTGAATCCGTCTGTCCCACTGAATTCATTTTCAGTATTTGGGTTTATGGTCGAAGGTTCGCATCGTTTGATGACTAACGGTTACAGATAACGACGATCATTTTTTTCATAATCAACATTTAACCGTCGGGCGGTAACAGCAGGATAACACGGTTAAATACGAAGTTCGGAAATGACGAATTCCTTCGAATCTGGGTGAAAAATAATTTGACCCACTGGAAAGATTCCACGATGATATTGTATCGAGTATCGGTAATGAGTGTTGACCAGAGAACGAGAAAAATGTAGTCCAATCGTCATCAAGTCGTTCCAGTTAGTCGAGTTCTGATAAGACGCTGGCACCTACGCATCAAACACGTATAATTACAGTAATAAAGGTCAATTCATCCAGCATCAAAATATAAGAGACTTATATAATTTGGTGGCTTTTCGCGATTTTTGCCGAGCAATGTTGAACCCTTTCCAAGAGCTCGATAAGACCCACTACCCACTTATGAACAAATATTTGCCGATTTTAAGCAATTTTGACCCCCCCCCCCTTCCCCAAGAGCTCGATAAGACCCACTACCCACTTATGAACAAATATTTGCCGATTTTAAGCAAATTTGACCCCCCCCCCCCCCTTCACCAAGAGCTCGATAAGACCCACTACCTAATTATGAACAAATATTTTTGACACAGAAAAAGTGGTTTTCAGCCTCGTCATTAAATACCAATTTTGGCAGTTTTATATCAAATTCCGTGATTGGTAGGACATTTTACCGATTTTATTTCTTGCCAATACTTGGCGTATTTTCTTAGGACATTTTAGCGATTTTATTTTTGTACCTCAGAGGTAAGTGCAATTTTTTTTATTTTGGTTTTTTTTTTAGCACAAATGGCTTATTTTTTATGAAGGTTCTTACTGGTAAACTGTCTTATGTGAAAATAAGACCAACTACGTTACTTTCTCTATAACCTCCGCAGGTCAACCTGATTCCACCAATTTAAAAATCCACAAAGCATCATGCTTAAATTATGGAACATGTAATTGTACTAAGCTTGAGCAAGTCAATAGCATTAAATATCTAGGACTCCAACTAGACCAGCACCTAAAATGGAGGATGCACATAGAGACTCTAGTAATGAGAATAAGGAAATCGTTTTTCTTTTTCTGTATACTACGAAAAAGGCTCTCCAAAAGTAATTTAAAGATGGTTTACACGCATATGTATACAGTATCCTAATATATGGTATAGAATTCTGGGGCGGAGCATATGCCCAAACCTTCCGCTCGCTCAATATTGTGTGCAACTCCCTCATTCGGATCATCACTCGGTCGCATTCCCGAACGCGAATCAATGATCTTTTTAAAAAATTTGATATTCTTCCACCAAGACTGATATTTGTCTATCGCTCCCTGCTTCGTGTCCACAAGATTAAAAAATGTCTACCCCACCGCATTGTCTTGCGAGTCACCCGAGCAACATGCGAGGGTAGTCAAATTCTAGTTCCCCGCCCTACCACTGATTTTTTCACAAGACAATTTCCATGGCTGCCTCCCACAATATACGCCTCACTTCCGACTACCTTACAATCAGATCAGTCGACTAATTCCTTCAAAAAAAGAATAGGCGCATACCTGCTTCAAATGCACAAATCGGAACTGCACACTGACTTCTTGAATAGGTTTGATTTGTAATTGTAACTGTGTTATGTGTTAGGTAATTACCTACTATCTTGGAATATGGATGGCATAGGTGCTACATACCCATTCATATATAATTTTTTTTCTTTCCACTCAAGTTGAATCTTGTCTGTAAATATATTGTTTCCAGCTAAAATAATCGATCCAAACTAATAAGCTAGTTCCGTGACAACCAGCCCCTGGACGGGTCGTCAAGACCTTAGGGGCCCATTCATGAACTTGGTTTTCGCATGATTCTGTACAACTTATATTCTTCGTTATGTACTAAATATGTTTTTGAATAAAGAATTGAATTGAATTGAATAACTGTACTTACTGAAATAGGGAGTTATAAACTATCATAATTATGTGTGAGAACTGTTGAGAGGTAAACTAACACAAATGAGGTTATCTACCAGCTTTTTGAAAGGTGGTGTGCAAACTTTTTCCATATGGTGTTGTTTCTAATGAGTGTTTACATAAATAGACACATATTAATGTCACAGTGTAGTCTAGTCTAAAATTTATAAATTTAGTGACCACAATGTTGAGTTGCTCAGGTTAAGTGAGTTGATTGCTAACTTGTTGAATATAACTTGAATAGTCCGTTCATAGTGAGGATAATGAACCCTGCAGTGACATTTCCTGTTAATACTTCGTTTTAGCATGACATCAAACTTTCCTTGCAAACTTTTTTTTGTCCTCGTTGGTAGGCAGAATAATGTTGATGAAGCTGATCTTCTACAAAATCCAAGTGGTGACCTTAGTTTTCAGCAAGAAGCAGCAGTGTTCAGTCGGCTTCAGCCATCATTGCTGACCTATTTGTGATGTAGAAGAAGGAGTGTGTTTCCAGGTTGAATTGGAAATACGAGCTGATGACATCGAGTGATTCCCTGACTCTGACTCCCTGATTCCATGACTCTATCAGAGATCCTGAGTATGAACCCAGCGGTGAAGACTTCGGTTGAACATCTTCGGGGAAAGAAGATGACTCCCACAAGCCCAAGACTTCCTGACAGCCCTTATTAGTGATTGGTGATGTCCCCAGCTATTTTGGTGCGATCGAGCCTAGCTCTGAGATTTCGTCAGCCAACAATGATCCTGGAAGCAGCAGCAGCAGATTACCATCTCAGAGTAGGAAAAGAGTCGCACGAACTGAAACCTGGAAGTGTAACCCTAGAAAAAAAAATTAAAAGAAGCAGGCAAAGAATGCAAGGCAACAAAATCAAAAATAGCCGCTGAAAAGAAAATCAAACCCCCACGTGCGCCGATTTTATTGATGGGGTACCTAAGAGGTCGAGTTGGTTGTTCTGTGATATTATTTCAATTGAAAAATGATGGCTCTATTGGAGTTTGTTGATAGGTAGTGAAACCGATTTTATTGGTGGGGTACCTATGAAGTCGAGTTGGTTGTTCTGTGATATTATTTCATTTGAAAAATGAAGTGCGTTTCTTTTTGTTAGGTACTGTTTGCAATCGACAGAATTATTTTAGCAACATTTACCTCGTGATTTAGGTAGGTACCTAGTAACGAGTACGGGGTTAGGTATTAACCTACGGAGGGTGTGCGATCCGGCTGGATTTTGTTGATAGGTACTTTTGCAACTTGAACAACCGATGAAGTATTATTGATGGGTAAATTATTACACAATGGCAAATTATTACACAATGGCAAATTATTACACAACGGCTCATCTACTCAAATTTCCGAAGAAGAAAGGTAGAGACATTTTCAATAACTTGTGGAGAGAGGATAACACCAACGATTTCAAGAGAATGTTTGCAGCCTTGAACGTGGAATTCGACCCAGAATACAGTTAAGAGACAGGAGGACATAAACATGCGGTTTGTCGAACCTTTTTTATAAATACACTCCGTATTTCAGAGACGTAAGTGAAAACTGCTCTGAAAAGAACTGCTTGAGGTATTGTCCTGTCAGACCAGATAGAGATGAAGCAGCCTGGCAACTAACTTCAGGATGAGACCAGAGATGCTGTCCGTTCATATATCGACAAGTTCCCGAAGTATGAGGGCCACTGCAGCAGAGAAAGATCAGCTGGAATGTTTGTTAAATGTAGCGAAAATGTACTGTATCTATGTTGAAGAGTGTAAAAAAAAATGAAGTAGATGACAAAATGATCGCCAAGGAATGGATTTATTAACAGATTTTCAACACAGAGTTTAACTTATCGTTCAAGGAACCTGCCAACGATACTTGCGACGACTGCGATGAGGTCGTGATGAAGCTCCGAAACACAGGACTGAATGAAGAAGAGAGGAGCAATATCAAGGCAGAATATGATGATCACTAGTTGGAAGCTAATCAAAGATAAAGAAGCATGGAGAACCTGATTAAAACCAAAGTTGATGAACTAATTATTGTATGGTCCGATAACTGCGGGGGACAAAATCGGAATTTCCCGATGGTTACATCTTATTTTAGCGAATTTTCGAAGAAAAGGAAGCTATTGTTCTCGGTCCAAAATTTTTAAAACTCGAATTTCCGAAAGATTTTTATACCAAAATCCGTTTCAGACCATCCTGAATTCACTGTCGAAAGACACCAAAAATTATATGTATATATATATATTTATATATTTATATATTTATATATGTATGTGTCATTCCAGAAGATAACTCTCGAAAGAATTGGGATAAAAAGTTCAAATTTGCACGAAAAATCTGTCTTGGCAATCGACAGGCTAAGTTCGTAGATGGTCAGAATCGGGTCACTCTAAGGGGGAGTTTTGGGGAGTTTTAGGGGGGGAAAATTACCCATAAATTCCCAAAATGAAGCAGTCTGACAAGTGACACCTCATTTTAAATGTTTTTGTACGCTGAACACGATGGTGAAATCAGAATTGCGATATCTCATTCCGTTCTCAAACTGGAGCACTTTGAAGATGAAGGAACGTGGTTATTTCTTGAGATAAAACAGTTTTACATAAAATCAGTTATTTCTTCGAAAATTCGCTCTTATAGCCATGCTGCATGACTGTGGTTTTTTTTTTCTGTTAAGATGTATTGTATTCCCAATTTGAAGGTTGGTTAATACACACGTTTTTAAAAGAGTTTCACTCAGCGTTCTCTACAACAATCATCCCTCAAGAGAAAAAAAAAAAACCACAGTCATGCAGCATGGCTATAAGAGCGAATTTTCGAAGTTTTCGGCATCTTCCTCCTCCACCTTAAATTTTCTGAAAATTAATTTTCGGCCAATGTTTTCCCAACTTGATACCATACAAAATTAAAACAGGAGTAGTTTTACGCAAAGTAAAATTTGGGGTGGAAGGAGGGGGAGGGGAAATAAAAAATGTTTTGAATACCAGAAGAGTAGGTATTGGATACGTAACAAATTTTTTGTTCCATTTTTTGCCGAGTAACACCTCGGTTTGTAGATTTTCCAACGCTGAACACTATGGTGAAGTCAGAATTGCGATATCCCATTCCGTTATCAGATTAGAGCAGACGAACCAGGAAGAACATCTCAAGAAATAACCACGTTCCTTCATCTTCAAAGTGCTCCAGTTTGAGAATGGAATGAGATATCGCAATTCTGATTTCACCATCGTGTTCAGCGTACAAAAACCTTTAAAATGAGGTGTCACTTGTCAGACTTTTTAATTTTGGGAATTTATGGGTAATTTCCCCCCCCTAAAACTCCCCAAAACTCCCCCTTAGGGTGACCCGATTCTGCCCATCTTCGAACTTAGCCTGTCGATTGCCAAGACAGATTTTTCGTGCAAATTTGAACTTTTTATCTCAATTCTTTCGAGAGTTATCGTCTGGAATGACACATACATATATAAATATATATATAAATATATAAATATATATATATATATATACATATAATTTTTGGTGTCTTTCGGCAGGGAATTCAGGATGGTCTGAAACGGATTTTGGTATAAAAATCTTTCGGAAATTCGAGTTTTAAAAATTTTGGACCGAGAACAATAGCTTCCTTTTCTTCGAAAATTCGCTAAAAGGTAATTCACTTGGCACTTCGTTATTCTCTTTTCTCGAAATTTCCTATTACTGAAATATAATTTTTATATTAATATTAATCGTAAAGATAATGATTAATAAAATGAAAAAACAGTAAAATTGGATTACAAAACACCAAGTTTGTCGTTTGCATATATCTTATATGCAACATATTTATACAGGTGGAAATAGAATTTATTTTGGAGGTTGTGACAGAGTGTAACAGTGGGGGGTGGACCCTCGAGGGTCCCCCTCCTAGACCAGCGAGATTATCATCGATTAAGAAGGGATGTCGATTAGGCTTCCGCTCACTGATCCCAACTCCACCGGAAGAAAAAATGTATCGAGAACAGCCCACACTGTTATACTCCTCCCCACATGACATACTTCTGGGTAGCAGAAGTATGAGAAGGAAAAGGGGGAATGAAAAGTAGTATGAAGTTCTGGTTCAGGAAACGACATCTGAAGGTCTTCATGGTGACATCTGAAGGACTTCAAAGGGACTCCATCGTAATGAACCTCAATAATATTTACTGGTGGAGAACAAAGCTCCTACATACGGGTAATGGCGGATAATGTTGTCAGAGGTTGCTGTCCAGTGAATTGCGCTCATCTGGGCAACCTCTAGGTGATCAACCTCCATCGTTAAGATGGAACAACTAGTGGGACTTATAAATTGGGACATGGCATTAATCACCTTCCAATGAGCTCAGTATATTTTAATTATACTGACACTCTAAATGGCGGAAAGGGGGTGGGGAAGCCAATAGATGCATTATCAGAGGGACAGGTTGTTAGTAAAGGAATCCTTCTGGGAAACCTTTGGGCTTATCCTTCTGGAAAGCCCAAAAAAAGTGGATGGAGTATAGTGGATTGGTGGTGGCTCAGCACATACTACCAAACCACGCTCTGCTGCCATGTGACAGAGTGTAACAGTGGGAGTGGACCCTCGAGAGTCCCCCTCCTAGACCAGCGATATTATCCACCGGACCAAAAAACTACTCGAGAACAGCCGCACTGTTACCACTCCCGATATATTAGAAAATATTTCTATACCTAGACTAGACCAGTGAGTTTATGAACGGTTAAGAAGGGATATCGATCAGGCTTCCCCAAACCGATCCCAACTCCACCGAAAAAAATGTATCGAGAACAGCCACACTGTTACAAGGTAAACCGCCATAAGTGCCCCCCTCCCCTCGATAATAGTCAAAACATATGGTGAACATGTGTATAACACTGTTAGCCATTTAAAACATGAAAATGTAAGATCGTAACCATTCTTTCGAAAAATAGCATTTCCAGGGGAGAAAAATAGAGTTTTGAAACCTTATTCTTGCTCTCCTGAAAAATCCCAATTTTGCATATATGACAGTTGTTGACCTCTGGGGTACAGGTTTTCTTGCCAATACTTGGCGTACTTTCTTAGGTAACTCGCTTTAGATAGAAAGTAAGGTGAGGCAAGTCCTCCAAATGTTCGAGAACGAGGATGTTGAGGTGCTTCTCGCCTTGTCTTGTCCTTTCTCGTTCGTCTCGAGTCTTTCTCGTATTTTTGAGAGGAATCGCATTTGCTTCCAGCAAAAACATCACGAAACCATTAGAACAGCACAGTTACAGCAACTGCACATGCGCTGGTTGCTTTCTGTCGACATCTGTTGGAAGGTTTGTGACGGTGGGCAGTTCTCGAGTTGTTTGTGCTTCCAGTGAAGATGGGGACGGTCAGGCTGAAACCTAATATCTGCCCCTTTTTAGCTGGTGATAATATTATCAATAGCCATAGAAGGGAGGCTCTCGAGGGCCCACCGTCACTCTCCTCACAATCTGCCACGTGGTAGCAGGACGTGGTTTGGTAGGTAGTATGCGCTGAATAATTCACCATACTCCGCCCAATTTTTGAGGGCTTATCAGAAGGATAAGCCCAAAGGTTTTCCAGAAGCCAGAAGGATTCCTTTACAAACATGATAATGCATATCCTATCTATTGGCTTCCCCACCCCCATTCCCCTTTAGAGCTCAGTATAATTAAAATATACTGAGCTCATTTGAAGGCGATTAATGCCATGCCCCAATTTACAACTCCCACTAGTTGCTCCATTCTAACGATGGAGGCTGATCACCTAGAGGTTCCCCAGATGGGCACAGTTCACTGGACAACAATCTCTGACAACATTATCCGCCATTACCCGTATGTAGGAGCTTTGTTCTCCACCAGTAAATATTATTGAAGTAGTACCATTACGATGGGGTTAGTCACCTTGAAGTTGTTCAGATATCCTTTCCTTAACCAGAATTTCATACTACTTTTCAACGCCCCTTTTCCCTCTCATATTTCTGCTACCCGGAAATATGTCATGTGGGGAGGAGTGTGACGGTGCAGTTCTCGCGTTGTTTGTGCTTCCAATGAAGATGGGGACGGTCAGGCTGAAATCTAATCGATATCCCATCTTAATTGGTGATAGTAAAACAGGGGGGACTCACGAGGGTCCACCGTCACAGCTTACATACCTCTGTGGTCCACTTCAGCAGAAGGGAGGTTTCAAAGTGACCTTGTGGTTTAGTCTAATGTGTCATGGCTCCAAGACCAACAACCTCAGCTCACCACTTGGAACATTTCATTTTTGAAACATTGTACACAGGTATTTTAGAACATGATTTAGAAGAAGAAAAAAACATGGAGTTAATTTAATTTTTATTTTTGCCTCGAGTTAGGCAATACTGTCTACAAATACCCCAAAATGTGCGGGACTCGGGGCAAGTGCGCTACTAAACCAAGAGATAACTGCATGTGCTATTTGCCCATGTGTAGTTACCGGGAACATTTAGCGAATTTTCGAAGAAAAGGAAGCTATTGTTCTCGGTCCAAAATTTTTAAAACTCGAATTTCCGAAAGATTTTTATACCAAAATCCGTTTCAGACCATCCTGAATTCCCTGCCGAAAGACACCAAAAATTATATGTATATATATATATTTATATATTTATATATTTATATATTTATATATATATTTATATATTTATATATGTATGTGTCATTCCAGACGATAACTCTCGAAAGAATTGAGATAAAAAGTTCAAATTTGCACGAAAAATCTGTCTTGGCAATCGACAGGCTAAGTTCGAAGATGGGCAGAATCGGGTCACCCTAAGGGGGAGTTTTGGGGAGTTTTAGGGGGGGGAAATTACCCATAAATTCCCAAAATGAAAAAGTCTGACAAGTGACACCTCATTTTAAAGGTTTTTGTACGCTGAACACGATGGTGAAATCAGAATTGCGATATCTCATTCCATTCTCAAACTGGAGCACTTTGAAGATGAAGGAACGTGGTTATTTCTTGAGATGTTCTTCCTGGTTCGTCTGCTCTAATCTGATAACGGAATGGGATATCGCAATTCTGACTTCACCATCGTGTTCAGCGTTGGAAAATCTACAAACCGAGGTGTTACTAGGCAAAAAATGGAACAAAAAATTTGTTACATACCCAATACCTACTCTTCTGGTATTCAAAACATTTTTGATTTTCCCATCCCCCTCCTTCCACCCCAAATTTTACTTTGCGTAAAACTACTCCTGTTTTAATTTTGTATGGTATCAAGTTGGGAAAACATTGGCCGAAAATTAATTTTCAGAAAATTTTAGCCGGAGGAGGAAGATGCCGAAAACTTCGAAAATTCGCTCTTATAGCCATGCTGCATGACTGTGGTTTTTTGTGGTTGTGTTTACCCATAATTTCGAATTCCGACTTTTTAAACATCATTTTTGATATTAGTATTTTTTCTGATAAATAAGTAAATAATTATGCATTTATTTTTCTGCTGTAGTTAATAGGAATAACTTGGCTTTTGAGTGTTATTATTTAATTTTTAAAAATTTTAATAAAACCACCAATTTGTTTTTTAATTTGCTCCAGAAATCAAGTTAGGTATACCTACATATTTTAGGTGCCTTAGTACTTACCATAATTATCCTTGAGACCGTGTATTTTTGGTACCTAGTTGTTTCTTGTTTGACTGATAGCAACTACTTATTATAGATTTTGGTTTTCAAGACGGTTCTTTCATTGATTTAGAAATTATACCATGTATAATTTAACTACTTACTTACTTCATTATTCATTGCGATGAAAATCTCGCACTTTTTTATTTATTTATTTATTTTTAGTTCTTGTTACAGCTGTCCAATGGAAATGAATAAATAATAATGTTTACCACAACATTTGAATTCAGTTTTCTTTTATGACCCAGATCGCCCATCTGACAAGCTGCCAAACTCCACAACTTGGCGCGTTCTGCTTTGATTTGAATAATTCAAACAGCCTTCAGGAGTCGGACTTTTTGGCACATGCCCCGTCTTGACCTGTTGTAGTGTTTATAATTATATTAGTGTTTCAAAGGATTTGAAGGCCTGGTAATGCACACGCCCCTTTTGGTGGGGAAAGTGCGAGCCGACAAGTATTTTTTTCCTTTCTTTCTTGGAACATTATACATTTTCAGCTGTCGATGAATCCGACAAGACAGAACAGCACAGAAGAAGTTCTTTTGTGGGGGAAAAATCACTCTAGCATACTATAAATAGCATTTTTCTTTATCAGTTTCAAGTTAAACTCGACAAAATGTATAGTGCACTTGCCCCAACTCACCTTAGAAGAGTATGGGATTCAACGTTCGAACTTATGGACATGATCTTGTTATGTAGGTAGGTACCTGGATCTGTTCGAGGAGAAGATCTACCACTATCCACGTAGCAGGAACTCCAACCTGAAGGACGAGGGCTCGGGACTTGACAGCAGAGGCGGAAGACGTCGTCGGAAGAAGAACCTGAAGGCGGTAGAACGTCCTTGGGGGGGCGGCAGAGGGGTCGTCAAGGAGGCGTGAAGGAGTCTGAGGGCGGAAAGACCCTCTGGAGGCGGAGGAGGGACAGGTCACCGCTCCACCTTCCGGGGTCATTTCCATTAGTTGTGGTCAACAGCAGTTCATTTGTGGGACTCTAATTCACTTGATTCACTCCTTGAACGGAGCAGTTCTTTTGAGTTCCTGTAGCTCATTCCAGTACCTTTTCGTTTCCCTCAAGTTCAGCTGTTCATTCACGCCCCTTATCACTTCCTTTCATTTCATCATATTTCAATGCAGTGGGTATCTGGCTTCTGGCATGGATACGGGAAGGACCGGCTCACGACTCCCAGTTCCTTTGAACTGTCTGTCAGGATTACTGACGATAAAGGGTCGCAAAGAAAAACACCGATTCCACCGATAAACAAAGGAGACTTTAATTTCCTTGACTCGCACTAACGAACGCGTTACAAATAAAATTGAGGTAATAATAAAACTAAATAAAACGAGAGTGGCTATATAAATTCGACATAAAACGTGGACTGACTCAAATTACTAGGTCTGTATACAAAACAAAGTGTAAAATTGGAGACATCTACTCATAGACGAAGAGAATAAAAAGGTTACTGCGCAGCGCTCCACCGGGACAAATTGTAACTAGTCCAAATTCCCGACACACTCCCACCTGAGGAGTAAAACGACTCACCAATTTGTACAAAACAACACAGCCAAGTGAGCAACCAGAAAATCAACATATACATAGATAGAACATTTGCACTAGTAATAAGAAAAGATTTTCACTAGTAACAAGAAAAGATTAAAAGGAACGATAATCCGGTACAAATAAATTTTACATTAATCAAGGTATCTGACTGGTAATTTAACCTTTCTACCACAACGAGTTTCACAGTCTTTCACAATAGTCTTTGGCGCTGCTTTCCTCTTTTCTGGTAATATCTTCACATCAACTGGTAGAGCTTCATTATCATGAATAGGGGTTTCAGTGGTATCTGCCAGTTGTTGCTCCAATTGAAGTTCTTCTTCACCTCCATCCGGGTAGATCTCCAATGGGTAGACATGCTGCACTGCACGAGTCAGATGTCCATTTGCTGTGCGAAGTTTGACAACACGACATTTACCATCGTTTCCAAAGATCCTCTCCTCTACTACAGCCAGGGGCCATTCCAAGCGCTTGTCCTCACAGGATCCAATGAGAACCACTTCTCCAAGTATGGGGGTCCTTTTGTCCTTGAATCCTCCCATTGAGCAAATGAGTTGTCCCAAATATTCACTCCTGAAGCGATGGCGGAGCTCTTCCTTTAGTTTGATTTGCCGCTGCAGTTTACGCTTAATTGAAGCAGAAGTCACTGTATCCAGGTCGGGGACACCATTTGAAGGCAGCTCTTGAAGAAACATTTGAGGCATAATGGGGACTGGATCCTGAGGGTCCTCTGACATATAAGTGATTGGCCTTCTATTAACATGAGTAGCACATTCATATACTAAGGTGCTAAGCTCCTCATAACTGTGAGATGCCCGCCCAAGGATCTTTCTCAGAACAACCTTTAATACTCCCACCATGCGTTCCCAAAATCCTCCCCACCAAGCAGCTCTAGGTGGGCTGAATCTCCAGTCAATACGATCCAAAGCTCCTTTGGCAGCTACCTGATCCCAGTCAATATCTTGTAGGGCATTAGCAGCTCCTCTGAAGTTCCGGCCATTACCTGAATAGACCACACTAGGTCTTCCCCGTAGAGCTATGAAACGCCGAAAAGCTAACATGAATGCTTCTGTGGACTGAGCGGAGACTATTTCAAAGTGTACAGCACGGTAGATTGCACAAGTAAATAGGCATATCCACACCTTATCTCCATTGGCAAGATACAATGGGCCAGCTAGGTCGGTTCCAATAACCTCAAATACATGAGCATCCCGAACACGATTTTCTGGTAGAGGTGGTGTTTCAACTTCCAGGGATTTGGCGCGGAACCTTTGGCACACAGCACACTCAGTAATTATTTTCTTGATGGTTTGTCTGCCTTTAAGAACCCAGAACCGTTCACGCAAGAGGTTCAACATGTTCTGGCCACCCACATGACCATTCCTCTTGTGTATCTCCATTATTAATTTGAAAACAACCTCATGATTTGATGGTAGAATAATTGGAGAACGGAAGTCTTCGCTGTCTTTCCTTGCCCAAATCTTGGTTCTAAGGCGTATAAGACCATTTTTGTCAACATGCGGCTTCAATTTCCTGAGTGCTGGGTCATTCACACCTTCAAAGGCTTCATCCTGAACTAAACGCAGAATTAATCGTTCGCCACGGTCAATTTCAGTTAAACTGATTCTTACTTCACTCATTTGTTTTCCAGAGAACTTGTTGAGCATAAACCGAATTACCCAGCAAGCAACTCTCACAACCCTAGTATACTGGGAAAACTTGCTGAACTGAGCTGTGCTTAGATATACAAGTTGGTTAACAGTAGCAACTGTAATCTTTCTTCGTTCCTGCAGAACTTCTTCTTCATTAGGTGAGCCTTCCGATGCTGACCATTCAGATGGAGGGTTCAATAGCCAGCTGGGACCCTCCCACCATCTTGACTCAAGGAAGTCTGCTGGGTTACAACCCCTGCTTGCAAGGTCTGCTGGATTGTCACTGCCAGAAACATGGTGCCAGTCCTCCAGGCGGGTGAGTTTCTGAATTTCTCGTACTCTATTAAAAACAAAGACACCCCACGGCTCCTCACGACGTATCCAGCTCAAGGCAGTAGTGGAATCACTCCATAAATAGCAGTCCATGGGTCCTAACTCCTTCAAAATATTATGAGTCAATCTTGCTCCAATAGTAGTGGCCGCAAGTAGCTCTAAGCGAGGTATGGTAATCCTTTTGACAGGTGCTACCCGGGATTTTGCTGCAACCAAGGTGAGTGAGACCTCATCATTAGTTTCCACTCTAAGAAATGAAACTGCTGCAAATGCTTTCTGACTAGCATCACAGAAGGTATGTAGTGAGATAGCACCACCCCCAGATTTCTTCACCCAACGAGGAATTTTAATATCATTCAAGGCAGAACCCTCTGATACCCACTGAAGAAATGCTCTCTTGCTTCCTTCTTTCAATGGGTCATCCCATGACCCTCCATCAAGCCAACTATTCTGAATTATTAGCCTGGGTATGATAGTGGTAGGTGAGAAAAGACCAATTGGGTCAAACACTCTCTGTGCTACTGACTGTACTGTCCTCCTAGTGACCTGGTTTATATCAAAATCCTCAAAATTAGGAGGATTGAGCCTTAAAATGTCTAGTTTTCGGTCCCAGAGTATACCAAGGACAGGAGTCCGTGTGTTACTTACAAGAGTAGGGTCCGACCACTCCCACCCTCTGAGATCAAAACAGGCCCTGTGAAAAATTTGTCTAGCTTCTTCAATAAAAGCCTCCATTTCATCCAGTTTGTCTATAGAGGTTACACAATTATCAACATAAAGGCTATGTCGCAGTCTATCTATGACTGTCAGGTTATATGGTGCCTCACCCTGCTTGGCCATCCTCTCACAGTTAGTCAAATGATGGTCAATCACAATGCCAAGAAGAAACGGACTACTCGTGACACCAAAAACAACTCGTTTGTGACGGTATATGGTGAGTTGACCTGTGTTATCCTTCCACAAGAACCTCAAGTAGTCACGGTCAGGTTCTGAAATAGAAATTTGTAGAAAGGCTTTGCGAATGTCTGAAATAACCCCAAGCTGGTTCAGTCGAAATCGTAGAAGGACTGCTGGTATCAATTCAATTAGGTTTTCACCTTTCTCAAGACACTGGTTAAGGTTGGGTTGACCCGCTTTATGAGCTGAGGCATCAAAGACTGGACGGATTCTTGTTGTGCTACCATCTTTGATAACTGCACGATGAGTTAGGTAGTGTCCATGATCCCAATCTTCAATAGGAACCTGTTCAATTATTCCTTCATGTAGCCACTCCTTGAATACACCCTCATATTCTTCAATTAATCCTGATGAACGCAGTTTCTTTTTAGTTGCTTCCAATCTACTAATGGCAACGTCATATCCTCGAGGCAGTGGTTTGTGGCCTTCTAACCATGGGAGGCACACCTCATATCGGCCATCATTTAGGATTTTAACTGTTTGGAGGAAATGTTCACGTGCTGCAGAACGTGCTTCTTCTTTTGTGCTGATATCCACTGGATCATTGATCCCAATGACATCAAGTCGCCAAATTTCTGATGGGGAAAGGTCCAGAGCACATATACTTGCAACGTTCAGCATGTTGGCTTTCCTTTGTTGCACTCGACCCATAAGTGTCCATCCTAAAGTTGTTTCAATGGCCACCAGACCACAACTTAAAACATATTTCTTTCCAGTAAAAAGGCGGCCAGCCACATCAGCCCCAACAAGTATGTCCACATCACCCTGCTCAGTATCTGTTAAAGAAATATTTAGATTTTTCAGCTCTGTCAACCAAGGGCCTTTAGGTATGGCTGGAACCGCATGGCAAATATTATTGGATTCCAAAACCTCAAAATTGCAGGAGAATTCACTTGTCAGGCTCTGTAATCTTACTCTGTAGCACTGATGACTAACCACATTGGTAGTTGTACCTCCAAAAAGCGCATGCACTAAATTTTCAACTCTGAGAGACTTATATTTCATTTTATCAGCCAGTCTGCGAGTGACATAACTGTGCTGTGAGCCTGTGTCTATCAATAATCGTGCAGTCACTGTGGTGTCCCCTTTTACTCTTACTTTGAGGGTTTGCATCAATACTGGGGCACAATTCAAGTTTCCATAGCTGTGTTCCACTGAGTCAGCAGGGGCAGAAGTTGAACTCATGTTTTGATCCCTTTTGTCTTCTAGAGGTCCCCAACACATAGAGGTACAATGGCCTTTAGAACAAATGAAGCACTTGACCTGCCTCTTACATCGCCTCTGTCCATGAAAGGCTTCTAGACACCTGAAACACAATTTCTTAGACTTTAACAGATTGCATCGTTCATCAGGAGTCATAGATCTGGCTTTACCACAAAATTCATCAGGGTGATCTGTGCTATTACAAAAAACACAAGGCCTCCTCTCTGTTCCCAGGCTTACAAGGTCAGCAGCAGTCGCTACTCTATGGTTCCTGTCATTTTTATTAGAATTTGATTTAGGCTTGGCAGATTCTGAAGAGTGTTTGAAGGTATTTCTTGTGCAGAAACGCGCTCATCACTCTCTACCTCACTCTTAAGAAAATCTCGCAATTTAGCCATCATTCCATCAGCATCAGTAGATGATAAATCAGATGCACTACCTTGGTAGTTTGCCCTGCGACACCGTTCCCAGTCACGTAAGACATTATCAGGCAGGGCAGACTCAACTAGGGGATACAGCATGCAGGCGTACTTTTCAGATGTTACACCAAGGCTCTCTAGTGCTAGAAGTTGGGTCTCAAGACGATCTGACAACTGGGTCAAGGTCAAGGGAGTTTTGCTGTTAGCATGCATGAGCACAAGACTTAATAGCTCTCTAACGTAATGCTCAATAAGCAACTCATCCCTTCCAAATCGTGCCTTAATCTGTGTAATGCATTTTTCATAATTTTCCCCTGAAGGAGGAAAGCTCTCAACAAGTGCCCTGGCCTTGCTACCCTCTTTTGTTGTTTGGATGAGGTACTGGAATTTTTCTTCATTAGAGAGACAACTATCGTTATGAACTGTTTTAAACTGTGACCAGAATCCTATCCATTGGGAAACCTCCCCATTGAAAGATCGAAATTGTAACTGTGGAAATTTCAATGTTGTCTTTCTTTCCTGATCCGAGTGATTTGAGACAATTGAAGGTGCACCAATAACATGAACAGGAGGACTGAGATATGCATCCACTTTCATCCTGATGGAGTGAAAATTCTCGTCATATTTTATGCAGGACTCTGCTTCAGCTAACATGACACTCTCAAAATCTTTCGCATCTATAGACTCGCAGAGTTCCTCACTAACTTGTGCATTCAACGTAGTCAGATCTGAATATCTTTGTTCAAATACACGAAACTTTGCTAAAATTACAGTGAGATCACTCACCTCGGCATTCAAAAGAGATGACAAGTCGGTGTACAGCTTTGAAAACAGTTGACGCTGAACACTACGTTTCTTGGATGTAGTTGCCATCGTTAAAAATACAGCTGCAGTCAATATGAAGAATTACCTTACTCTTACCTCAATAACACAACGTTCTCAGTTACCAATTGAGTCATCAAACATTCTCCTTCGGTAAGAATCACAAAATGGTTCACAAGGTTTCCTTCACTTCCCCACAAGGGATGCCAAATTGTCAGGATTACTGACGATAAAGGGTCGCAAAGAAAAACACCGATTCCACTGATAAACAAAGGAGACTTTAATTTCCTTGACTCGCACTAACGAACGCGTTACAAATAAAATTGAGGTAATAATAAAACTAAATAAAACGAGAGTGGCTATATAAATTCGACATAAAACGTGGGCTGACTCAAATTACTAGGTCTGTATACAAAACAAAGTGTAAAATTGGAGACATCTACTCATAGACGAAGAGAATAAAAAGGTTACTGCGCAGCGCTCCACCGGGACAAATTGTAACTAGTCCAAATTCCCGACACTGTCCTTCCTTGATACTGTCAACTCCTCATGTAGTATCCTCCTCATCTGAAAGACTCCTGGTTCTAATGAACTAAAGGAACTACCGTTCTGCGCTTTATGAACTAAGAACTGGTAAGAAGAGGGAATGACCCCCACACCCACGACACTTAGAAATGACGAACAGTAAGCAGGGTTCACATGGAATGCGGAAACGCCTGAAGGTTCTCACACACTATGCGGGAACGCGGTATGTGAGAGTCACGGCATGGGGCAGGCACAGGACAGGTTATGCCGCATGGGGCAGGACAGGTTATGCCGCAGTCATGGCATGGGGCAGGCACAGGACAGGTTATGCCACTATCGCTCTTGATGCGAAAAACGGTGGTGCTTGGCACAGGATGTTCCCCCTCCGTATTCCAATTTTACGTTCCCCACATTCACCCTCGCACCCTTGCTTGAAACGAGGGGAGCATGGCGAGCGGCGGAGGAAACGGAGCTGCGGAACGTCCTGCCTAGTGTAGGTACAGACGCAAGATGGGACAGCAGCAGCCGGCCGACAGCCCATGGCGTTTCCTCTCCTGCTCCTGTGTAGTGTGTGAGAACCTTAATGTGGACTGCGTACAATGATGGAGGGGGGGCATAATTGAGGAAGGATATAGCAGGGTTCACACGGGCGCGGAAACGGGTAATACGGACTGCGCAAAGCAATCTGATTGGCTGCTGGGAGGGAGGTGTCTTTCTGCAGGTTGGCTTTTGACGCAGAAGCTTTCTACCAATTACTCTCGAGAAATATCCTTCCACAATTACGCAAGTCCACATTTGCACAATGGGCCACCCCACAGCCTCTGTAAACTTCCAGCATGTTTTCTCGTCTGCCTATCGTTCTTTCGCCCTCCTCATTACGCATTTCTATTCGCCATGTGAACGGGACCCTCCGGAATGGCGGACTCACCCAACCCCCCTTAATCATTTTACGCAGTCCTCATTATGCGTTTCCGCACTCAATGTGAACCCTGCTTATTTATCGAGAGCATTCGGCACAATCACATCAAAACCCAACCTGCGTAAAGATACCTACCTACCTCTTTACCACCAGCCAACCAGATTGCTTTACGCAGTCCACATTACCCGTTTCCTCGTCCATGTGAACCCTGCTTAATGCCGAGCTTCGCGGACCAAATAGACCCCAAATGGGACCTACAAACTTATCAACTTCGGTCCATCTTAACTTAAGAAAGTGCAAAGTATGGTGGACGGCAGATGGAAAGAAATTTTGATTTATTATTTTCCATTATGAACCACTGGAGTCGAGCTTTACTAGAACAAAGAAAAATTAAAATTAAAAATTAAAAATCCTCCCCCCTCCTCAAAATTTGA
This sequence comes from Leptopterna dolabrata, assembly GCA_954871275.1. Lineage (NCBI taxonomy): Eukaryota > Metazoa > Arthropoda > Insecta > Hemiptera > Miridae > Leptopterna > Leptopterna dolabrata. The sequence continues at coordinate 1,773,896 of OX940989.1, read as the reverse complement.
TGAAATTTGGTTTGAGGAAATTTGGATTTCCATTTCAAGGCACATAGAATCCGAAAATGGCAGAGAAGAAAAATAAAAGCTTTATTCAAACAAAATAAAATAATAATAGCAGGTACACTTCTTATTTTTACAAAAGCTTATAGAGATTGTTACTAAACGTCTGCTCGAAGTTCGTCGCAAATAATAAACATACTAAAATAAAAATTAAAAAGAAATTACAGCAAGTATGGAAGAGGCAAGTCCTGAGTACTCAACCGAGGCATGCAGTCGAAAAGGAAAACAAAGCACATCTACTCATTTGTGTATAATAGGACACCGACCAGCTGGAACCCCAATTAGTGCGTCACTAGTCAAAGTTGAACTCCTCGCCCGAGAGCAATATCTAGCCTTCTTGCCGCACTCCTCACTACAGTTCAAAGCGTCCGGAATTTCCTGCCTATCGAGGGTATCCCTACCAAAGACAGCCTGCCTGCAGATAAACTCTGCTAGGACCGGGCAAACGCTCAGGAAGTGAAACAGGGCCTCCCTTATTCCCAGGTTACACAGCGAGCGCATGGACTGAGCTGGACTGCTGATTGGGGCTCCAAGCTCAAGAGCTCCTCCCTAACCTTGAACAGCCAACGAATCGTGGTCAACCCAACACCAGCATCAGGCTTAGTCATGTCTGCTCAAATACGTTTCTCTTTAGGTACCTATTGAGACCAAACCTGTCAGACTCGCCTGCACTCTCCAGGAAGATGATGATCCTTGGGCGGAAGAAAAACCCTTTCCATTTCCCTTTCAATTTCTTCCTCAAAAAACTCTTCAGGTTTCCTATGAACTCTCCAAATTACATTGTCTACAATGAAATGAAGCAGGGTACTGTCATCCCTGTCAACGCTGGAGCTCAACGCAGACTACCTGCTGAGGGTCCTTAGGCGGCCAGAGGGACGGTACACTAAGATAACGGTGCTGGAGGTGATGAGATTGGTTGGGCTGAGGAGTGGCAGCGATTGATCCGACTGTACTTGGAGGAGCCGCCTGCTGGCCCATTCGACCCTGCTGTCTTTGGGGCGCTGGCGAGGATGGTTATGGAGGGTCAGAGGCTGAACTTCAAGAATGGTATCTTAGAAAGGGCTAATAATGCGCAGCACCATCTCCTGCACCGGACTACATGAGCTCATCGACCCGGTATGAGGCGATGATAATCATGAAGTGCCAGTGAGCTGCTGGACCTGCAGCCCTGCAAGCCCTGGATTCCTGATAGGGTTCACCTCTGAGCCCTGTGCAACAGTGCCCAGTGCTCAGTGCTGATGAGACAGTGCAACATTTCCTCGCCGAGTGCCCAGTACTCGGGTACGTGCGGGATCGGTGTTTTGGCCGGGTGAGTTTGGCCCAGGGAGGAGTTGCTGGCAATCCTGAATGTGCAAAAATGGTCCGGACTTTGTTCTCACTTGCGGGAGGCGTGGCGTTATAGGGATACCTCATCTCCGAATTTAATTATAATACTTAAGTGAATCATCACATTCATATATTATATTAGTTCTGCAACACCTCTATGGTGCCCTCTAAGATCCCCTCCTGAGTGTATATGGGTGTATTTATATAGTACCTATGTTCAATGTTACAAATTTGTTTATACATATTAATTAATTGTAGCACACCAACTGCATCACATTGTACCTATTACTGTAATCAGCAAAATAGCATTTAAGGACGGAGCTTCCGCTGATGGTTTTGCGACCAAAGTGATTCATGTTACGGTAACTTTATTAACTTTGCTGCATCATTGTAAATAAACATGTTTTTCATTCATTCATTCAAGTGAAAAGTTGAAGAGTCTTTAGGAATGGGCCCCTGGTCCACAGAGAATGTCTTGCCGCCAATTTCCTAGACTAACCTTCCTCGGATGATCCTTGGGCTGATGCAGCGGAAGGAAAACCCTTTCCATTTCCCTTTCTAATTCGCTTGGTCCTTGTTTTTCCCATTGTCCCGCTTGTCAGTCCAATTTTTCGTTTAACGACTTCGCCGAGCTGCCCACTCGCTACGAATGTCGAAATCCCGACACGAGTTTAGTTCGGTAAAATCGTTTTTCCACGGGTGGATTCGTTTCTTCGTTCCCTTTTAGATCTTTAAAATAAAAATCCGTATTTTTTTTTCTTCTTTCGGTTACCGCTTCACCACTGAGCGCTAGGTTGAACCAAACGAGCGGACAGGGTCTGGTGATTGTTTCATTATTCCTAAGGGACGCCTCTCGAGATACAAGGTAACACCAATTATTATGGGCGGTAGCCCTCGTGGCAATGATTCGGCACGACCCACTCAGAGGGTGCCAAGTTAGCGGCTACCTATTTTGAGAGGTTTTCTACCATAAGCTATCAAGGAATATACTTATGCAGACTGACTGGAATTGATTTTTGGCTTATTATTATGAATAATAAACCTTTGGAATCGACCATGAACACATTTTTTAACCCCCCTCCCCCCACAACTCAAAATTTTATGGTTTACGTAACAAGGGGTGTAGAGCGGTAGAATACGAACATCGAATAAAAATAATTTCCGGTAAAGATCGGCCCAGATATCATTGCTAGGGAACAAACACCTGATTATAATCACTGATGGCTGTATTAAGTCGAGTTGGTTGTTCTGTGATATATTATATTTCATTTGAAAAACGATAGCTCCTTTGGATTTTGTTGATGGAAACTTTTGTAACTTCAACAACAGTTATGCTTCATGAACGACAACAAATAATTTATTCATTACTTAATAATGAATTTTTGAATCTACCACATATTTATGAAACTGGTTCCAGTACTCGATTTACGGCTTTCCCGGGGGGAGCTCGAGGGTACTGACCACACAAAACAGTGATCTACGCAGAAGGGGCATCTATACAAGGAAATAATAAACCGTCGTGTAATAATTTGCAACTTTTTAAAATGTGTTATTCTTAGATATATCAATTTCGCACAGTGAAATGATTATATGTTTCATTAATTATAAACTTCTTGATTTCCTTTCTAAATTTAGTTTTAGTTGTTTCTACAAGTAAGTTATATATCTTATTAAAGTCTTTTAGTTATGATTGATTTCCCTCTATATCTTGCTGACGTTTACGCGAAAGAGTGCTGAACTTTTGGTAGTTTTATTATAATTCTTCTCACTATTCACTTCTTCTCACTCTTCTGCCGTCCAGGAACACATTATGATTATTTATTATTAAATTGAACATATTTCTGGCATATATCTGATGGGCAGTCATTAGATTCGTCTTGCTGAACACTTTACTGGTGGAGTATCTTCTGGGTAACGTGAATAACATGAATTTAAAAAATAAAAAAGATTTTCTCGGTAACTAAAGAAAGTGCTAAGTATGGCGGACAGACAGAAATTCGTTTTAATTCCATTTTTGGGTTCTACGCACCTTGAAACGGAAACCATCAAATTCTGAGGGAAGAAAATTTTTTGCTTCCTCACTACCGAAGGTGGGGAAGCCTTGGATTCGTGAATGAGTAAAAAAATGCATGTCCTCCAAAATGAAAATATCCACAATCATTTTGCATTTCAGACATCAGGGAACATTTTTGATTCCGTGTCTGTGTCTGTCTGTGGTCCTTGTAACGCCCATAACTACGCAGAATAATGGTCGAAAAGGGCTGAAATTTGGAGGGTATGTGCGGGTTGGGTCACAGACGGTCCCTTACAAAAATCATTGAAAAATTACTGCATCTTTCATCTGCGCATGCGCAAACTTGAAATGCCCATAGCGACCCCAAATATCGTTGAAATGAGTTAAAACTTGGAGGGTCGATCAGGTATAATACTTTGATACTTCCAAACGAATTTCATTGGTATCGTAATGTAACTTTCGTCTGCGCATGCGCAAACGTGAAATACTTGATACGCCCATAACAACCCTAAATATCGTTGAAATGTGTTCAAACTTGGAGGGTCGATCAGGAATAATACATTCATAGTTCCAAATGAATTTCATTGGAATCGTGATGTAGCTTTCGTCTGCGCATGCGCGACCATGAAATGTTGACCATTTCCTTGTATTTTTTTTCATGCTCGATTCCAAAGGTTGAAAATATTGAAAATAACAAACCAATGGACAACTGCCAAATGTTTAACTCAACGAGCTCCGACTTGGCTGTTGAGTGTACAGAAAAACATTTGAAGAAGATCACAGCTTCCGAAGGTCACGTGCGAGATGGGCGCATCCTCGACAAACGCGAACCGATCGCAACAACCTTGGCATTTACACAGCCGGATTCACTCGGCACGGATGAGCATCCTAATTATAATTGTTGAGCGTTTCTCCGTGGGTATAATAGCAAGGGAAAATTACCAGTGCGATGCACCGGACGCGAGCGGGTACGGAATGACATGGCAGAGATAGATGCAAGTTAGATCCCGCACGTTACCTACTGGCAAACTATTCGCTTATTTTCTTTAGAAGAATAATTATACAATAATTCCTTTCATTTTAATGTAACAAAAAATAATAAGTGCTTCTCTAATAGTGGTGGTTCTCGAATGTTTCTCCAAGATTGTAGCCCTGGAAATGATAATAGTAAAGATATAGGTGGGGTGAGATCATGGAAGAATCTGGCGAGTGCCACTGCGTGAGTTGGAATTTGGATATTTGGGAAGAATAAAAACACGAATGAGAACAATAATTGAAAAACGCTGCAAAGTCCTTGTCACGTGGGTTTATTATTCTATTGGTCATACCTACAGAAATTTTGGCTGTTCACTTACTGTTTCTTTCATGTGCAATTACTGAAATAGCTATTTTTGATGATTTCCACCAATTTTGGCCACCAAAAACACGAATTAGGCTCGGTTTTTTTAAACAGATTATTTTTGATCATTGGTAAGACCATCTAATTGTCTTGATTAACCAGTTGATACTACTTCTAGTGTTATTATACAGATGTATGGTGATTTCAGACAATTTCCCATGTTTTTGACTAATAAAAAATGAATTTCGGGAGCTTAACCTTCGTTACAACCTCAATTCTTCACTCTTTGGTCAAAATCAACCTAATATTCGGGCTTCTCTCCCTAAAAAACATGGAATACGATACCTCACAAGCTCATGTTCACTAAAACCTCAAAAATCCCTCGAAACCCCCTACTTATACACTCATTTTTCTCCCATAACACCCCTGGGTATATGCCGATCGGGCTGCCGATTTTCGTAGCACAACTAGGACCCAAATATATGTTCCCAAATGGGGACCCAAACTGTGTGCGGAAGAACGACGACTTTAGACCAAAATTTTACGTAAATTTAAGGCTGAAACTTCGTTAGATCCTCTATTTTCCACTGTGGTCAAAATCCACTTCATATTCGGTCTTCTCGTTCCAAAAACATGGAAAACGTTACCTCAAAAGCTCATGTTACTAAAACGCAAGAAGTAGGTACCTATTTTTGTACCCATTTTCACTCATAACACCCCTGGGTATGTTCCGATCGGGCTGCAAAATTTCGGGACACAAGTAGGGCCCAAATGGAGCCTGTGTGCGAAAGAACGAATTTTTTAGACCGAAAATGAAGCCGGTATGCGTGATACATCGGACGGACATTGCATTTTTGGAATTTACGCACCTTGAAAGAAAATTTTTTGAGGGGGTGTGATAAAAATTTCTTGCTGAGCGATTACATAGGCGTATTATTCACAGAATAATAAACCGAAAGTAACACTTATGGAGAGGCACGAGAGCATTTGATAAATTTAAATGCTAGCTACATAAAATGACCACCACATCGTGCGAGCAATAAGTAATATTTTCAATTGTCGAGTGATACAATTTCCACATGCGCATTGTGCAACTCATGTGATGATGAATCGGTCAAACAGCTCGTGGCCCACTGCCCGATTCAGTCGTACGTTGGAAGTAAATATCTCGGGAAATTGGATTTAACGAGAATATAATTTATAGGGGTCTTGAATGGACAAAATTGGTCAGGACTAGATAAGTACCTGAAAGAATCTTTAACATACGGGAGGCGATTAGCAACGCAATTCAGTTATAACTAAAAAATAATGAAGAAAAAACAATATTATATAATGAGTATATTGTGTTTATTATATTACTTATCTTTACTGGACCTTTGCTGCGAATGCCGATCAACCCCTCCAGTGGGAAATACATTTTAGGAGAAATTCCGTATAACGATGGAAATGTAATAAGCTTATAAATAACTACACCAACTGCGTTTAAAGTGCAATAATTTTAAAATGCGTTTTTTCTTTCTTATACGGTTCGTCTTGAAATATATTTATAAATTATCTATATTATAATAAAGGCGGACTCTGGCTGACGGATGCCCAAAGCCTGATTATGCTTGTCAACTTGTTAATGTCAAGCTGATATTGTAATAAAATATACCATATAAAACAAACGAACAAAACAAACAACATAACATTATCAGGTTTATGCTTGATGATACCGAAATGTACGAAGGCGGAAAATATTCCCCAGTAAAGGGTGGCCAATGCTGGAGTGGCCAGATGTACTGATTTTGGCAGAACTGTACTGTTTTCTGGCATATGATGCTCTAGGAAATGCCATAAATGTACTGCTTTTTGGAGACAGTTACCTACTTTGCTGTTAGTCTCTTAATTCGTTTTTTCCCTTCCTGGTTCAGTTGCCTCGATCGAGCGACTATTTTCAATGGTCAACAATTATTGGGGAGAAGAGGAGAGTTGTCTTTCAGTGGACACATTGAATGATGTCGTGAAGGTTTCTGTTTAATTTTGACAAAACCTGTGTGGAGATGTGGGACTTCCTGAAAAAAAAATGGAAACGTCTGCCGAGTTGGGTGGCTTCCTCATTTATTGTAACATGGACGTGTGGAATCAGTTGGTGAAAAAAATGATGCGTCAAAATGAATGAATAGCAATAATTATAGTAGTAATAAATTACCAAACATGCGTAATAAGATCAAACATTTCAACATTTTTTCAACATTTCATGTTCGCGCATGCGCAGACGAAAGTTACCGTACGATTCCAATGAAATCCATGTGGGACTATCAAAGTATTATTCCTAATCGACCATCCAAGTTTGAACCCATTTCAACGACATTTAAGGTAGTTATGGGAGTTACAAGTATTTCACATTTGCGCATGCGCAGATGAAAGTGACAGTACATTTTCAATGATTTTTGTGTGGGACCATCTATGACCCAACCCGCACCTACCCTCTGAATTTCAGCCCATTTCGACCATTATTTCGGGTAGTTATGGGCGTTACAAGGACCACAGACAGACAGACAGACACGGAACCAAAAATGTTCCTCGACGTCTGAAACACAAAATGGTAGCGGAAATTTTCATTTTGGAGGACATAAATTTTTTTTTAAATTCAATCACGAATCCAAGCAGATGCGAATCCAAGACTTATCAGAGCGTGGAAGAATATACAGGGGAGATGGATTTCAATTGACAGTTGTTATAATATGGGACAATTCGCTTGTTACCTATGCAAGCCCGCAATACGTTTGCGAAGGTCGGGATAGTGGAAGAACTCGGGGAGGCGTTATGGTACTCTCAGATAGTCCCGGAGATACTTTTTACTACCTGGGAGGTATTCCGAAGTTAATGTTACTTGTTAGCTGTTCTTGGCCTCTGTGAAGCAGAATCTGAAATTTTGACCTCGAGGACCCTGTAATATCTTGGGGGGAGGGGTGGGGATAAACCTCAACCTTTTCGAATTTGTTCAGTTTTTTCTTTATAAGTAACTCCAAAACCCTGCATGTATAATAGCGGAACGCATCTACTACGAAGTTGAAGATAATTCAATTTCCTTAAACATCTCACTGGTCAAAAGTATTTTTTGACCCAAAAGTTACAAAGATGCAACAGATTTTGATTTAAAATGTATAAGCAAAACAATGAAAAACGCTCATTCATTATTTTTATTTGTTGTTATTCGTGAAGCATAACCTTTGTTCAAGTTCCAAAAGTACCTATCAACAAAATCCAGAAGTTACATCATTTTTCAAATTAAATAATATCACAGAACCACCAATTCGATTTAATACAACCTCCCTTGATTATAATCAGGTGCCCCCTGGCGTTGATATCTGGGCCAGATTCATAACGTTTGATTCACGATCATGTTGACGAAGCCTTTCGGTGCAAACGAACGGCTGGTCGTACAATGCTCCGGATGGTCTCAAAAAATTCTTCAGTTCATGATCAATTTAAAAACGTTAAAAAAAACCAAACCCTTCTATCGAAAGTTTTCGAGATACGGCGTTCTGAAAATTTCATCCCCTATTTTGAACCCCTTATAGATGACTGACAGTAACGCCGAGCTTCGAGGACCAACTAGACCCCGAACGGAACGCATAACCCCAATTTCATCAATTTTGGTTCATAGTAACTAAGAAAAGTACGGCGTAGGGCTGACGAACAGAATTTTTTTTATTGCATTTTTGGATACTATGTACCTTGAAACGGAAACCATCAAATTTTGAGGGGTGGGGGGTTAAACGTGTTTTTCATGCTCGATTCCAAAGGTTAATTATTGACAATGATAAACCAAAACGCTGCAAAGTCCTTGTCACATGGGTTTATTATTCTATTGGACATACCTACAGAGATGTTGGTTGTTATTTATTGTTTCTTTCATGCGTACAAAATTTAAAAAGCTTTTTTTGATGGTTTCCACCAAATATAGCCACCAAAAACACGAATTAGGCTTCTATTTTTGAAAAATTATCTCTGATCATTGATAGTGTCATTTAAGTGTCTTGATTCACCTGTTGATACTACTTCTAGTGTTATTACGCAAATTTATGGTGATTTCAGACAATTTCCCAGATTTTTGACTCATGAAAAATGAATTTTGGGAGCTGAACCTTCGTTACAACCCCAGACCTTCACGCTTTTGTCAAAATCGACTTCATATTCGGTCTTCTCGCCCTAACAAATATGGAGAAATATACCTCACATGTGCGCATAGCCCATTGAGGGACTCGAGTACCCCCCCCCCCCCCCCGCAACCACAGTAGCACAATTATTACTTTGTATTGTACCTAGTTGAAAACGCTTCACACTGTTCCAAAACGGTTCTTTACTTCATGTAAGGATCAGTCCAGGCCATTGCTTCTGTGCGCAACCGCACTGAGATGTCCATACCCAAGTGACATTTGTTCAGGGTGTGGGTGCTACATGAAATCAAAGTTCCAGTTCACGGACATAAAATTAACTCACCACTTCGTCACCTCCATGAAGTAGGTTTGGCGACGAGTTGGTGAAAACTTGCAGAAGGAGACATCTGGTGTAAAACGACGCCATTATCACCACATCAATCACGAGTTTGATATTCCTTTAAAAGTTGAAGAGAGAACAAAAAAGAAGAAATTCGCGTCAAACTTGACACCCCGACGCGAGCCAACCTAACCTGTTTCTAAGTGTTCCGATCTGATCGGTGGGGTGAAAGACTTCTCTGTGTGTTTTGTCAGACGGTGGCGCCCTCTTTTTTCCCATCGGGAAGGAACGCGGATGTTAAGTGGTCGAAGGGGGCGTTGAAGTGTTTGTGGGTGACACCGCCAGATGTCGGGATCCTCACTTTGTAGACATTTCCCCCAAGTCTTCCCGATGGCTTTCCCTTCCCCAGAACCCGGAACCCGAATCTCTTCTCAATGGGAAAAAATCTCCCTTATGCCTCGCCATCAAACACTCGGTTTAATGGCCTGCCCTTGTTCACCCCTGTCCACACTTCCCTGCTGTTTGCTCTATTGATTTCCCGCCCATTTAAGGTTGACAATGTGGTTCAGCTCCCACACCCGTACTTTTGCTTCCTCACTACCGAAGGTGGGGAAGCCTTGGAATCGTGATTGAGTAAAAAAATTATGTCTTCCAAAATGAAAATTTCCACAACCATTTTGCGTTTCAGACATCGAGGAACGTCTGTCCGTGTGTGGTAATTCCGTGTAACGCCCAGAACTACCCGAAATAATGGTCGAAATGGGCTGAAATTTCGAGGGTAGGTGCGGATTGGGTCACAGATGGTCCCGCACTAAAATCATTGAAAAAATACCGTAACTTTCGTTTGCGCATGCGCAAACGTGAAATACTTGGAACGCCCATAACAACCCTAAATACCGCTGAAATCAATAATTCAAACTTGGAGGGTCGATCAGGAATGATACTTTGATAGTTCGAAATGAATTTCATTGAAATCGTAATTTAACTTTCGTCTGCGCATGCGTAAACGTGAAATGCTTGAAACGCCCATAACAACTCTAAATATCGTTGAAATCAATTCAAACTTGGAGGGTCGATCAGGAATAATACGTTGATAGTTCGAAATGAATTTCATTGGAATCGTAATTCAACTTTCGTCTGCGCATGCGTAAACGTGAAATACTTGAAACGCCCATAACAACTGTAAATACCGTTGAAATCAATTCAAACTTGGAGGGTCGATCAGGAATAATACCTACGTTGGTAGTTCGAAATGAATTTAATTGGAATCGTAATTTAACTTTCGTCTGCGCATGCGCGAACGTGAATTGTTCACCATTTCCTTGTAACGTTTCTAACTACGCGAAAAATAGTCGTAGAGAGCTGAAATTGGACCGCACTCGGGGATTTGAAACGTTGGGCAAACGGGTTTCACGAGTGTAATCAACGATCATACCGTTTTAAGAAAACTTCAATTTAACACATTTAACATGGAAGCATTTGCCCATTAAAATGGAGGCATTAGGCGTGATTACGACTGATAACGTAGTTGCTGATGATTGATGTGCATTTTGTGGTTAAGTATTTGTGATAATTTGTTTGGTTTGTTATTTATATTGTTGATAGTGTTGTTAAGTTTGTTGATTGTTAAAATCGTGGATAACAGCACGGACCCCGAGTCGCAAAAACGAAAACGCGATTCAAAGTTTGGCTCGAGTGAAAAAAAGAATTTTGTTGACATTTTTTTTAAATTCTTATTATTTATTAAGCATTCCTTTTTATTAAAAAAATACATATTCAGTGTAAGACATGGAATGTGTTCCGCAACCATGAGACAAGCCCTGTGCGGTTGGGGGGAGTTGCTTATCCTATTTCTTATTCTATCGTCTATGTTCGCAAGTGTTTCAACATTACCTATTGAGTGTAAGAAAACCGACGGTGCTTCCTGAAGGCAGAAACTTGAAACCTGAAAGCTGATTGGATAGGAAAATTCAACTGCAGCAGTGGAGCCGCGTTTCTTTATTTATTTGCGGGTTTGATGCCCAGTTTACGCCCAGTTTACAATTTTATATATTAGAATTATAATTTCCATCAGTCCAAGTACCAATGAATCCGGTCAACGATTGAAGAGCACGCTTCATAAAAGAACATAATATTATAGAGCAAGACGCCGATAAAACAAAAACATGAGCTAACTAAGTAGGTAATGAGTCCACTAAATGGGAAAATAATACATTAGGAATGCATACACATGTGCGCGCACACGAACGCGCGCACACACACACCCATTATCGCTGTCTTATGATGGCTTGACAGAAGATCCAAATTTGTTTAATGGACCGTGGAATAAAATCTATTAAATTTAACGAAAGTTTAAAGCTAAACTTCGTTAAAACCTCAATTCTTCGCTCGCAGGACAAAATCGACTTCATATTCGTCTTCTCGTCCACAAAAAACATGGAAAACGATACCTCACAAGCTCATGTTATTAGAACACCAAAAACCCTATTTTTACCCCCACTTTTCCCCGTAACACCCCTGGGTATATTCCGATCAGGCTGCAAAGTTTGGGGGACACAACTAGGGCCCAAATGGAGCCTTTGTGCGAAAGAACGAATATTTTAGTTCGAAAATACAGTAGATACGAATGTTACGGCGTACGCACATTGGTTTTTGGAATCAACGCACCCTGAAATGTAAAACGCTGCAAAGCCCTTGTCACATGGGTTTATTATTCTACTGGACATACCTACAGAAATGTTGGCTGTTCACTTATTGTTTCTTTCTTGTAAACTAATTGAAATAGCTATTTTTGAAGGTTTCCACCAATTTTGGCCCCCAGCAAGACTAATTAGGCTCCTATTTTTGTGGAATTATATTTGATCATTGATAGTAGCATTTAATTGTCTTGATTCACCTGTTGATACTACTTCTAGTGTTACTATACAAGTTATGGTGATTTATTTATTTTATTTATTTATTTATTATTTATTATTTCACAAAAAGCAATATAAGGAAAGAAAAATACATCACAATACACCTCAAGAATATAAGAAATTAAATCAAAACAAGAAGTGAAATGTCAACGAAAAGCTATGAAGCTAGTGTTCGCTGACAGCCGCGTTCATCCGTTCCTTATAATAGTACATACTTATTTATTTATTTATTTTTGATTATTATTATTTTATTTCATTATTATTTTTCATTGTACGTACTGCGTGGTTATTATATTACATCTGAAAATTTGTGGATCACACTTTGTGATATGTTCTGTTATTTTTTTTGTAATTAATTTAAGATTTAGGCTGCTATTGTACAAAGGATAGAAGGTGCTGAAAAAGAAATTAAATATACACTTAAGCCTATATGTTGGGGAATTCCGAGTACAACTCAGTCTTAACCTAGGTAGTTTTATTTTATAAGGTTCATTCCTAATGTAGCGAAATTTGAAGTCATATTTGCTCTTAATTTTAATTATATATACGGCAGCGTTCTTTGCATATAATTGATAGATATTCAACAATTGCAATTCACTGAAGAGATTATCAGTGGGGTAACGCATTGGTCTCCCAAATGCATACTTAAGAATTCTCTTCTGCATCCTCCCCAACGGATCAACCAAGGTCCTATATGTGCCACCCCAGATTATAATACCGAACTGCATCAAAGACTGTGCTAGGGCGGTATATGCAGTTTTCAAAATATGTCGGGGCAAGAAATTTATAGAGGTTAAAACAAATGAACATTTCCTCAGTTTGTCCCACAGAATTTGTATGTGCGTATCACACTTCATCAGGTAGTCAAAATGTACACCCAAATACCTCAATGACTTAACTTGCGACATTACAGGACAGGAAACACAGAAATTTTTGCAGAAGGCGTGCATATACCGGGTGGACGGGTTTCGGTGGGGTCACCAGACCGACGTAATCTCAACCGACTACGCCAAGGCTTTCGACAAGCTCTCACACTGCCATCTTCTGTCACTGTTGGAATCGCTGGGAGTCTTCGGATTGTTTTTGGATTGGATGTCCAGTTATCTCGTTGGGCGGCAGCTTATGGTCCGAGTCAGGGGTACCTTGTCTTCTCCTTTCACTGCTTCTTCTGGAATCCCCCAAGGTAGTCATATTGGCCCTCTGTGCTTTTTGCTCATGATTAATAGTGTGACCAGCTGTTTTACTCCTGACATCCACTGCTTGCTGTTCGCGGACGATCTCAAGCTGTTCTCACACGTAAATTCTCCATCGGATTGTGCAGCTTTGCAGTTGGCGGTCGTTCGTCTCGAGAGTTGGTGTGCGAACAATAGCCTATTTCTCAACCCATCTAAATGCTCTGTGGTCACTTTTCATCGCTCCACCCAGCCTATTGAGTTCAATTATTTCCTGGAGGGTGGTCCGCTGCGGAGGCTCACTGAAATGACGGACCTGGGAGTGCTTTGCGACGAGCGATTGACCTTTTCGAAACACATAGAGGACCTGGCGAGTAGAGCAATGCGGGTCTTGGGGTTTATAAAGCGTAACACTCGAGAGTTTACAAGCATTCCTGCCATGGTGTTGCTCTACAAGGCCCTGGTCCTTCCAATCCTGGAGTACGCTTCTCCGGTCTGGTCGCCCAGTTACGCTGTGCATCAATACACCCTGGAGAGAGTGCAGAACAAGTTTCTGCGCTATATTGCGTTCAAGTTGGGTATTCCATCCAGTGAAGTCCATTATGACTCGTTGCTTGAAACCTGTGGCATGATACCTCTCGAGAGGCGTCGCTCTATGGCTGACCTTTGTCTTCTGCATAGGCTGTTGAATGACCAGCTCGACTGCCCGGTCCTGCTCTCCATGATAGGCCTCCAGGTGCCTCGCTTGTCGGCCCGCTCTCCTCTCCTCTTCCACGTCCCTTTCTCATCGACAAACTATGTGAGAAATAGTCCTCTACAGCGGCTTCCTCGTTCTGCAAATCTGCTAATCAGCGTGAACCCTGAGTTCGATTTCTTCCATGATTCCCTCGCCTCACTCAGGAGGTTGGTGGCTGCTTCCCCGTTGAGATTTTCGTAACAAGTTTGACCAGTGTTATATTACCTGAACTGCTAGCGTGCTGTTAATATTTACCTATGTTTCTGACGTATATTATCCCTAAATGATTTTCTGAATTGTACCTTACTTATGTTCATTGTCATTCTGTATTGTGTAATTGGGCTTGCCCGTAAATAAAAATAAAATAAAATAAAAATAAAATATACAAATCAAGATTATCAGGGTAGCCACTTGGAGTCGTGACTAAAGGCATATGGACACATTTATTCAAATGGATGGTTAAGGATGATTCTATCAAAAACTGGTTGATGTCGCGAAAATCTTCCATGATATCCTTCAAACAATTCTCCCAAGTGGACCCAGTACTAATTACTGCGATATCATCTGCGAATAAGAAAAGTTTTCCCTTCAGTTTTAAATTACTTATCTCATTTAAGTACAATAGGAAAGCTAACGGTCCTAAGGCTGTACCTTGGCTCACACCGAAATCCGTGATTGACATTTCATCCCCCACTATACCATTAATAGATACAGCCTGTCTTCTATTATGAATATAAGAATCAAACCATTCCAGCACAATACCCCTCACTCCCACCCTATCCAACCTTTTCAGCAACATGCTTTTATCGACGCAATCAAACGCTTTACACACATCGAGGCACATAATATCCACTTTGAGCCCTTGGTCTACAGCGTCATAAATTGCACTTGAGAAATCGAATAGAGCATTATCCACGCCAATATTCTTCCTAAATCCATATTGGTTATCAGCTAATATCTCGAAATCCTGAATAAACAATGTTAAGCGTTGGTTGATTATTTTTTCTAATACTTTTGCCACATTATTAATAATTGAAATAGGTCTGAAATTTGCTGGTTCCACCTTACTTCCGGCCTTGTACAAGGGCGCAATTTTAGCAATGTTGTAACGGTCTGGGAAAACCCCTTCGCTTATACTAAGATTATAAATATAGTACAATGGGTCAATCAGGTACTCTAGATTATTTTTCAGCATGAATGTTGTGATTCCATCAATTCCTGGTGATGTATCATTACCTAAATGTTTGATCACGTTCATTATTTCTTCCCTTGATATAGGCCTCATCAAGATTGAGTTAACCCTTGAGCTTTCCGTACTCCGACCAAAATTTGCATTCCCTTTGGGTAGTTCTTTTGCTAAATTCTGCCCTACAGAAACATAGTATTCGTTCATTACATTACAAACATCTTTCACACTATACCCTGCGTACTTTTTTTGCCATTCCTCGATTGGAAATTTTTCTTTAGCCTTCTTAGTCTTACCTGAAGCATCTTTTATAACTTCCCATAGTTTTTTCATATCATGTACATTATCGTTTATTTTTTGTTTATAATAGTCATACTTAGTTCTTCTGATTAAGCTGTGCAGCTTTACTTTGAACAGTTTATATTTATTTTTCAATTCTATATTGAACGGCTGTTTTTAGCGAATTTTCAAAGAAAATGAAGCTATTGCAATGGCTTCGAAATTTAAATAATATAAATTTTTGGAAATTTTCTTCATAGAAATCCGTTTCAGACCATTCTAAAACGATTCCTGAAATTTAACACTTTTTTATATGTATATATATATATGTGTGTCACTCCAGACGATAACTCTCGATAGAATTGAGATAAACAGCTCAAATTTGCACAAAAAATCTATCTTGGCAATCGAAAGGCTAAGTTCGAAGATGGGCGAAATTGGCCTACTCTAAGGAGGGTTTTGGCGCATTTAAAGTGCGCAAAAATTACCCAAAAATCCCCAAAATGTTATTTTCCAACAAGTGACCCCTCATTTTAAAGGTTTTTGCACGCTGAACACGATGGTGGAATTGGATTTTAGATATCTTGATCCGTTCTCAAATTAGAGCATTTAAAGTGCGCAAAAATTACCCAAAAATCCCCAAAATGTTATTTTCTAACAAGTGACCCCTCATTTTAAAGGTTTTTGCACGCTGAACACGATGGTGAAATCGGATTTTAGATATCTAAATCCGTTCTTAAATTAGAGCATTTAAAGTGCGCAAAAATTACCCAAAACTAGGATAATCTTTAAACTCTTACCCCCCCCCCACCCCCTTAGAGTGGTCAGATTGAAAAATGTGAGAAGTATTAATTGAAGACGAGAGTTCGAAGCAAAAAAGGGGGAGGCAAACGATTAGTACAACTCCTTGAATTTCCCATTTGACATATAATTGTTATGATACCTTCATAGATAGACAAGTACCGGCCCACGTATTACTAGAAGGAAGACGAAAGAAAAAATCTATTTCAAATTATTCAATTTAGGTACTAACAGTAGGAGGAAGAAGGTTAGGTAGGTATCTTATCAATTTATTATCAGTATCATACGAATATTTGATATTCAAAGGTAGGTAGGTACTTAACATGATAAAAATAATATCAATGAAGAAGGAAGGATCTACCTACCTAGTAGAGCAAATCTTGAACTGGTTTTAGATACCAGGCCTGAAATCGTAGTCAAGAGGAAAGGCCATTCAGAAGGAACAAGGAATCTACTCATAACAAACGGTAGAATCAGGATGGACAAAACGTACAAATTAAAATAAATACGAAGAGAATATACATAGAAAACCAAATTTTAGACCGAAGTTTTCCTTTATTCAAAACCATAGCCATTAATTCGAATATTTCTTTGAAAATTCGCTCATTAAGTCATGCTGCATGACTGGTTTTTTTTTTAACTTATCCCACATTCTATCTCGCGTTCTGATGGATCCAAGCAACCCTGATGTTATCCAAGGTTTTATTTTTCTATTTACGGCGTTTTCGCTTACCCGACGCTCCACTAACGCCGTTTCTATCGCTTCATTCATACAGTTATAAAAAGCATCCGTTGCTTTATTAACATCTTGTTGTGCGTAAACTTCTACCCATTCAATATTTTTCAGAGCTTCAGTAAATCGTTGATGGTCTACCAATCTCGTCGATGACCTGTCGATCCCAATCCTTCAGACAATTTCCCAGGTTTTTGACTCATAAACAATGAATTATGGGAGCTGAACCTTCGTTACAACCTCAATTCTTCACTCTTTGGTCAAAATCGACTTCATACTCGATCATTCGCCCTACAAAACATGGAAAACGATACAGCAGAAGCTCATGTTCACTAAAACCTCAAAAACCCCTACTTCTACACCAAGTTTTTCCCCGTAACACCCCTGGGTGTATGTCGATCGGGCTGCCGAGTTTTGGAGCACAACTAGGACCCAAATGTGTTCCCAACTGGGGACCCAAACTGTGTGCAGAAGAACGACGAATTTAGACCAAATCTTAACGAAAATTTAAGGCCGAAACTTCTTTAGAACCTCAATTTTCCACTCTTCGGTCAAAATCGACTTCATATTCGGCCTCCTCGTCCTGCAAAACATGGCAAACGATACCTCACAAGCTCACGTTACTCAAACACATTTTTTAAAAACCATTTTCCACTCGCAACACCCCTGGGAGTGTTCCGATCGGGCTGTAAAGTTTTGGGACACATCTAGGGCCCGAATGGAGCCTGTGTGCGAAAAAACGAATTTTTTAGACCAAAATTAAAGTAGATATGGATGATACGGCGGACGGACATAGCATTTTTGGAATCTACGCACCTTGAAACGTGAAATAAAAAATTTTTGAGTGGGTGTTATAAAACTTTTTTGCTGCGCGAATACATAGGTGTATTATTCACAGAATAATAAACCAAAACTTGGGTGAGACCAGCACTCGGGCGTTTTTTCAGCCCGTTTTCAAGGTGCATTCAGTGGGTACTTACCAGTATGGGGGATTAAAAAGGTTGGCACGGATTTTGGTAAAATTATAAATAATAATATTATAAATAATATATTTACATGATATTATCTACAAGTGTTGTGATACAAGGCTCAGTGCAGGAGAGCGGAGGAGTATCCGTAGGCACTGCCGTAGCCAAGACCAGTTGAGTAAGCGAGGGGAGCGGCGCGAGCGTAAGAGGTGGCGAGGGGAGCGGCGTAAGAGGTGGCGATGGCGGGGGCGGCAGCAGCGTAAGTGGTGGCGAGGGGAGTGTGAGCGATGGCTGGAGCGGCGTACGAGGCGTAAGTCGTGGCGATGGGAGCGTGAGCGATGGCCGGGGCGGCGTAAGCGATGGGCTTGTTCACCGTCCTGTAGGTGTTAGCGTAGGAGGAGGCGACAGGAGCGTGAGCGATGGCTGGGGCGGCGTAAGAGGCGTAAGTCGTGGCGATGGGAGCGTGGGCGTAGGCGGGTGCGGCGTAAGCCGTGGTCAGAGAAGCGTGGGCGTAGGCGGGTGCGGCGTAAGCCGTGGTCAGAGGAGCGTGGGCGTACGCGGGTGCAGTGTAAGCCGTGGTCAGAGGAGCGTGGGCGTACGCGGGTGCAGCGTAAGCCGTGGTCAGAGGAGCGTGGGCGTAGGCGGGTGCAGCGTAAGCCGTGGCCAGAGGAGCGTGGGCATAAGCAGGGGCGGAGTAAGCCACTGGAGCATAACCAGCTGACGCAGCTGCGACCAGGAGAGACAAGATGGCGGCCTGTGTGAACCAACAAGATTGTGAATAACTTGAATATCTTACAGATAAAAGGAAACCAGAAAAAACGCTGCAAAGTCCTTGTCACATGGGTTTATTAGTCTACTGGAAATACGTACACAAATTTTGGCTGTTCATTTATTGCATCTTTCATGAGCAACAATTAAAATAGCTATTTTTGGTGGTTTCCACCAATTTTGGCCCCCCAAAAACACTAATTAGGTTCATATTATGGCAAATTATCTTTGATATTTGATAGAATTGTCTTGATTCACCTGCCAATACTACTTCTAGTGTTATTATACAAATTTATGGTGATTTCAGACAATTTCCCAGGTTTTTGACTAATAAAAAACGCTGCAAATCCCTGCACAACGGTTTATTATTTTGTACAGAATACCCTTCTGTTACAGATTACAGCTCTCTGTATAGATAACCCGTCTATATAATATAATATGTACTATTCTAAACATTTTATGTAGATCGCAGACCCTCCGTAGCTTAGTACCTAACCCCGTACTCGTTACTAGGTACCTACCTAAATCACGAGTTAAATGTTGCTAAAATAATTCTGCCGATGACAAACAGTACCTAACAAAAAGAAACACACATAAAGAAGTTGTGAAAAGAAATTGCTGATGAGGAGTGAAAAAAGTTGCGAAAGTACCTACCACCAAACTCCAGCCCCTTCTACGTAGACGGTATAATGAACCGTTGTGTAATAATTTACCGTTGAGTAATGATTTACCATCGTGTAGTAATAATTTACCCATCAATAATACTTCAACGTTTTTTCAAGTTTCGCTACCTATCAACAATCTCCAAAACAGCCATCATTTTGGTTTATTATTCTGTGAATAATACACCTATGTATTCGCTCAGCAAAAAATTTTTATAACACCCCCTCAAACTATTTTCTTTTCCGTTTCAAGGTGCGTAGATTCCAAAAACGCTGCAAATCCCTGCACAACGGTTTATTATTTTGTACAGAATACCATTCTGTTACAGATCACAGCTCTCTGCATAGATAACCCGTCTATATAATATAATATGTACTATTCTATACATATTATGTAGAGCGCAGACCCTCCTTAGGTTAGTAGTTAGTGAAATAGATGGCCCTTTTGCCTAGATCACTGTTTTCTGTGTAACCTACCCTCGTGGTCAAGTACCGTTGTGTAATAACTTCCGAATCAATAATACTTCAACGGTTGTTCAAGTTGCAAAAGTACCTATCAAAAAAATCCAGCCCCATCTTGGTAGATGCCATGCAGCCGTTGTGTAATAAAAAACATTGAAAACGATACCTCAAAAGCTCATGTTACTAACATGTTACCACAACACAAAACTACAGAAACGTTGGCTGTTTATTTATTGTTTCTTTCATATAAAATAATTTAAATAGCTATTTCTGGTGGTTTCCACCAATTTTGGCACCCAAAACACGAATTAGGTACGCTCCTTTTTTTTTTTTTTTAATAAATTATCTCTGATCATTGATAGTACCATTATTTAATCGTCTTGATCCACCTGTTGACACTTTTTCCAGTGTTATTCTACAAATTGATGGTGATTTCAGACGATTTCCCAGGTTTTTGACTCGTAAAAAATCAATTTTGGGAGCTGAACATCTGGTACAACCTCAATTTTCCACTCTTTGGTCAAAATCGACTTAATATTCGGTCTTCTCGTCCCCAAAAACATGAAAAACGATACCTCAAAAGCTCATTTTACTAACATGTTGCTAAAACGCAAAAAGTACCTATTTTTACACACATTTTCACTCATAACACCCCTGGGTATATTCCGATCGGGCTGAAAAGTTTCGGGACACAACTAGGGCCCAAATGGAGCATGTGTGCGAAAGAACGAATTTTTTAGACCAAAAATGAAGCCTGTACACGTGATACGGCGGACGGCTGACGGCGTACGGCGGACGGACATTGCATTTTTTGAATCTACGCACCTTGAAACGGAAAAGAAAAAATTTTGAGGGGGTGTTATAAAAATTTTTTGCTGAGCGAATACATAGGTGTATTATTCACAGAATAATAAACCAAAATGCAATGTCCGTCCGCCGTCCACCATACGCCGTACGCCGTCCGCCGTACGCCGTATCACGTGTACCGGCTTCATTTTCGGTCTAAAAAAGTCGTTCTTTCGCCCACATGCTCCATTTGGGTCCTAGTTGTGTCCCGAAACTTTTCAGCCCGATCGGAATATACCCAGGGGTGTTATGAGTGAAAATGTGTCTAAAAATAGGTACTTTTTGCGTTTAAGCAACATGTTAGTAAAATGAGCGTTTGAGGTATCGTTTTTCATGTTTTTGGGGACGAGAAGACCGAATATGAAGTATATTTTGACCAAAGAGTGGAAAATTGAGTTCTACCAAATGTTCAGCTCCCAAAAGTGAAAAACCTGGGAAATCGTCTGAAATCACCATCAGTTTAAATAATAACCCTAGAAAAAGTGTCAACACGTGGATCAAGACGATTAAATGGCACTATCAATGATCAAAGATAGTTTAAAAAAAAAGGAGCGTACCTACCTAATTTGTGTTTTACGGGCCAGAATAATTAATGGAAACCATCAGAAATAGCTATTTCGATTATTACGCATGAAAGAAACAATAAATGAACGGCCTACATTTCTGTAGGTATGTCCAATAGAATAATAAACCCATGTGACAAGGACTTTGCAGCGTTTTTCAAATGTGATAATATCACAGAACAACCAACTCGACTTCATACTCCGCCTATAAAATCAGGTGATCCCTAGCAATGATTTTATCACCGGCAAATTTCCTATTGTGGGCGCGTCCCTGGTGACGAGATTTGGTCTGTTGTCTGTTGTATCTTGTATACAATTTCATTCACACTGGAGTCGAAAATGCCTGTCGGTGCAAACTTCGGGGCCTTACTGTGATCGAACGGCTGGACGTACGGTGCTCCGGGTGGTCTTAAAAAACTCGTAAGTTCAAGAACTATTTAAAACCGTAAAAAGATTCAAGTAAAAAATAGGTATAGGCGTTTTGAAAATTCCAACCCCTATATTGAACCCCTTAGAGATGACTGACAGTAACGTTGAGCTTCGAGGACCAACTAGACCCCGAACGGAACCTATAACCCGAATTTCATCAATTTTGATTCATGGTAACTAAGAAAAGTGGCCCGTACGGCGTACGTCGTACGGCGGACAGACAGAAATATTTTGGTTTATTATTTTCAATAATGAACCATTGGAATCGAGCATGAAAAAAAAAATTCTTACCCCCCCTCAAAATTTGATGGTTTACGTTTCAAGGTATGTAGAATCCAAAACTGCATTAAAAATATTTCTGTCTGTCCGCCGTACGCCGTACGGGCCACTTTTCTTAGTTACCATGAAAAAAAATTGATGAAATTCGGGTTATAGGTTCCGTTCGGGGTCTAGTTGGTCCTCGAAGGTCGACGTTACTGTCAGTCATCTCTAAGGGGTTCAAAATAGGGGTTGGAATTTTCAAAACGCCTATACCATTTTTTTACGTGAATATTTTTACGGTTTTAAATAGTTCTTGAACTTGCGAGTTTTTTAAGACCATCCGGAGCACCGTACGTCCAGCCGTTCGTTCACAGTAAGGCCCCGAAGTTTGCACCGACAGGCATTTTCGACTCCAGTGTGAATGAAATTGTATACAACAGACGAAATCTCGTCACTCGTCACCAGGGACGCGCCGATTTTATTGGTGGGGTACCTAAGAGGTCGAGTTGGTTGTTCTGTGATATTATTTCATTTGAAAAATGATGTGCGTTTCTTTTTGATAGGTACTGTTGGCAATCGACAGAATTATTTTAGCAACATTTACCTCGTGATTTAGGTAGGTACCTAGTAACGAGTACGTGGTCAGGTATTAACCTACGGAGGGTGTGCGATCCGGCTGGATTTTGTTGATAGGTACTTTTGCAATTTGAACAACCGATGAATTATTATTGATGGGTAAATTATTACACAATGGAAAATTATTACACAATGGAAAATTATTACACAACGGCTCATCTACCCAGAAGGGGCTGGATTTTGTTGATAGGTACCTACTTTTGCAACTTGAACAACCGTTGAAGTATTATTGATGGGTAAATTATTACATAATGCAAATTATTACACAACGACAAATTATTACACAACGGTAAGTGATTACACAACGACAAATTATTACCTAACGGTAAGTTATTACACAACGGTAAATTATTACACCACGGTAAATTATTTCACAACGGCTAATCTACCAAGAAGGGGCTGGATTTTGTTGATAGGTACTTTTGCAACTTGAACAACCGTTGAAGTATTATTGATGGGCAAATTATTACACAACGGTTCATTATTCTATCTCCGTAGAAGTGGAACCTATACAGGTAAATTATTACACAACGGTTTAGGGAGGTACCTAGTATTTTCACTATCAACAATCTCCCTTCAGAACGTCATTATTTGCATTTCTTTTTGCCATTTTAGGTACGGTTTCTCATCGACAGAATAATTTTAGCAACATTTAACTCGTGATTTAGGTAGTTACCTAGTAACGAGTACGGGGTTAGGTAGTAAGCTACGGAGGATCTGCGATCTACATAATATGTATAGAATAGTACATATTATGTAATATAGACGGGTTATCTATACAGAGATCTGTGATCTGTAACAGTAGGGTATTCTGTACATAATAATAAACCGTTGTGCAGGGATTTGCAGCGTTTTGCAGTTTAGGATTCTACATACCTTGAAACGTAAACCATCAAATTTTGAGGGGGGGTAAGAATTTTTGGTTTATTATTTTCAATAATGAACCATTGGAATCGAGCATGAAAAAAAAAATTCTTACACCCCCTCAAAATTTGACGGTTTACGTTTCAAGGTACCTACGTAGAATCCAAAATTGCAATAAAAATATTTCTGTCTGTCCGCCGTACGCCGAACTGTCCACTTTTCTTAGTTACCATGAAACAAAATTGATGAAATTCGGGTTATTGGTTCCGTTCGGGGTCTAGTTGGTCCTCGAAGCTCGACGTTACTGTAAGTCATCTCTAAGGGGTTCAAAATAGGGGTTGAAATTTTCAGAACGCCGTAGCTCGAAAACTTTCGATAGAAGGGTATGATTTATTTACGTTATTAAATTTGTCTAGAGCTAAACAATTTTTTGAGACTACCCGGAGCACTGTACGTCCAGCCGTTCGTGAGCACCAAAAAGCTTCGTCAACACGATCGTGAATCAAACGGTATAAATCCGGCCCGGATATCGTAACTAGGGAGCATCTGATTATAATCAAGGATGGCTGTATGAAGTCGAGTTGGTTGTTCTGCGATATTATTTCATTTGATAAGTGATGGACTATTGGATTTTGTTGGTAGGTAGGTACTTCTGAAACTTGAACAAACGTTGAAGTATTATTGATGGGTAAATTATTACACACCGGAAAATTATTACACAACGCTAAATTATTACACAACAGTAAATTATTACACCACGGTAAATTATTACACAACGGCTCATCTACCCACAAGAGGCTGGATTTTGTTGATAGGTACTTTTGCAACTTGAACAACCGCTGAAGTATTATTGATGGGCAAATTATTACACAACGGTTCATATTCTATCTCCGTAGAAGGGGAACCTATAACCTACAACGGTTTAGGCAGGTACCAAGTAACGAGTACGGGGTTAGGTAGGTACTAACCTACGGAGGGTCCACGATCTACGTACATAATATGTGTAGAATATGACATTATGTTATATAGAAGGGTTATCTATACGGAGACCTGTGATCTGTAACAGGAGGGTACTCTGTACAAAATAATAAACCGTTGTGCAGGGATTTGCAGCGTTTTTAGTCTCATCGCCCTGAAGAACATGGGAAAAATATTTATCTACTTCCTTTCCATCATTTCATCAAATTTCATTGTGTGCCTTATGTGGTAAGCCATCTTTCAATGTGCAATAAACACACAATAAATAAACCTTTAGCTTACCACTAATTTATAACGTACAAAGCTTTTCACTCAACTTCTGAGCATCATCAGGTAAGTACTCACATAAACACAGATGTGTGCTTATGTGAGTACTTACCTGGTGATGCTCAGAAGTTGAGTGAAAAGCTTTGTACGTAATAAATTAGTGGTAAGCTAAAGGTTTATTTATTGTGTGTTTATTCGATACTTCATTTCCGATCTAAAACGTTCGTTCTTTCGCACACAGGCTCCGTTTGGACAGTAGCTATTTCCTGAAACTATTAAGCCCGATCGGAATACACCCAGGGGTGTTATGGGTGAACAATTTTTTTATTGGTGTTTTATAAACATGAGCTTTTGAGGGATCGTTTTCCATGTTTATTAGGACGAAGAGACCGAATATGAAGTCGATTTTGACCAAAGAATGGAAAATTGAAGTTCTAACGAAGTTTCAGCCTCAAATTTGCGTTGAATTTTGGTCTAAAATCGTCGCTCTTCCGCACACAGTTTGGGTCCCAATTTTGGAACACATTTGGGTCCTAGTTGTGCTTCGAAGCTCGGCAGCCCGCATGGGTGAAAAATGGGTGTAAAAATAGGGGTTTTCTAGGTTATTTTGAGGTTTTAGTGGACATGAGCTTGTGAGGTATCGTTTCCACGTTTTTTGGGACGAGAAGACCAAATATGAAGTTGATTTTGACATTTTGACCAAAGAGTGAATTGAGGTTGTAACGAAGGTTCAGCTCTCAAAATTCATTGTTTGAGTCAAAAACCTGGGACATTGTCTGAAATCACCACAAATTTGTATAATATCACTAGAAGTAGTATCAACAGTTGAATCAAGAAATTAAATGGCACGATCAATGAACAAAGATAATGTTTAAAAAAATGTAAAAAACAAGGCAAAAAAATAGGAGCCTAATTCGTGTTTTTGAGAAGCAATAAATGAACAGCCAACATTTCTGTAGATATGTCCAATGGGATAATAAAACCATGTGGCAAGAACTTTGCAGCATTTTTGGAATCTACGCAACTTGAAACGTAAAAGAACGAAATTTTGAGGGGTTGTTTTGAAAATATTTTGTTTAGCGAATACAGAGGTGTATTTATTCACAGAATAATAAACCAATAGCAAAATGAATCTTTTTTTGTGTCTCCTGTGAAATTTTGAAAAATAGACACGTGGTTCTCTCTGGCATGCGCCGAATCGTTAAATTCACACGAAACTCACCAATTTGAACATGTTGTACGAGTTGTGGTCGCTCACTGTTGATACAATGATTGGATTAGGGCTCTCATCAAGTTTATATAGTCAAAACCCCTCAAGATGGGTGCCGAAATCCTACCCACGGGCGGAGGAGGGAGGTTCTTCTGGATGTGTTTGACTCAGTAAACCAGTTTTCACGAAGTCGGCGAAGGCGGTGCCTCCACAAAAGTCGAGCCCATCTGTTTCTGGAAGGTAAAGTTCAATGTTGTGATGAGGCAATGGGAGGGTTTGAATGCTCGGACGACGCGAAGCGAGAGGATTTAGGCCCTTCAATGTGTTGAGGAAGGCGGTTGTTGTACCGAATGGCGAAGACTTCAAAACTACGGCGAAGAACTGAGGACCAAAATATCAAGAGAAAATGTTTTCATCAATTATGTGGGAACACTGCTAAACAACGAAAATAAAGTGCGACCACGCTGCAAATTATTACACAACGATCTATTATTTACTTGTATAGATGCTCCTTCTGCGTCGATCACTGTTTTCTCTGGTCAACACCTACCCTAGAGCTCCCCCCAGGAAACCCCTAAATGGAGCACCGGAGCCGGCGCGGGAATTACAGTTTCATAAAAATGCACGGGATTCAATAATAATTCAATCAACAATCCAACAAGGAGTTGTAGTGTTTATTTATTTATTTATTATTTCTTCGGCACATCACATAACAATCATATGAAAAAGAAAATAAAAATTACAAAGCATCTGCCCAAAATAATCTGACATCCCCAATACATTCATAACGTGCCCACGGAAAGCTAAGTTCTCGATGAACTTGTGTTTTTCCGTGGAGTCTCTTTAATTAAAAAAACAATCAACTACCCTTGTCGGCGATGAAAGTGTGCATAATGTAGTCCATCTCTCAGTTCAGTATATCTAATAATGTACACATTGAAACTAACGATGTGAGTTCGTTAATATTCTTGTAACATGTCTTTTTAATGCCAATACATCCTTAAAATCACTTAAACTAATATTATTTTCATAGAAAAAATTTAGAGCAACAACATAAGCGCATCTCTTGTACCATTCAATATTTATCTTAGGCAGTCTCATGTTTGGCCTCTCCACAGTTCTCGTGACATATGTGCCTGTACAGGCATTTTCCACATCCACTCCCGTTTTATATTATATCTGGAGGGCCTCCTTAATATAATTTTAAGAATAATAAGTATTTTGAACTGTCCGAAGGACCCCCAACCGCGTCTTCGTAGCACTCCCCCGAACAACAATACCATAATTCAGCAAGGAAGAAACAAGGCCTTAATATACCATTTTTAGATAATAATAGCTCAGAAAGCCACCCAAAGATTTAAAAACATAAAACAGTTTACGCAGCTTTTTGGCTAATGAAGTTATGTGCAGATCAAAGGTCAACTTGGAATCGAAGACTACACCAAGGTATTTACAAGTGTGAGAAAATGGAATCGGTGGGCACCCAAAAAGATCATTCCCACAGCTATCCGTATCTACCTTTATTTTCAGTCTAAAAGATTCGTTCTTTCGTACATGCTCCACTTGGGCCTTAGATCTGCCCCGAAACATTGTAGCCCGATCGAAAATACCAAATGGTGTTATGGGTGAAAAATGGGTGTAAAAATATGGTTTTTTGGTGTTTTAGTAACATGAGCTTGTGAGGTAGGTAATCGTTTTCCATAATTTAACAAAAAATTCAGTTGGAATCACAACATTCAGTTCAATTGTTTTTTGGGGGGTGAGAAATAGAGGTTGCAATTTTCATAACGCCGTTGCTCAAAAACTTTTGATAGAAGGGCTTGTTTTTTTTTACGTTTTTAAATTGATCATTAACTAAAGAATTTTTGAGACCACCCGAAGCATTGTACGACCATCCGTTCATTTGCACCGAAAAGCTTCGTCAACACGATCGTGAATCAAACGGTATAAATCAGGCCCAGATATCATCGCTAGGAAGCACCTGATTATAATCAAGGATGGCTGTATGAAGTTGAGTTGGTTGTTCTGTGATATTATTTCATTTGAAAAATGATGGATGTTTTGGATTTTGTTGTTAGGTACTTTTGCAACTTGAACAAACGTTGAAATATTATTGGGTAAATTATTACACAACGGTTCACTGTACTATCCACGCAGGAGGGACACCTATACAGAGCTAAATTATTACAAAACGGTTTATTATTTACCTTATGCTTCATGAATAACTACATATAATATTAATGATTGAATTATTGAATCCCGCGCATTTGCATGATACTTTAATTTCCGGGCAAGCTCCAGTGCTCGATTTAGGGCTACGCAGAAGGGGCATCTATACAGGTAAATAATAAACCGTTGTTTAATTATTTCCTAATAGTTGTTTTCAAACATATGGCGCGATTTCTAAAATTGAGGAGGCTAACGCACGTGACCAGTATATACACGTGATCCGTGATTGATGATAGGCGTGAATGACACGTATCCCGAGGAAATGTAACAACTTCACTTCATGAAAGTATTTTCCTTTGGATTGCCAAACAACCGAGTCACTGGATGCGCAGAATTGGCGCAGTCCTTGGTCCAGTTTCCGCCGACGGACGAGCCCCCTTTGAATTACACTCAACGACCTTCTTCTCAACGGTCAGTTACCCGAAGGAGCGTTTGTTCTAGAAAACGCTGCAAATTATTACACAACAGCTTATTAAATATTATGCCTGTATAGATGCCCCTTCTGCGTAGATCACTGTTTTCTGTGGCCAATACCCTCGAGCTCCTCCCCCCCCCCCCCCCCCCCACACCACAAACCCACTAAATCGAGTACCGGAGCCGGGCCGGGAATTAAAGTTTCATACAAACGCGCGGGATTCATTAATTATTTTGTAGTTATTCATGAAGCATAAGGCAGATAAACAGACGTGTAACTACCCATCAATAATACTTCAACGTTTGTTCAAGTTTAAAAATACCTGCCAACAAAATCCAATAGATCCATCATTTTTCAAATGAAATAATATCGCAGAACAACCACCTCGACTTCATACAGCCATCCGCGAATATAATCAGGCGCTCCATAGCTATGATGTCTGGGCCGGATTTATACCGTTTGATTCACGATCGTATTGACGATGCTTTTTGGTGCAAACTAACGGCTGGTCGTACAATGCTCCGGATGGTCTCAAAAAATTGTTTAGTTCAAGATCAATTTAAAAACGTTAAAAAAACTATACCCTTCTATTGAAAGTTTTCGAGCTACAGCGTTCTGAAAATTGCAACCCCTGTTTTTAACCCCTTAGAGTTGGCTGACAGTAACGCCGAGCTTCGAGGACCAACTAGACCCCGAACAGAACCTATAACCCGAATTTCATCAATTTTTTTTCAGTGCTAAGTACGGCGTACAGACGGAAATTTTTGTATTTGCATTTTCGGATTCTACATACCTTGAAAAGCAAACCATCAATTTTGAGGGGGGGGGGGGGGGTTAGCATTTTTTTTTGTTCATGCTCGATTCTAAATGTTCAATTGATAATAATAAACCAAAATCGTCAGAAATAGCCAAGTCATACTTCGGATATCCACTCATAATGGTCATGATGCATGAGAACTCAGGAAAGCAGGTTAAATTTGAATTTTTGAGGGTCAGCCAAAGCTAAAACTTTCAAGAACAACTAGATTTAGCACAAACTACTTCAAATTCAAGAAAAATTTCGAAAGACTTTCTTCAGCCACAAATAATTTTCTTCCTCCAGAACCAGCGGAAAATCTTCCGATTTTTCCTGAAAGACGTGAATTTGCACAAATGCACAATTGAAAATTGGAAATTGAACTTCACAAAAATGAAAACTCTAAACGAATTAATTCCACCCAGAAACTTAAACTTTATACGCATAATGGGGTAGGTGTAGATTGTTCAATTCCACCAAAATTAATTAGGTTACGATTCTCAATTCCTCAAGCTATCATTCCACTTATCAAACGATTTTAAAAGTCCACCCATAGCCGACGCCTGGGCGTTCATTTTAAATGTCATACGCCCGCCGCGCCCCTATCAGGTTTATTGCTCAAGTTTCGACATTAAACGAACGTCGGATAAAGATTTCGGAAGCCTCTTCGAGATTTTTAAACAATTCAAGATAATTTCGCTACCCCAAAACTATAAATTGGTAAATGCAAGATGCGATCTGCTATCGTACTAATTATTATTTAAAACTTCGTGAAGAATCAGCGAAAGCCGAGTGCAAAATATATTGGAGTAGTTTTTGATGAGCGAATGAAGTGGTTTAAACACATTTTGAAAACGAATAAAAACCAAATTATTTCACATACCTACTTCAACATTAAAGACGACTTCAACTTGAAATTTATGAAATTAGTGTATAAAGCTCCAGTCAGCTCCATATTGTCTACCAGCTTGGGGTGGGGGCTATGAAACAGCCAACAAACCTATAGGTAATATTCGCTACTCAAAAAGCGGTGATAATCATAACCACAGCCCCCTATCATCTTCTATCCCCCTTATTCCGGAAACTACCGATTCTGCCATTCCGATGTATGACTGATGTTAGTAGTAGGTAATTGAAAAATCGCTCATCGATAGGGACTACCTACTCACAGCCAACACAGAGTAAGTTTTTTTCTATACCTACCAGATCGTCGGAAGAAAGTTTCATGTGCTTACGCCGCACCACCTTTGCTCAATTAAGTTATCTGTATCGCAGTAAAACTAAAAAGCAGTGTAATCAACAAATTAAATCTCAAGGAAAAAAAAACCAGTCATGCAGCATGACTTAATGAGCGAATTTTCAAAGAAATATTCGAATTAATGGCTATGGTTTTGAATAAAGGAAAACTTCGGTCTAAAATTTGGTTTTCTATGTATATTCTCTTCGTATTTATTTTAATTTGTACGTTTTGTCCATCCTGATTCTACCGTTTGTTTATTACGTAATTGTACTAAGTGCTTATTTATTTGATCGCTGTGGGTAAATTCAAGGAGTTGTACTAATCGTTTGCCTCCCCCTTTTTTGCTTCGAACTCTCGTCTTCAATTAATACTTCTCACATTTTTCAATCTGACCACTCTAAGGGGGTGGGGGTAAGAGTTTAAAGATTATCCTAGTTTTGGGTAATTTTTGCGCACTTTAAATGCTCTAATTTAAGAACGGATTTAGATATCTAAAATCCGATTTCACTATCGTGTTCAGCGTGCAAAAACCTTTAAAATGAGGGGTCACTTGTTAGAAAATAACATTTTGGGGATTTTTGGGTAATTTTTGCGCACTTTAAATGCTCTAATTTGAGAACGGATCAAGATATCTAAAATCCGATTCCACCATCGTGTTCAGCGTGCAAAAACCTTTAAAATGAGGGGTCACTTGTTGGAAAATAACATTTTGGGGATTTTTGTGTAATTTTTGCGCACTTTAAATGCTCTAATTTGAGAACGGATCAAGATATCTAAAATCCGATTCCACCATCGTGTTCAGCGTGCAAAAACCTTTAAAATGAGGGGTCACTTGTTAGAAAATAACATTTTGGGGATTTTTAGGTAATTTTTGCGCACTTTAAATGCTCTAATTTGAGAACGGATCAAGATATCTAAAATCCGATTCCACCATCGTGTTCAGCGTGCAAAAACCTTTAAAATGAGGGGTCACTTGTTGGAAAATAACATTTTGGGGATTTTTGGGTAATTTTTGCGCACTTTAAATGCGCCAAAACCCTCCTTAGAGTAGGCCAATTTCGCCCATCTTCGAACTTAGCCTTTCGATTGCCAAGATAGATTTTTTGTGCAAATTTGAGCTGTTTATCTCAATTCTATCGAGAGTTATCGTCTGGAGTGACACATATATAAATAAATATATATATATATATATATATATATATATATATATATATACATATAAAAAAGTGTTAAATTTCAGGAATCGTTTTAGAATGGTCTGAAACGGATTTCTATGAAGAAAATTTCCAAAAATTTATATTATTTAAATTTCGAAGCCATTGCAATAGCTTCATTTTCTTTGAAAATTCGCTAAATGTCGGGCGTCGTATTCACAGCTGCTTCTTGGCGTCTTGGCAGACTTGACGCCAAATGACGCCATGTGTGGACATAGATTTGTATTAACCATGGAGTAAAATGGATGAAAGAGAGGTTGACATAACGTTAGCGTGACTCCACCAGCCGGTAGACGCCAAAGCTGAACGAAAACTGAACCGAAAAAGGTTAGCATCTGACTTCGGTCGCCCTATCCGCCATTTCCGTTTCGGTGTCGTTTTCCGTTTCGTTTCGTCACGAGTGTGTTGCAAAAACTCTCTACTAACTCATTTTATGTCGAAAATATACTGGAGAAATTAATTAAGTGACTAATGAATTTCTCCTGCCTGGAAGAACATACCACAGTTGACTTGATGAATTTCTCCTGGCTAGAAGAGCAGACGACGGTGGACTTAATGAGTTTCTCCATGCTATTATTATTATTTGTACTGCCGAAACCAGCTGGTGGTCGAAAAAAAGCGAGCTGAGCGTTGGTATGTTGACTCTAATTCCACCCATTCGTATTCGTGAGTGCGCGAGTTTTCCTACCTATTTCATAATGCCTTATTCCAGAGCTGAAAAAATGATGGAAATGCTTCGACAATCCGGTAAGTGTAGGTAGTTATTCATATTTTTTTAAAGTACCTAACACGTGTGTATAGATGAGGGAGTAGGGTAATCGGGCAGGTCCGGCATACGGTAGAAAGACGATAACGCCATGATGCGATAATGGTGGCGGATGCGATGGAACGCCTCGTTGGGGGTGGGATATATAAATAAATATATATATATATACATATAAAAAAGTGTTAAATTTCAGGAATCGTTTTAGAATGGTCTGAAACGGATTTCTATGAAGAAAATTTCCAAAAATTTATATTATTTAAATTTCGAAGCCATTGCAATAGCTTCATTTTCTTTGAAAATTCGCTAAAACAATGCAAATTATTACACGACGGTTTATTATTTACCTGTACAGATGCCCCTTCTGCGTAGAACACTGTTTTCTACTATCAATAACTACCCTCTTACCAACACCAAGTTTTTTCAAGTGATTCATCTATTCAATGTTTTACTGTGCATGCTTATATAAGTCAAGTTGTGATTTGGCACTTCGTAATTCTCTTCTCCCAAAATTTCCAGTCACAAACTATCATTTTAATACCTCACACTAATAATATTATGGTGGTGGGAAGGTGTGCTTTTACGAATTAAATCCCTCAACCCTAAACAAGTGTCGAAAACATCAAATTTTAAGGCCTCCCCCCTTTGCCCTTCCCATAAGCGATGGTTTATGGGAGAAAAAAATTTAACCCCCACCCCCCGAGTTTTTTTTCCATGGTCGATTCCAAATTTATTATTGAAAATAATAAACCAATTTGGTGTTGAGAAAACTTCTTTTGCTCTTCTGAAGAAGTCGCAATTATTTTGCACTTACGATGGTTTGTTTTCCGCTGGGGTACAGAGTTATACAGAACAAAGTAGATAGATGATAATAAATATGGATGGATAAAATGATTTATTACAGTATTACAAAACTAAGTAAACCTATTTTATGTTAGAGAAAAATAAGTAAATAATCCTGTAACATTGTGGCTGTTCTCGATACATTTTTTCTTCCGGTGGAGACGGGGTCGTTTGGGGAAGCCTAATCGATATCCCTTCTTAACCGGTGATAATCTCGCTGGTCTATGAGGGGGACTCGCGAGGGTCCACCCTCACTGTCACAATCCTCATTACCCGCACGTATTTTCTTTCCCGGACCGGACAGACATCGACAAACCGATTACGTTGATTACTGGACCCAACGGATAGCTATGATTGGGCATACCTTACTTGTCATAGCTTATCGTTGGAGGATCGGTCATTAGTGGGAGCTCAAATGTCAAAGTCATGTGTCAAGTGGACACGACGCGCTGGCGTTCCGCTTTATTTGACTGCATTTCTCTCCACAACCTGTCATTTTCCCTGCGGTCAATAGCCGATTTTCTGAGGGCCGCTGTGAATATTTCAAGAGAATCCAATTATCCCGCGGTCTACGAAACGCGTAATGTCCCGCTCGTTTTGACAGGTAGAGGAAAGTAAACACAACTGTTACTGTTCGCACGGCGAGGACGGGACGTCGAATCGGAGCTCGACCAAGGGCGCGCAGTAGCCTAAAATAATAATTATGGCCGATCTACGTGCACAAAAGTCACGTTACAATTTCATGATTTGGGCGGTTCTCACAAAAACTGACATTTTCAAGTCCCGGCAGCACTTAACAGTAAGTGAATATATTTTGAAGACATTTCTTTTTCCGCTGCTTACGGCAGATGTTTCACTTGAATGAAAAACAGTCCTTGGAATCACAATCTTACTGTGGATGTTGTAAATATCATTTCAAAGAGTGCAGATTCATTCACAGTAGTCCACCAAACATTTAAAACGTCCATTTCTGGAATCTAGGACGTCAAGATGAGCAGAAAAGAAGAGAATGGGCAATTTTTTTGGGTTACAAATTCCTTTTTTTGGCCAAATTCTGTTAAATAATGGAAATTAGCACTTGTTGATCACATAATGAGGTGTTTATTACGTTAAGCCCAGGCAGAAAACGAGTGTGAAATTTGGATTTGTGATTCCCGCTAGAAATGACATACAAGGTAAATTAATAAAAATGTCAGTAGCCTGTCGTCAGCAGTACCCGGATTCCATGTGTAGCGCCATTCTGTCTCGATGGCGACCATCATCCACCATTTGGCCACTGAGGTGATCTACTTGATTATGGAAGCAACGACGGCTCTCTGGAGTCCGTCGTGACGCCCATTTCCCTGGACCAGACTGGTGAGATGATCCCACCAGCCTGGTCCAGGAAAATGGGCGTCAGGATGGACTCCAGAGGGCGGTCGATGCTTCCATAATCAAAGTAGATCACTTTAGTCGCCAAATGGTGGAAGGCGGACGCCAGCTAGACAGAATGGCGCTACACATGGACTCCGGGTTCGGAGTGGTCCATGACAGTGTTGGCCCTCAGAAACCATGTGCAATAGCATGTTAGATTCGAGGCTTCTCCTCCAGAATCCCTGGCACCACAACCCAGTAACCACGAATCTGGGGCACCCTGTTCCCCTGCAACATGGTACACTGTGGGATATCCCCTCCACGGCACCACCATTCTGACTTGCGCTACCATGGATAACAACGGACAGACCACCACCTGGAGTATACCATTGCATGCATCCTCAACAAACGAATCTCACCCACAAACCCACACCCCAACAACCAGCAAGGTTATGGGAACCCCCAGGACAACATGCTATATTATTGCTATGATCTTGTCTCAACAGATTTTGCAAAGCTTTTGATAAGCTCTCCCATCGACATTTCACCGCTTTGCTGGGGTCCCTTGGAGTCCATGGTCCATTCTTACGTTGGATCTCTGGGTACCTCGACCAGAGGTGTCTTACCATACGAGTGAGGGGAGCTCTGTCTTCGTCGTTTGTGGCTACATCAGGAGTCCCACAAGGAAGTCACATCGGACCTTTTTGTTTCCTGCTGGCAATAAACGTTGTTGTTGGCAGTCTGGGGCCTGGTGTGGAGTGCCTTTTGTTTGCAGACGATTTAAAAATCTTCTGTTACGTTGATTCTCCTCAGAGCTGCGGCTTGTTGCAGAGAGCAATCGTGAACCTTGAATGCTGGTGAAACGATGAAAACAGCCTCTTCCTGAACCCTTCGAAGTGCTCAGTTATCTCGTTTAGCCGTTCAACTGATATATTCGTGTATGGCTATACCTTAGGTGGTGCTCCTGTGAGGAGGGTTAGTGAGATCACGGACTTGCGGGTGCTATTGGCTAAGTTGTAATTTTCTGGACATATCAACCATATTTCTAACAGAGCCTTCAGGGCTCTTGGGTTCCTGAAGCGGCATACAAGGGATCTCACAGATATTCGTGCTATATCAGTGCGTTTCAGGGCACTGGTACTCCCGAGGCTTGAATATGCCTGCACAGTCTGGTCTCCCTTCTATGAATTGCCCTGCTCTGCTGGAGGAGATCTGTTTCCTGGTGCCTCGGCCCTGTGCCCGGTCATCGTTGATGTTTAAAGCCCCCTTTTGTGCAACAAACTACCTGATGAACCGTCCATTAGCTAGACTTCCCCGTTCTGCAAACCTCCTTCTTTGTACATACCCTGACTATGATTTTTTTCTCCCATTCATTGTTTATACTAAAATCTTTAATCAACTCATCTCCCGTCTCATTCAGTTAAGTGTGTACTACTTGTTCTACTCTTTATCATCATTAGTATTGTATTATACAACGACTTGGTCTATTAAATAAACATCTTGCTTGTAATTGGGCTCCCCCGTGCTTTACCAAATAAATAAATAAATAAATAAATATCATGTACAAAAGTCACCATTGTCACCACCACCTGTATCGGGCCATGTGTCAATTGATAATGGTGGATTTTGGAACGCAACTCACAAAATCCATAAGTAATATACCATGGTCCTCGGGCAATACAAAGGCTGGTATCGCAGAGAAGTGGGTAGCGCAAATCAGGAACTTGAAGAGGTTCCGGGAACGATGAGAGGCGCTGGGTCCAGGCAGCCATCAGCAGAGCCAAGGATGAGCCAGCACTCTTCCTGCAACGCCGGCAGGGGGACATCAGGACCTCCGCACAGCTGGAGGAAAAGCTGCGGACTCTGTGTAGCATCCATGTATCTCTTTATTATGTACAAGTTAATAATGGACATGGCAACACTGGGATCTCGATCAACCCAGAACATTCGAGATTAATAATAAGTTATAAATATCGGAAGAATGAATAAAAAGCTCTCTTTTGTCTCCAGCAAGTGGTGTTCTTTTCATCTCCCTGTACAGACTTTTCAGTGGCGACGAGGATGAGATAAATCTACCTGACGAAGTGCCAGTCACGAAAGGAGATTTTCCAGTATTCCCGGCGGTGATTGTGGATGTCGGTGAGTTTTATTTTCCGTGAAATATTGCCGTTTCCAATAACTACGTACGTGGGTCAACTTCACACGTTTTCACCCTCGAAAAACGAGTGGAAAATTGCGAAGCCGCGCATGACGAGTTTCTTCACTGCAAACGGCATATCGGATGCCGATACCAAACGAGCATTGTTCTTAAATTCACTGGACGAATCGGGATACCGCCTCATTCATAACCTTAGTGTACCAGTCGAGCCCGAAACTAAGTCTTATGCCGAGTTGACGAAGCTTTTCGATGAACATTTCTTGCCTGCAGAATTGATTTTTTCACTCAGGCATCGTTATTTCAACGCTGTGAGGGAGAAAAATGAAACATTAAATGACTGGCTGGCTAGATTACGATCGCTGGGCGGACCTTGCAAATTCACGGACTTGGATCAGCAAATTTTAGATCGTTTCGTCCTAGGACTCCCTAAAGGCGCTGTGAAAGATCGTTTGTTCGAGGAAGACCGCCTGAAACTCACAATGGAAAAGGTTATGAACATAGCTACGGCGAAAGAGTCGGCTTCCCATCAGTATGATCTGACTGCAGCACCATTGTCTACCACGGGGGACATCAAGCCAGAACCCGTCTTCCGGACCGGCCAGCGACGCAGACGAGGGAAACCTACTGGTGCCACGGATTCCCGAGGACAACGGAAGGAGGCGGCGGAGGCTAATCGGGCGCTTTGCAGTATCTGTGGCAGGAGACACGGACCTTCTTGTTGGTTCAAGAACGTATCCTGTAATGCGTGTAAGGGAAATCACCTTGTGAAGGTATGTCCTAAGAATAAACAGACTCAAAATAAGTCCGAAAATAATACTGACAAAAAATGTAAGAATAACGATAAGACGCAGTCACGTCATAATTTTGTAAATGAACAAATAGAAGAGCCCATTTACCGCATAAATAACGATTGTGCATCGTCTATTATTACCGTTCGTAGTGAAAGTTTGTATAAATGGCATTGAGATTGATTTTGAAATCGACACAGGTTGTCAATCTTCCATTCTACCTTTATCTGTATTTCGACAACATTTCAACTCTAGTAATTTAACTGAGTCTGATAAAACCTTCTTATCCTATTTTGACACAAAGGCTAAGCCTATTGGTACTTTCGAACCTTCTGTTATGTACAACGATAGGGACCACGGTAGGCTAACCTTGTTTGTGGTAGATTCTAAAGGCCCACCGTTGCTAGGTAGAAATTGGTTTAAGGCATTGGGATTCGATATCGTACACCCTAGAGTATGCAATTTTAATAAGGATGTATGTTTTTACTCCGATAATTCAGACATGTTGTCAGTAGTTAAGGCTAAATTTCCAAAAGTCTTCGAAAAAACCTTAGGTTGCTTTAATAGGGGCAAAGCGGTGCTTGAACTGAAAGATACCGCTGTACCTAAGTTTATCCGCGCGAGGCCAATTCCTTTCTCTTTAAAACCTGCTGTTGAACAGGAAATTGATAGGTTAGTAAAGGAAGACATACTAGAGCCAGTTGATTATTCAAAGTTTGGCACACCTATTGTGCCAGTGTTAAAAAATGGGGGTGGCATAAGGATTTGTGGTGACTACAAATTAACAATAAACCCTATCCTTAAGATAGACCAGCACCCTCTGCCAACCGTTGAGAGTTTATTTCAAAAAATACAAGGAAATCAAGTGTTTGCGAAACTTGACTTATCGCAAGCATACCAACAGATGTTATTAGAAGACAGTAGCAAAGAATTTACTACAATAACGACCCACAAGGGGTTATTTATGTACAAGCGTCTCCCATATGGAGTATCTTGTGCACCAGCTAAATTTCAAAAATGTATTGATACCCTACTAGATGGTTTAGATCAGTGGTTCCCAACCTTTTGTGGCCCATCTCCCCTTTCTGGAGATTGACTAACACCTATCGCCCCCCTTTTCATTTTCATTATATGCCTAATTTTAATTTTAAGTAAAGTGTCAATAATAAAGCAGTTTTCTCATTTTAAACAAATTTATTACCGTATATAAAAACAACCAAAGCAGTTTTATCCGGTCACTCTTAAATAAAATAGACAACAAATTAAAATGTACATTCTTTACAGATTTTTTTTAAGAACAAAGAAGTGAAATAATTAACTAAGATCATTGACGTACATTTAAAAAACAGGAGTACCTACATGTTTTCATTTTTAAATAGGAATCTGAAAAAAAGAGACAGAGATAAGAGAGATAAGTTGACAGTTGAAATTTGAAAAAAATAA
The DNA here is from genome assembly GCA_954871275.1 of Leptopterna dolabrata. Lineage (NCBI taxonomy): Eukaryota > Metazoa > Arthropoda > Insecta > Hemiptera > Miridae > Leptopterna > Leptopterna dolabrata. The sequence goes on along the minus strand of OX940989.1, from coordinate 1,734,700 downwards.
ATGAAAGTTTGAAAACTTTGTTATTGTTTTATTTTACCTTTCAATGGCTGCCTTGTGATTGGTGGATTTTAGTTAAAGCTTGAATATCTGGCTTTATGTTCGTCAAGTTCAGGCGCAAGTCTCATTTGAGACAAATGTCCAACCTATTTCTTTGTTTTGTGAGGAGCTGGACAACAGAACTAAATCCTTTTCAACTAAATATGTTGACGGGAACGAGATGAGAAGTGGCTCAGTTTTTTCCCACAGTTGTGGATAAGTGTCCATAAGCTTCACCCAGGCTAACTCGTAACCGCTCTGCTTGAAAATGATTTTCGCCTCACAGTCATACTTCAGATCTAGAAACTTCGTCTGCAAAGAGTTATCAAGCTTATCCACAGCTTCAAACGAAAATGGATCTAGAATCCAATCCGGAATTTGTAACTTGGTCAAATCTTCAAATCCTGATTCCATGTCAGTTTTTAACTGGTCAAGGTGATCAGTAAAAATTAGGATTTTGTCTTCTGGGAGTTCAGGAGTCTCGTTATCTGACATTGAACACTTTTTAAGGGTCGGAAACTGAATCAGCTCTTTACGGCCAATATTCACCTTATGAATATCTAACTTGGCGATGAATGATTAAATAATTCTGTGGAGAGTGGAGTGAACTCGCCGGCTGAGACCAGCCAGTGACTCGTGCTACCCGACAACTTCTACTGTACAGTAGAAGTGTTTGAATAGTCATCGCCCCCTAATCGCCCCCCACTTATTTATCGCCCCCTGATAACCCAAATCGCCCACTTGGGGGCGATCGCCCCTAGGTTGGGAACCACTGGTTTAGATGGTAAGAACGAAACGCAATTATTGGTTCGCATAGAGAAAGTACTCCGTAGACTGGAGGATGCGGGGCTTACGCTTTCCGAACACAAATGTGAATTTGGGAAAAAGTCCATAGTTTATTTAGGGTTTAAAATTGATGGCCATGGTCTGCATACTACTGATGAAAAAGTGCGAGCTGTCCTGGATGCACCCCGCCCAGTAGACGTCAAAACACTGCAATCATTCTTAGGGTTTGTTACCTATATTGCCAAATTTATCCCCAAGGTGGCAGAAATCTTATCTCCTCTTTATAAACTTCTGAAGAAAAACACCAAATGGGTATGGGATGATGATTGTGATAAAGCTTTTACTGCCATAAAGAATTTAGTGACTGAACATCGGAGTCTGTGTCACTATGATCCAGAATTACCTCTTCGTTTAACAGTAGACGCTTCCAATAAGGGAGTAGCAGGGGTTTTATCGCAACCACGAAATGGTATCGATGTTCCTATAGCATTTACGAGGAGCCGTACGCTCGCAGCGCCGGAACAGTCTTACTCATCCATTCAGAAGGAGGCGTTAGCTATTATTCATGGAGTTAAAAAGTTTCATATTTACTTGTTCGGTCGGAGATGGACCCTAGTTACTGACCATAAACCGTTACTTGCGATTTTCGGTCCAAAAGTTGGAATTCCTGCGTGCGCAGCGAATAGACTCCAACGTTGGGCTATATTCCAGTCAAATTATAGTTATGACTTGGAATATGTCTCGTCAAAAAAGAATTCGCCAGACTGGTTATCCCGCGCACCTCTTTCGGATACAGTGAAACCAGATGTATCTAGTGACTTGATCTTGAATTACGTTTTCGAAAATGAGGATTTACCTCTGAATTTCAAAGATATATTTTCAGTAACTAAGAAAGACCCTTTAATAATGAAAGTGGTTGAAAAGATAAAATTCGGTTGGGATGATGAGGGGGATAACGTCATAGCTTCGTATACTAGATTCAAAAACGAATTACACGTGGAAAAGGAAATACTGATGAGAGGGTACAGATTGGTTGTACCTACATCACTTCGAAACAAAGTATTAAATGAGCTCCATAAATCGCACTTAGGAATAGTGAAAGTAAAAGCGCTGGCACGCGCATAAATGTTTGGTGGCCGCACATCGATCAGAATATTGAAACAATGATCAATAGTTGTGTGCAATGTGCCCAGAATAAGGACAATCCACCGAAAAACGCCCTGATTCCCTGGGAGTGGCCCTCCAAGCCATGGTCCAGATTACACATGGACTACCTGGGCCCGATTTACAACCATTATTTTCTGGTAGTGGTCGACAGCCATTCGAAATGGCTGGAGGTATTTCCAACAAAATCTATGACATCTGCAGTCACTATTAAAATATTAAGGGAATTATTTGCTAGATTCGGCATTCCGGAAATCTTAGTTGCTGATAATTACTCGGCATTCGTATCGGACGAATTTAGCAATTTCCTAAAAATGAATGGAGTAAAATTTAAATCGGGAGCACCATATTGTCCTCGTACTAACGGTGCCGCGGAAAATGCAGTACGTTCCGTTAAGCGTGCCCTCACTACAGCTCTAGGCAAGGTGAGCAACAGTTCGGTACTTGAGTTGGTACTCCAACGTTTTTTGTTGGACTACCGTAATTCAAAGCATTCAACTGGCATTTCACCAGCCGAAGCTTTACTAGGTAGGCACATTAGGAATCGCTTAGACCTACTTCGCCCCCCGTCTACTCAGGACAAGGTACTGGAGCAACAGGCAAAACAAATAAAAAATCATGGGGGTGTGTTGCCAGATACTTGGTCTCCTAAGGATTTAGTTTGGGCGAAAAACTATAGAAAACAGGACGATCCTTGGTTAGCTGGAATCATTGAAGCGATTCTAGGACCAAGACGAGTGAAAGTCTTTATTCCAGAGTTGGGTATGATGTGGACCAGGCACATTCATCAAATTAGGAGAAGAACGGAACCGTCAAATTTTTTCGATCCGAACTTGAACGAACAGGGTACTCAAACTAGTCCTCAAAATGATTCTCATTCATCAAATTTGTCTTCTGGGGATGTAGTTTCCTCGCCTAATTTCAAAGGTTTCTCTCCACCTTCTCCATTCGATGCAGGGGGAATGAAGGAAGGGGAGGAGAATTGTAATACTCCTGCCATACAAACCAGGACTGGGAGAAGAGTAGTTTAACCTAGAAGGTTGATAGATGAATTGTGATACCGAAGACTATCAGCTTGTATGAAGTTCCATAATTATTTAACAGTATTAAAGATCATTATTTTATAGATTATAGAAAACATGTAATTCGTAGAAGGTTACAACGTGTTGAATTCTGAAAATCCGTATGAATTCAAGATAGAGAATTTTGTAATTTGTTTGCACATGAGTAGATAAATTTATTTTTAACATTGTTTACTAGTTCTAGAAATGTAATTTAGTGCCAACATTTTTATAAAATTTAGGGGGAAGAGAATGTAGCATCCATGTATCTCTTTATTATGTACAAGTTAATAATAGACATGGCAACACTGGGATCTTGATCAACCCAGAACATTCGAGATTAATAATAAGTTATAAATATCGGAAGAATGAATAAAAAGCTCTCTTTTGTCTCCAGCAAGTGGTGTTCTTTTCATCTCTCTGTACAGACTTTTCACTCTGTTAGAGGGCATCAGGACTGAGTTTTCGTACATCCAGGAGTTTGATAGGACGGCAATGGGGCCCGGAGAGACCATCTCTTAATATGGAAAAAAAAACGCTGCAAATCCCTGCACAACGATTTACTATATTGCACAGAATACCCTTCTGTTACACATCACAGCTCTCTGAATAGATAACCCGTCTATGTAATATAATATGTCACTATACAACATATTATGTAGATCGCAGACCCTCCGTGGGCTAGTACCTAACCCCTTACCCGTTACTAGGTACCTACCTAAATCACGAGTTAAATATTGCTAAAATAATTCTGTCGATGACAAACAGTAACCAAAATGGCAAAAAGAAACGCAAATAATGAAGTTCTGAACGAAAATTGTTGATGTGGAGTGAAATAGATGCCCCTTCTGCGTACATCACTGTTTTCTGCGGTCAATACCTACCCTCATGGTCAAGTATAATGAACCGTTGAGTAATAACTTGCCCATCAATAATACTTCAACGGTTGTTCAAGTTGCAAAAGTACCGATCAACGAAATCCAGTCCTTTCTAGGTAGATGAACCGTTGTGTAATAATTTACCGTTGTGCAATAATTTACCGTTGTGTAATAATTTACCGTTGTGTAATAATATTTACCGTTGTGCAATAATTAACAGTTGTGTAATAATTTACCGTTGTGTCATAATTTACCATGTGTAATAATTTACCCATCAATACTACTTCAACGTTTGGTCAAGTTTCACAAGTACCTAACAACAAAATCCAATAGCCCATTACTTATCAAATGAAATGATATCACAGAACAACCAACTCGACTTCATACAGCCATCCTTGATTTTAATCAGGTGCTCCCTAGTGATGATATCCGGGTCGGATTTATACCGTTTGATTCACAATTGTGCTCACGAACCTTTGTGGTGCATACGAACCGCTGGACGTACAATGCTCTGGATAGTCTCAAAACATAGTTTAGCTTAAGAAAAATTTAATAACGTAAAAAAAACCATACCCTTCTATCGTAAGTTTTCGAGCTACGGCGTTCTGAAAATTTCAACACCAATTTTTAACCCTTTAGAGATGACTGACAGTAACGCCGAGCTTCGAGGACCAACTAGACCTCGAACGGAACCTATAACCCGAATTCCATCAATTTTTTTTCATGGTACGGCGGACAGACAGAAAATTTTTATTGCATTTACGGATTCTACATACCTTGAAACGTAAACCATCAAATTTTGAGGGGTGGGGTGAGAACTCTTTATTTTTTCATGCTCGATTCCAAAGGTTCATCATTGAACATAATAAACCAAAATCAAGACCCTGGTGGAGAAGGCCGATCCAACCAAGAGCGCAGATTCCATCATTCTGGCATTGCAGGCTTTCCTGCGCGGGGGGGGGGGGGGGGGGAGTTGATAAGAACTTGCTTTTACAATTTGTGCTGTCTGGCAGTGCCAGTGTGAGATTACAGTGATAAGGTTACTATAATGAGAGTGAGATTTCTTGAAACCCATCGTTCTCACTTGAGCTTGGTCCATTAACATTGTGCATCTTGACTTTTCTTACTTGCTATGTACTGATAGTGATTACTCATATAATGATCTACAATCATACATCATGCTGCATCCCAAGAGAATGAACGGGAAACCGTGAGAATACTCACTGACAGCGAGCGAACCGCCTTAAGACAACGCTTCTCAGGAGGCAAGATGGAAAAACAACTCCCTGCACTACTACAAATCACGTCCGCGACAATGTGAAGACTCTGCCATCCACTAGTACAAGTCATGTATGTTCACGACCATGTGAACTCTCTGCCCTCCACTAGTACAAGTCATGTTCACAACCAAGTGAACTCTCTGCCCTCCACTAGTACAAGTCATGTTCACGACCATGTGAAGCCTCTGCCCTCCACTAGTACCAGTCACGTTCACGACCATGTGAACCCTCTGCCCTCCACTAGTACAGGCCATGTTCACGACCATGTGAACCCTCTGCCCTCCACTAGTACATTTCATGTTCACGACCATGTGAGCTCTCTGCCCTCCACTGGTACAGGCCATGTTCACGACCATGTGAACTCTCTGCCCTCCACTAGTACAAGTCGTGTTCACAACCAAGTCAACTCTCTGCCCTCCACTAGTACAGGCCATGTTCACGACCATGTGAACCCTCTGCCCTCCATTAGTACAGGCCATGTTCACGACCATGTGAACCCTCTGCCCTCCACTAGTACATTTCATGTTCACGACCATGTGAGCTCTCTGCCCTCCACTAGTACAGGCCATGTACACGACCATGAGAACTCTCTGCCCTCCACTAGTACAAGTCATGTTCACGACCAAGTGAACTCACTGCCCTCCACTAGAACAAGTTACGTTCACGACCATGTGAACTCACTGCCCTCCACTAGTACAATTCACGTTCACGACCATGTGAAGCCTCTGCCCTCCACTAGTACATTTCATGTTCACGACCATGTGAACTCTCTGCCCTGCACTAGTGTCATGTTCACGACCAAGTGAACTCACTGCCCTCCACTAGTACAAGTCACGTTCACGACCATGTGAACTCACTGCCCTCCACTAGTACAAGTCACGTTCACGACCATGTGAAGCCTCTGCCCTCCACTAGGACATTTCATGTTCACGACCATGTGAACTCTCTGCCCTCCACTAGTACAAGTCACGTTCACAACCATGTGAACTCACTGCCCTCTAGTACAATTCACTTTCACGACCATGTGAAGCCTCTGCCCTCCACTAGTACATTTCATGTTCACGACCATGTGAACTCTCTGCCCTGCACTAGTACAAGTCATGTTCACGACCAAGTGAACTCACTGCCCTCCACTAGTACACGTCACGTTCACGACCATGTGAACCCTCTACCCTCCACTAGTACATTTCATGTTCATGACCATGAAACTCTCTGCCCTCCACTAGTACAGGCCATGTTCACGACCATGTGAACCCTCTGCCCTCCACTAGTACACTTCATTTTCACGACCATGTGAGCTCTCTGCCCTCCACTAGTACAGGCCATGTACACTACCATGAGAACTCTCTGCCCTCCACTAGTACAAGTCATGTTCACGACCAAGTGAACTCACTGCCCTCCACTAGAACAAGTTACGTTCACGACCATGTGAACTCACTGCCCTCCACTAGTACAATTCACATTCACGACCATGCGAAGCCTCTGCCCTCCACTAGCACATTTCATGTTCACGACCATGTGAGCTCTCTGCCCTCCACTAGTACAGGCCATGTACACGACCATGAGAACTCTCTGCCCTCCACTAGTACAAGTCATGTTCACGACCAAGTGAACTCACTGCCCTCCACTAGAACAAGTTACGTTCACGACCATGTGAACTCACCGCCCTCCACTAGTACAATTCACGTTCACGACCATGTGAACTCTCTGCCCCGCACTAGTACAAGTCATGTTCACGACCAAGTGAACTCACTGCCCTCCACTAGTACAAGTCACGTTCACGACCATGTGAACTCTCTGCCCTCCACTAGTACAAGTCACGTTCACGACCATGTGAACTCACCGCCCTCCACTAGTACAATTCACATTCACGACCATGCGAAGCCTCTGCCCTCCACTAGCACATTTCATGTTCACGACCAAGTGAACTCACTGCCCTCCACTAGAACAAGTTACGTTCACGACCATGTGAACTCACTGCCCTCCACTAGTACAATTCACATTCACGACCATGCGAAGCCTCTGCCCTCCACTAGCACATTTCATGTTCACGACCATGTGAGCTCTCTGCCCTCCACTAGTACAGGCCATGTACACGACCATGAGAACTCTCTGCCCTCCACTAGTACAAGTCATGTTCACGACCAAGTGAACTCACTGCCCTCCACTAGAACAAGTTACGTTCACGACCATGTGAACTCACCGCCCTCCACTAGTACAATTCACGTTCACGACCATGTGAACTCTCTGCCCCGCACTAGTACAAGTCATGTTCACGACCATGTGAACTCACTGCCCTCCACTAGTACAAGTCACGTTCACGACCATGTGAACTCACTGCCCTCCACTAGTACAAGTCACGTTCACGACCATGTGAACTCTCTGCCCTCCACTAGTACAAGTCACGTTCACGACCACGTGAAGCCTCTGCCCTCCACTAGTACATTTCATGTTCACGACCATGTGAACTCTCTGCCCTCCACTAGTACAAGTCATGTTCACGATAATATGATCTCTCTGCCTTCTACTAGTACAAGTCATGTTCACGACCAAGTGAACTCTCTGCCCTCCACTAGTACAAGTCATGTTCACGACCATGTGAGCTCTCTGCCCTCCACTAGTACAAGTCAAGTTCACGACCATGTGAGCTCTCTGCCCTCCACTAGTACAAGTCAAGTTCACGACGATGTGAACTCTCTGCCCTCCATTAGTACAGGCCATGTTCACGACAATGTGATCTCTCTGCCCTCCACTAGTACAAGTCAAGTTCACGACGATGTGAACTCTCTGCCCTCCATTAGTACAGGCCATGTTCACGACAATGTGATCTCTCTGCCCTCCACTAGTGCAAGTCACGTTCACGACCATGTGAACTCTCTGCCCTCCACTAGTACAAGTCACGTCCACGACTATGTGTTCTCTCTGCCCTCCACTAGTACAAGTCATGTTCACGACCAAGTGAACTCTCTGCCCTCCACTAGTACAAGTCATGTTCACAACCATGTGAACTCTCTGCCCTCCACTAGTACAAGTCACGTACTACCACCATGAAATTATATGGCGGGGGGGGGGGTAAATTTTTTTTCCCGCTCGATTCCAAAGGTTCATTATTGAAAATAATAATCAGGAATCAGCAGATGTTGAGGATTAACCTGAACATGCCAAAATATAGTTTCACCCACGAGAAATGAATTGACAACCCTTGAAATTAGGTAAAATCCTAAACCGTGCCATAACTATGCACTTTACCCTGCATGTTTGTGGCAGAATTCAACTGTATATTATGTATGGTGAAGGAACTTGTAAATATGAATAGGAATAAGACGATTCGAAAATCAGAACGAACTCATAATGAAAATTATAGGTAATCAGCAAACATGAATGAACAATGAACAAACCTAATTTAAACGTATCTCTTGCCCTGTAGCAGCGGCTGTCAAGTCTACCATCAATCTCATCACGTAATTCGTACAGTCCGAAGTGGTGACCGTGGCACCGCTTCGGGATATCACGTCACACAAGTCGTGGTCCGTTCGGGGCTCACTATTATTATTAGTTTCACATGTTATTTCTGTTTACTGCATTTCCAGAATTAAATCGTTTATTTACTAAATTGCCTTCATCCTCCAAACTGATGTGCAAACCTCCAATTTGAAAAGAAAACCTCCAATTTGAAATGAAAAACCTCTAATTCGATGTGTAAAACCTCCAAATTGATGTGTAAAACCTCCAAATTGACGAGTAAAACCTCCAAATTGATGTGTAAAACCTCCAATTTGACGTGTAAAACCTCCAGATTGATGTGTAAAACCTCCATTTTGACGTGTAAAACCTCCAATTTGAAGTGTAAAACCTCCAAATTGACGTGTAAAACCCCCAAATTGATGTGTAAAACCTCCAATTTGATGTCTGAAACCTCCACATTGATGTGTAAAACCTCCCATTTACGTGTAAAACCTCCAAATTGAAAAACCTCCAATTTGAAATGGGAAAACCTCCAATTTGATGTGTAAAACCTCCAATTTGACGTGTAAAACCTCCGTTTTGACGTGTATAACCTCCAAATTGATGTGTAAAACCTCCAGACTGATGTGTAAAACCTCCAATTTGAAAAGAAAACCTCCAATTTGAAATGGAAAAACCTCCAATTTGACGTGTAAAAACCTCCGTTTTGACGTGTAAAACCTCCAAATTGATGTGTAAAACCTCCAATTTGACGTGTAAAACCTCCGAATTGATGTGTAAAACCTCCAATTTGATGTCTAAAACCTCCACATTGATGTGTAAAACCTCCAATTTGAAAAGAAAAACCACCAATTTGAAATGAAAACCTCCAAATTGATGTGTAAAACCTCCAATTTGACGTGCAAAAACCTCCAAATTGAAGTTTAAAACCACCAAATTGATGTGTAAAACCTCCAGTTTGACGTGTAAATGCAATATTCAACTGTATTAGTATGTAAGGGGTTTGGTGAGCAGGAATATATTCACCCTAAATCGATCGACCCCGAACGAACCAAAATCCGTCGCCTGGTTATGGCAATCGGAGAGCAAACAGGTCGAAAGGTTGGGCATACAGCGATCGGTGTGGGAGGGATCAAAGGTCATTAGAGGAAGGCGGTAGGTCAGAAGATCGCCGCCCAATGGAGAAGCGCACGGCCGGGGGCGGCGCCGGCGCCTGCGCCTCCTGACGATCGCACGGGAAATCCATCGGCATACATCCGAAAAGCCCGTTTGTCACAGGTCAAAACTGACGTTAAGCAGGTGGATCCAGGGTCCGCGTCGATTTCTGGTGAGTGGCATCACAGCGATAAATGACCCTGATTTATTCTATAAGTAAATAATTCAAGTTAACCAGCTAAATTAGCGAATGCTCGTTGAAAACACACCATTGCGATGGGTCCAGCAACTTTAGCACACATTTTTATTACTTTTAATTATTTTAGAATTTAAAAAACATTGTTTTCCATTTTACAGCATTAATATAATACATCCCTCAATGTCAATTTTATCTTATTATTTTCAATAATAAACCTTTAGAATAAAGCGTGAAAAAACAAATTTAACACCCCCTCAAAGTTTGATGGTTTCCTTTCAAGGTACGTAATACCCGAAAATGGTATATACAAATTTCTGTCCGTCTGCCGTAATTAGCAATTTTCTTAGTTACCATTAACCAAAATTAATGAAATTTCGTTTGTAGGTCCCGTTTGGTCCGTTTGGTCCCGTTTGGTCCGTTTGGTCTAGTTGGTCCGCGAAGGTCGGCGTTGGCAGTCATCACTAAGGGGTGAAAAACAGGGGTTGAACTTTTCAGAACTCCACAGCTCGAAAACTTTCAATAGAAGGTTATGGTTTTTTCCACGTTTTGGTTTATTATTCTGTGAGTAATACAGCTATTCATTCGCTCAGCAAAACAATTTTATAACACCCCCTCAGCAATTTCAACAATCTCAACAAGTTCATTTTCGCTCCATTTGGGCCCTACCTGTGTCCGGAAACTTTGCAGCCCGATCGGAATATACCCAAGGCTGTTATGGGTGAAAAGGGGGTATAAAAATAGGTAGTTTTTGAGTTCTAGTAACGTGAACGTTCGAGACCGTTTTCCATGATTTTTGGGACGAGAAGACCGAAAATGACGTCGATTTTGACCAAAGAGTAGAAAATTGAGGTTCCAACGAAGATTCACCGTTAAATTTACGTTAAACATTGGTATAAGATCGTTCTTCCGCACACAGTTTGGGTTCTAATTGGGCTCCGAGGTTCGGCAGCCCGATCGGCATAGGGGTGTTATGGGAGAAAAATGGGTGTAAAAATATGCTTTTTCGAAGGAATGTTTGAGGTTTTAGTGAACACGAGCATGTGAGGTATCGTTTTCCATTTTTTCTAGCGCGAGAAAACCGAATATCAAGTTGCTTTTGACCGAAGAGTGAAGAATTGAGGTTTTAACGACGGTTAATCTCAAAACAAAAACCTGGAGAATTGTATGAAATCATAATAAATCTGTATAATAACACTAGAAGTAGTTAGCGGGTGAATCAAGACAACTAAATGATACATACAGTGATCAAAGATAATCTTTTGAAAAATAACCGACCCTAATTCGCGTTTTTGGGGGCCAAAATTGATGGAACCATCAAAAATAACTATTTCAGTTATTGCACATGAAAGAAACAATAAATGAACAGCAACATTTCTGTACGTATGTCCAGTAGAATAATAAACCCATGTGACAAGTACTTTGCAGCGCTTTTCACCCATAACACCCCTGGGTATATTCCGATCGGGCTGCAACATTTCGGGACACAACTAGGGCCCAAATGGAGCATGTGTGCGAAAGAACGAACTTTTTAGACCGAAAGTGAAGTAGTTATGCAAGATACGGCGGACGGACATTGCATTTTAGTTTATTATTCTGTGAATAATAAAGCAACAACTTTTTATAACACCCCCTCGAAATTTTTTCTTTTCCGTTTCAAAGTGCGTAGATTCCAAAAATGCAATTTCCGTCCGCCGTCCGCCGTATCGCGTCTACCGGCTTCATTTTAGGTCTAAAAAAGTCGTTCTTTCGCACACATGCTCCATTTGGGCCCTAGTTGTGTCCCGAAACCTTGCAGCCCGATCGGAATATACCCAGGGGTGTTATGAGTGAAAATGTGTATAAAAATAGGTGCTTTTTGTGTTTTAGTAACATGTTAGTAACATGAGCTTTTGAGGTATCGTTTTCAATGTTTTTTTGCGACGAGAAGACCGAATATGAAGTTGATTTTGACCATAGAGTGGAAAATTGAGGTTCTACCAAATGTTCAGCTCCCAAAATTGATTTTTTGTGAGTTAAAAACCTGGGAAATCGTCTGGAATCACCATAAATTTTATAATAACACTAGAGAATGAGGATCAAGAAAAATGGCACTACCAATGATCAAAGATAAAAAAATAAATAAATAAAAACGTACCTAATTCGTATTTTGGGGGCCAAAATTGGTAGAAACCATCATAAATAGCTATTCCAATTATTTCACATTAAAGAAACAATAAATGAACAGCCAACATTTCTGTAGGTGTGCCCAATATAATAATAAACCCATGTGACAAGGACTTTGCAGCGTTTTGAATTCTACGCACCTTGAAACGTAAAAGAAAAAATTTTGAGGGGGTGTTATAAACGCGTGTTTACGTAGGTGTATTATTCAGAGAATAATACCCAATATTGCCTTATGGGTCTACTAGTACCCGTTATTACCTATTGGTAATGTGTGTTGGCTCTTGGACGTCACTCTCGGCGCCATGGCGCCTCTTCCTGATGTCGTCAAGACGCCAAAAACTAAACAACGAATTCTGAAGGCTCAACGTCTCTACCCACAAAATTGCGAGTCAAAATGCTCAAAACTGCGGACTGTAACGCGGGACAGACATGTACATATACCCACCAGCAAAAATGTCGCTCGAGTTAAGGAGACTCTCTGATACGCGGCAAAAATGTCTAACCTTTTCAAGGGGAAACATATTTGTGGCAATAATGAATTGAAATGAGTTTTTTGGTTTACTATTTTCAATAACGAACCTTTGGAATTGAGCATGAAGAACAATTTACCCCCCCCCCCACATAATGTGATGGTATACGTTTCAAGGTATGTAGAATTCGAAACTGCAATTTCTGTCTGTCCGCCGTACGCTGCAATTAGCAATTTTCTTAGTTACCATGAACCCAAATTGACGAAATTTGGTTTTTAGGCCCTGTTCGGGGTCTAGTTTGTCCTCGAAGCTCGGCGTTACTGTCAGTCATCTCTAAGGGGTGAAAAATAGGGGTTGAAATTTTCAGAACGCCGTAGTCGAAAACTTTCAATAGAAGGGAATGGTTTTTTTTAACGTTTTTAAATTAATCTTGAACTAAAGAATTTTTTGAGACCACCCGGAGCATTGAACGATCAGCCGTTCATTTGCTACAAAAAGCTTCATAACATGATCGTGAATCAAACGGTAGAAATCAGGCCCAGCTATCATCGCTAGGGAGCACCTGATTATAATCAAGAAGTCGAGAAGAGAAGATGAAGTCGAGTTGGTTGTTTTGTGATACTATTTCATTTGAAAAATTATGGCTCTTTTGGATTTTGTTTATAGGTCTTTTGAAACGTGAACAAACGCTGAAGTATTATTGGTGGATAAATTATTACACAACAGTAAATTATTACATAACGGTAAATTATTACACAACGGTTCATTATACCATCTACGTAGAAGGGGCCGGATTTTGTTGATAGGTAGGTACTTTTGCAACTTCAACAACCGTTGAACTATTATTGATGGGCAAAATACTACCACTACGGTAAATTATTACACAACGGTTCATTATACTTACGTAGAAGGGGCACCTATACAGGTAAATTATTAGACAACGGTTTATTACTTGCCTTATGCTTCATGAATAACTACCTACAAATAATTAATGATTGAATTATTGAATCCCGCGCATTAGTAGGATACTTTAATTCCGAAGCCGGCTCCAGTACTCGAGGGCTTTCCTGGGGGGAGCTGGAGGGTAGGTATAGACCACAGAAAACCGTGATCTACGCAGAAGGGGCACCTCTACAGGTGAATAATTTATTATTGTGTAATAATGTGCAGCGTTTTTATATCTCATGTCACAATTCATTGCCATTGATTTTGAAGTCGTGTTTTAGTGACTTAGGTTATGGCCATTGTCCTAAAACTCATGAAGGTGGTGATGTGGCACAATACACATTTTTGGCACGGAAAATATTCGTTTATTCAAGTAAAACATACTTCCATACTTCGAAGACCACATTATTTCGAAGTTCGCTCATTTGGTGATGCAGCATGTTGAACTCTCAAATCTTCATCCCTTGTCAATAAAATCCCTCTTATCGCGGACTTCCCTTGAACAGACAAACACGTGGCCGTTTGACTTCCACTTAAGACCACAAACCCCTCATGAGGGCTCGTGCGAACTTACCCACCTGCCAAAGGGCGTGGCCGCGTGTCATAATATCAGAGCCCTACCACGGCTTTGACCACCTGTCCCTTATTAGACTTACTGACTGCGACCCCTACTGATTCATTCATATCCCAACACGAGACCAAACGGATGTAAACACGGAAGAAATTGGAGGCAAACCACCAGGTTAGGCCGCGATCCTGTTGAATTTTTCAAGTTGGAAATCTATTCTATTGATCCGATACCGCGTTTTTCCTGCTGTTTAACCGCGGCTGGTTACGATATTTTATTTAGCTCAGAACCACAAAGCGTACAGAGAACTATTTTTCGAGCAGTTAGGAATGTGCGTTTTGAAGAAAATTCTATGCTCCATCCTATGAGTGCAACAATGGGTAAGTTCGTCTTGGGTTAGTTCAAAACCACAAACCGTACAGAGACAAATATTTTTCGAACAGTGAGGGATGTGTGTTTTGAAGAAAATTCTATGTTCCATAAAAAGTTCTATGTAAGAAAATTCTATGTTCCATCCTATGAGTGCAACATTGGGTAAGTTCTTCTTGGGTTAGTTCAAAACGTACAGAGACAAATATTTTTTCGAACAGTTGGGAATGTGTGTTTTGAAGAAAATTCTATGTTCCATCCTATGAGTGCAACATTGGGAAAGTTCTTATGTTCCATGTTCCATCCTATGAGTACAACACTGGGTAAGTTCTTCTTAGGTTAGTTCAAAACGTACAGAGACAAATATTTTTTCGAACAGTTACTTAGGAATGTGTGTTTTGAAGAAAATTCTATGTTCCATAAAAAGTTCTATGTAAGAAAATTCTATGTTCCATCCTATGAGTGCAACATTGGGTAAGTTCTTCTCGGGTTAGTTCAAAACCACAAACCGTACAGCGACAAATAGTTTTCGAACAGTTAGCAATGTGTGTTTTGAGGAAAACTTGAGCACAAAATTGGGTAAGTTCTTATGTTCTATGTTCCATCCTATGAGTGCAACATTGTGTAAGAAAATTCCATGTTCCTTAAGAAAATTCTATGTTTCATCCTATGAGTGCAACATTTGGTAAGTGATTCTTGTTTTTTTTTCCATAGTATAAAAACATATTATATTACCTATATAAATATACGGTACACAAAATTTTGATCCATTTTTCCATTCTTTATGGGATAAATTTGAACTATGAAATGCTTAACTGATTTAGCAACAATCACCGTCCAAGCTGTGGCAGTCAACTGGTTATTCCAGGTATAACCCGTTCTCCAAAGTGATAACGGAGGCCCAGTACACACAAGCTGGTAATTGGGTAAATAAAATGATTACGTAGGTATACAAATACGTAAAGCTGGTACGTACGAAGTACGGCGTTTTTTTCGGATTCTACATACCTTGAAACGGAAACCATCAAATATACGGGTGAGGGGGGGGGGGGGGGATTTTTTTTTTTTTTTTTCATGGTCGATTCCAAAGGTTCATTATTGAAAATAATAGACAAAAAACTTACTAAACTAGCAATAGGCAGGTGCCTACTCAACAAACGGCAGGAAAAATACAGAATTAGTTAGAAATATTTATAAACAAGTACCTATATACTTTGCTGTGGTAAATTAGGTGAATAGGTAGCTTATTATACCAGTGATGGAAAAAATCACCAATATAGTTGCCATAAACGGGTACAAACATAACAATTAGTTGTTACTAGAGTGGTGGTAATTATTAAGGGCATTGAATGTGTGTTGTTAGAAAGGAGCGGTGTTGTTGTGTTTGCCACAATTTGTTTCTCTCTAGTAAATGTTTGAACATAAATAGCATTCCACATTTCACCATTTTGTTCCGCGGAAAACCTAATTAGACACTGAACTAGGACATTTCCCCTCATAAATTCACCAATAACAGCACAATTAGCAACTTCATGGCTTTCCTGACAAATAATCAGAGCCCTTCACAATATGGCACTTATTTTTGTGAAATAGGGCCCTAAAAAATATGGCAATATGGCACTTATTTTGGCCCAAATATGGCACTTATTTCTCTCAATATGGCACTTATTTTTCAACCCTCCCCGACCACCCCAGCTATTCTGAGACGATAATATCACAACATACAAGTTATTTATGCTAAATAATTTATTTTATTTACCTACAAAGCTTTATACAAATAATTTATTATTATTATTATTATTATTATTATTATTATTTTTATTATTAAATAACAACATCAGGTCTGCTGCAACGCTTTCAATTGAAAATCCCAGCCGTCGATCACTCAGAAGGTATTTCATTTTTGAGAAAGTCCTCTCCACATCAGCTGATGTTGCCGGGGCGTATTTCATAGAGGACATCAGCAGGTTCCCAGCCTTCCTTGCAGAGTGGCTTCCTCACCAGACAGAGTGGCGACCCGTGGAAGCACCCCATTCCAAAAGGGTTAAAGAGGCATTAGTAATCCCTCTACACCTCTACGGCCTCAGGGTTCGAGAAACCTCATGTCATTCAAAAATTTTCACTTCAAATTTTTTTTTTAATTTTTTTGAAGGAGTTTGGCGAAAAAAGGCAAAACATGGCACAAACATGGCATTTTCCCCAAAATCGGCCGAATATGGCATTTTACAAAAAATCGGCAGAATATGGCATTTTTGTATGGCACCATGGCAATATGGCATTTGAAGGGCTCTGCAAATAATCCATAAAATGGAACTGATTGGGTAATTATATATCTCTCACCCTTCAATAAGAGTGAGCGAAGGTAGCTCCTAGAAGATCTCGGGTGATGAATACAAATAAATATCTACCTGTTACTCGGCTATTCATGAGCTTGAAGTTGAAACATGTTGGAATTTATTACTGGAAGTGGGCAGGTACCTGCTTTGTGTATTAGACCTACTCCTACAGTCCCCTACAGTCAATACTAGCTATACAACCACCTACCGCCTGTACTTAGTAAACAGACAGGACGAAAAGTTGAACTGCTAGTTAATAATTTGAAAAACGAATTAGACAAACTTTTATGAAAATCATCGCAAAGGTACTCAAATATCATAAAATATTTACAAATCATGAATTTTACAGCATTCAAAATCATCACCGATAATGGGCAGGTGGATTGATTCCAACCAATGCCAGAGTACAAATAGGTACTTGAACAAAAATCGTCGTTACGGTCATGACATTATAGGTAGCGAAATTAATTTAGATAGTCATAAACCATGAAGCATTCAGGAATAATTATTATAATAGCGAGATCTTGAGTTTAAATTATTACATAGCGAAGTGAATGATTCACCGGACATTTTCCAATAAGCAACAGAAACACATACAAGTGAAAACACGAAACTAGGTACTTATAATAAATTATTTTATGAAATTTTGTCATGATATCGTCGCCACCTCGCCAAAACCACGAATCTGCAGTTTTGAGGCAAGCCTTCGTTCAACCAGGGTAGCCATTCGTAATTTCATTAAGCCACATCAAGTTTTTACTCATCTGAACAACTCTACTGTTACTCATCTGAACAATCATCCTCATCATATGACCCATCATATGACTCATGAATAGGACCTAGTACACTAGGTGGAAACGTTGAGAAGTGGAATAAACAAAAACCATAAAAAACAAGTCTAGTTTGATCTAACAACCTCTACCAACTATATAAATATATATAAATTTTGTGCCTTTTCAGTTAACTATGTTTCTCTTTGTTGTGATCGGCTGCTCCTCCACAACTCATGTATTGTGCCAACATGAAGTACCTCAGAGTGGGGACCCCCCGACCCCCCTCTGATCATGTCAGGGGAATATAAAAGAGCCAGGGGCCACTAAATATACAACCATTCTCAATCAATCTTCCGGCCTCGTCTGTTGCTTCCTACATCACTACACTGGTGACCCCGACGTCGACAACGCCGCTCAGCGCCCGCCATTTGACTGCGTCGTAGCACCGCCTCCGCATCAACGCGCCCCACCACGCGCGGCCCCCACCGACACCACTCGTCCTACACACGGACTCATCGGATTTCGCCGTCGGAGCAGCGCTGCACTTCATCGACAAATCGCACCTACGCCCGCTGGGTTTTTTCTCACCCACCCTCAACCCGGCTCAACGTAACTACAGCGCATTTGACCGCGAACTATTGGCTATATACCTCGCCATAGTGCATTTTCGCCAACAAATCGAAGGGCGCCCACTGACAGTCTATACGGACCACAAGCCCCTAACGGCCAACACAACCACGGCCCACGCCGTCACGGATCATAGTACCCCCTTCACGATCCAACAACTCGCCGACGCACAGGCCGCCGATGACCACCTCGCCACCATGGCTCTCACGGCACACCGAATCCAAGGCCACGATATCATGTGTGACAACACCGACGCCTCGCCCCGCCCCTACATCCCCACGCCGCTACGCCTCGCAGTTTTTCGCCACCTACACGGGATGACACACCCGGGGCTCAAGGCAACCACCGCCCTCATCCGCGCTCGATACTACTGGCCAAATATGACCTCATCAATCAGGCTATTCACCCGCGCCTGCCCGAGCTGCAACCGAGCGAAAACGACACGCCACATCAGGGCCCCCCTCGGCGAATTTCCCGACGCAGCCCCGCTCGAGCACCTACATATCGACCTCTTCGGCCCACTACCACCGTCGGCATCGAAAAAATACATATTATCGATGATCGACCGCGCCACTGGCTGGTTCGAATGCGCACCCCTCTCGACCATTTCTGCCGACGCAGTAATCACGGCCCTACACACCGATTGGATCGCACGCTACGGCTCCCCTGCACACATAACCACCGACCAGGGCACACAGCTCACCTCCGCCGATTTTCACAAATATTGCACATCCATGGGCACGGAGGTTCATCACACGAACACCTACCACCCCCAAGCGAACTGCCTAGTAGAGCGACTGCACCGCGTCCTAAAGGACGCAATAATCGCAACAGCCACGTCCCGCACTTGGGCCACACACCTCAGCGGCCTCCTCCTCTGCCTAAGAAACCGCCCGGGCCCCGACAGCTACTCGCCGGCCCAACGCCTCTTTTCGGCCACACCACGCCTCCCAGGGGATCTGTTCACTCAACCGCCACCGACAACTGTACCCCTCCGCACGAACGAGTCCTACCCCCACTACACACAGTCTTATATGCCTACTACCATGCGCACAGCGACCCATGTGTACGTCCGCGTTGACACACCACGGGGTAAACTAGAGACACCCTACACCGGCCCCCATCAAGTGCTAACCAACGACGGGAAAACAGTCACATACCTAACGGACGATCGCCGCACGCCATCGGTATCAATCGACAGATGTAAGCCGGCACCCCCACCTACGTACAACACGGGACCCACCGCAACACCGCCAAACGCCCCCCACCACACAACGATGGCCATAAATTCGCCACTACAGCGTCCACGGCAACCGCCGCTCCCGCCAAACCACGCCCGGAGCCCGAGCCTCGCCCGCCAACACTACGCACTCTACGCCACCGCCCCACGACAACGACCCACGCAACCACCCAGACAGCCACCACGGAACGACCACAACCAGCACACGCACCTCCCACGCCCGGCACCCGCCACAGCGAAACAACGAAAATTTAACTCATTTTGTACTTAAATTCTGGGGGGAGCAGTGTTGTGATCGGCTGCTCCTCCACAACTCATGTATTGTGCCAACATGAAGTACCTCAGAGTGGGGACCCCCCGACCCCCCTCTGATCATGTCAGGGGAATATAAAAGAGCCAGGGGCCACTAAATATACAACCATTCTCAATCAATCTTCCGGCCTCGTCTGTTGCTTCCTACATCACTACACTCTTCTACCCACCACTCGATATTGTAAATAACTGTACAATTAAGGGCCTCAAGGCCTAATGTGCAAATAAATATTCTTATTCTTATTCATGTCCTCCTCAACATCACAATGCACGCAATTGGGCGATTCTGAAACTCCCATCAGCTGTACACTTCGGTTTATATTACCATGGTTTTTAGTTGAAACTTGATCTCACTCCGCCTTACGTTTCAGTTATGGAGGAGAGAATGAAAGAAGCCGCATGCAAAGTATGCGGTGACAAGTCTTCAGGCAAACACTACGGCGTGCCGAGCTGCGATGGCTGTAGGGGATTTTTCAAGAGAAGCATACGAAGGTAAATCAACGAAGTACCTAATGGCACTTGTGATGTACCTATTCGGCGTGTTACTAGCGGCTGTTAGCTTTTACTAGTAACTATTACTATGCTATATTACTTACTTGAAACATAAAATTTACTACTAGATATAGTGTAATATTATTACTAGTAATTCATAGATTTTATTACTGGCAGGGCTCATGAAATGACAACATTTAATGAGGAATAAATTCTTAGTCCTCACGGATGAGCGTTTACTTTAGGTAGTGAGCTTCTGAGGGTCCCTCAAACGTTTTTTGTAGTAATAGAGCTGAAGTGAGTGAAAATCTGAGGGACCTAGAAAGGTATTTACTCATCATTATTTCAGTAGGCTTACATGCTTTTCAGTTCAGTAGGTATACACCTTTCGTAGGTATTGGTTTCCTATTCTGCGAATAATACACCAACGTACTCGCTCACCTAAAAATTTGTATAACACCCCCTTAACATATTTTCTTTTAACTACGTTTCGAGGTGCGTAGATTCCAAAAACGCTGGAAAGCCCTTGTCACATGAGTTTATTATTCTATTGGACATATGTACAGAAATGTTTGCTGTAAATTTATTGTTTCTTTCATGTAAAATAATTGAAATAGCTATTTGTGATGGTTTCCACTAATTTTGGCCCCCAAAAACACGAATTACGCTCTTTTTTTGGTTTATTATTTTCAATAATGAACCATTGGAATCGAGCATGAAAAAAAAAATTCTTACCCCCCCTCAAAATTTGATGGTTTACGTTTCAAGGTATGTAGAATCCAAAACTGCAATAAAAATATTTCTGTCTGTACGCCGTACGCCGTACGCCGTACGCCGTACGGGCCACTTTTCTTAGTTACCATGAAAAAAAATTGATGAAATTCGGGTTATAGGTTCCGTTCGGCGTCTAGTTGGTCCTCGAAGCTCGACGTTACTGTGAGTCATCTCTAAGGGGTTCAAAATAGGGGTTGAAATTTTCAAAACGCCTATACCATTTTTTTACGTAAATATTTTTACGGTTTTAAATAGTTCTTGAACTTGCGAGTTTTTTAAGACCATCCGGAGCATCGTACGTCCAGCCGTTCGTTCACAGTAAGGCCCCGAAGTTTGCACCGACAGGCATTTTCGACTCCAGTGTGAATGAAATTGTATACAATCCAAACCAAATCTCGTAACCAGAGACGCGCCCACAATAGGAATTTGTGAATACGGCCAATCATTGGTAGGGATCACCTGGGCCCCGTTCAATAAAACTACAATTCACAATTTACAGGGATATTTTTTAACAAATGTTAAAAATGAGAGGTACAAGCGTTCATCGAAACTACAATTGTGGACTTGTAAGTGCAGGTGAATTTTAACAATTCTACAGGTAGATTTCGCCTGTTCTACAGGCGTTCATCAAATTTCTAACAAGTTTACAAATGTACAATTGTAAAAACGGACTACAATTTAACATAGCTCCATTCTCCTGTTAAAAGCTAACAAGTGAGCCTGCAATCGCGATTAGTCCGAGTTGCTGTTGTTTTTGTCCCCGTTTTATTCATTTATTTGTGTCATGATGTGGGATACTTCATCCGATGAGGAAACTGTAGTTGTGAGGAGGCGTCGACGTCGCATTTTCCGACCACGTATTAATACAAATTTTCAGCAACTCGACCTTACCTTCTCTCTTATTCATTTCAAAACGATGTATAAGTAAAAATTGAATAGGTAACTACACAAAACTTCGACTAGACTAGACGTTCGAACGTTCGATGGAGGACGGTCGCCGAATCCGAACATAACCTGTAACCTCCAAGGGAAGGATACATTGTAACTTTCGCCTGTACAATTGTACACTTGTTGAATTGTATAACAATGTTTTATAAAACACCTGTACTTGTCAACTTGTTATTACAGGCCCGTAAAACTACAGGACTTGTTTAATTGTTTACTTGTAGTTGTAGTTTGATGAAAAACGCTTGTACTTGTACACTTGGCATTACAGGTCCCTGTACTTGTGAAATTGTTAAATTGTAGTTGTAGTTTTATTGAACGGGGCCCTGATTATATGTATTGGCGGAGTATGAAGTCGAGTTGGTTGTTCTGTGATATTATTTAATTTGAAAAATGATGGCTCTATTGGAGTTTGTTGGTAGGTAGTGAAACTTGAACAAACGTTGAAGTATTATTGATGGGTAAATTATTACTACGGTAAATCATTACTCAACGGTAAATTATTACACAACGGTAAATTATACCATCTACGTAGAAGGGGCTGGAGTTTGTTGGTAGGTACTTTTGCAACTTTTTTCACTCCTCATCAACAATTTCTTTTCAGAACTTCATTATGTGTGTTTCTTTTTGTTAGGTACTGTTTGTCATCGGCAGAATTATTTTAGCAACATTTAACTCGTGATTTAGGTAGGTACCTAGTAACGAGTACGGGGTTAGGTACTAACCTACGGAGTCTCTGCGATCTACATAATATGCATATAATAGAATAGTACATATCATATTATATAGACGGGTTATCTATACATAGAGCTGTGATCTGTAACAGAAGGGTATTCTATACAAAATAATAAACCGTTGTGCAGGGATTTGCAGCGTTTTCAAATTATCTTTGATCATTGGTAGTGCCATTTAATCGGCTTGATTCATTTCTGTTATTATACAAATTGATGATGATTTCAGACAATTAGGTACCCAGGTTTTTAACTCATAAAGAAATGAATTTTGGAAGCTGAACCTTCGTTAGAACCTCAACCACCTTCCAATCTCCACTCCTTGGTCAAAATCGACTTCACATTCGGTCTTCTCGTCCCAAAAAACATGGAAGATGATAATTATCTCAAAAGCTCATGTTACTAAAACACGAAAAACACCAAAAAAACCCTATTTTTATACCCATTTTTCACTCATAACACCCTTGGGTATATTCCGATCGGGCTGCAAAGTTTCGGGACACAACTAGGGCTCAAATGGAGCCTGTGTGCGAAAGCACGATTTTTTTAGACCGAAAATAAAGTGGACATGGATGATACGGCGTACGGACATTGCATTTTGGTTTATTATTTTCAATAATGAACCATTGGAATCGAGCATGAAAAAAAAAATTCTTACCCCCCCTCAAAATTTGATGGTTTACGTTTCAAGGTATGTAGAATCCAAAACTGCAATAAAAATATTTCTGTCTGTCCGCCGTACGCCGTACGCCGTACGCCGTACGCCGTACGCCGTACGCCGTACGGGCCACTTTTCTTAGTTACCATGAAAAAAAATTGATGAAATTCGGGTTATAGGTTCCGTTCGGCGTCTAGTTGGTCCTCGAAGCTCGACGTTACTGTGAGTCATCTCTAAGGGGTTCAAAATAGGGGTTGAAATTTTCAAAACGCCTATACCATTTTTTTACGTAAATATTTTTACGGTTTTAAATAGTTCTTGAACTTGCGAGTTTTTTAAGACCATCCGGAGCATCGTACGTCCAGCCGTTCGTTCACAGTAAGGCCCCGAAGTTTGCACCGACAGGCATTTTCGACTCCAGTGTGAATGAAATTGTATACAATTCAAACCAAATCTCGTAACCAGAGACGCGCCCACAATAGGAATTTGTGAATACGGCCAATCATTGGTAGGGATCACCTGATTATATAGGCGGAGTATGAAGTCGAGTTGGTTGTTCTGTGATATTATTTAATTTGAAAAATGATGGCTCTTTTGGAGTTTGTTGGTAGGTAGTGAAACTTGAACAAACGTTGAAGTATTATTGATGGGTAAATTATTACTACGGTAAATCATTACTCAACGGTAAATTATTACACAACGGTTCATTATACCATCTACGTAGAAGGGGCTGGAGTTTGTTGGTAGGTACTTTTGCAAATTTTTTCACTCCTCATCAACAATTTCTTTTCAGAACTTCATTATGTGTGTTTCTTTTTGTTAGGTACTGTTTGTCATCGGCAGAATTATTTTAGCAACATTTAACTCGTGATTTAGGTAGGTACCTAGTAACGAGTACGGGGTTAGGTACTAACCTACGGAGGGTCTGCGATCTAAATAATTATGCATAGAATAGTACATATCATATTATATAGACGGGTTATCTATACATAGAGCTGTGATCTGTAACAGAAGGGTATTCTATACAAAATAATAAACCGTTGTGCAGGGATTTGCAGCGTTTTTGGAATCTACGCTCCTTGAAGCGTAAATGAAAAAATTTTGAGGGGGTGTTATAAAACTTTTTGCTCATCGAATACATTGGTGAATTCACATTATAATAAACCAACAGATCTTGACTTTAAAGTTCGGCAATGCTTGGATTTTTATTACCTACCTATACTACCTATACATCAACGTTGTTGATTACAATATTATAATGTTATTGTTGATTATTGCTGGGGATAACAATACTTTTCTATATATTCCATTCTATATAATATACAATGCGATATTTCAACATTAAAACGGCCTGCCACGTTTTGTTGCAGAAATCTGGACTATGTGTGCAAGGACA
This sequence comes from Leptopterna dolabrata, assembly GCA_954871275.1. Taxonomy (NCBI): domain Eukaryota; kingdom Metazoa; phylum Arthropoda; class Insecta; order Hemiptera; family Miridae; genus Leptopterna; species Leptopterna dolabrata. Next base: position 1,709,877 of record OX940989.1, on the reverse strand, counting down.
GCGGCATGTGCGTTGTGGATGTCACAAGGAGAAACCAATGCCAGGCGTGCAGGTTCTCCAAGTGTCTAAAGGTCAACATGAAAAAAGACGGTTAGTCGACAGAGAAGATGCACGAATGCTAAATAGAAGATGGGTGACTTTGTTAATAAATTATTTATAGGCACAGCAACCGATAGGACCGATATGAGTTTAGTTAGTAATTATTATATTAGTCTGAATAATCTTGAGTTTGTGATGGCGGCACTCAGAGGTAGCCTGTGGGGACAAGCAGAGTAGGCAGGCAACGCTTAACCAGTTGTTATCTAAGCTATGCTGCCGTGAAAAGGTAAAAACGCCTCAACGTCAACTCTCAGAATCAGAATCACAACTTTTCGGGTGAGCACTTCAATGTTTTTGCACAGTTCCCTCAACGTAACTTCCCTCCAGTTGATGAGAAATTCAAAATTCCTTCGACAGTCGATCAAGAGAGATGTTTGGTGTTTACAAAGAGATAACTTAATCGCCGAAATAATCGATTCTAATAGGCCAAAAATGCTTATAAGGCGTTTTATTTTATTTCCATCGAGTTTTCCGTTCAGAAATTAAAGGTAGAACCGCCTTGAGGTGTTTTTCCTTTGAAAAAATTAAAAAAAGTAGTCCAAGACTACCTAATTGAGTTAAAACGCCTCAAGCTAGGTTCACATGGACATGGAGACGCAATTCCGGACGGCAGTCCGGCAAGGCTATGCGTTCTACAATTCTATTGGCCAACGCAAAATGGATTATTGCAACGCAGTGCCTTGGATACTATATCAAAATCTCCAGATATTTTCCGCTGTCGGATCAGTTGCCGGATCTGCGCGGAGGTTACTGCGCACACCACTCTTGTTTGGTTGTTCAGCCATATTGAAATTCGACATAATGTGGTTGATTTTGCGGTTTCGAGTTCGTGCAATTGTTTGTTTTTTGCGATTGCATTTTGTTATGACACCGCTGCCATGTGAACGCCTCTGCGGCAAAAATTCCGGCAAATGCGTTGCCGTGCCGGATTGCCGTCCGGAATTGCGTCTCCATGTGAACCTAGCTTCAGGGCTCTATCTTGGCACGTGGTGATGATGAAATGGCACGAACAGTTGCTTGGAAACGCCTCGTGTGTGCTCAGTTGTTATAAAAATCTGAGGAAGAACGCCTTGCACACCACATCAACAACGCCTCAACTTAGGCCCACTTTCACCAGAAAATTATTTAACGGAGTTTAGCCAAACTCCGTTAAAGTTAACGTCGAGGTTTAAACCTGGAAAGGCAGCTGGCGTCTTTCACCAGCCCAAATGTCGGTTAAACCCAGTTTGAAATAACGGAGTTTGCCTGACTGAGTTTAGTTTAAAATGTCCAAGCAAAAGTTGGACAATATGACGCGCCGGGACTATAAACTCGTCAAAACAACAACAACCACCACTCAGGTGATTTCGATTCCCGCTTCCATTGTTCCGCTGTAATAATAAACTGTAATTTGCCAAAGTGATTTCTGATTTACAACGAATCCAGTCACGAGGTAAAGTACCTATAATATCATTGTGGAACATGTGGTATAGAGTAAATACCAATACAATGCCAACTCGCGTTAATTCATTTCACAGCCCTATAACAACAGAACCGAAAATCAGCTGTGAGCTAGGCGGCCATATTGGGATCTCATGGATAAAGGAGATTAGCGACTTTAACTTGCCTTATTTCGGGCGTTTAAACTTGAGCCGCCTCGGTGGAAGTTTAAGCTCGCACAGAGCTCTGGTGAAAGACAGTGAGCGGTAAACTCCGTTAATTTGCAACCTCTTCCAGGTTAAACTCGTTTCAAATTTTTGGTGAAAGTGGGCCTTAGGAAATGAAGCCAGTAAGAGGTTAAACGCCTTGTGTTGATTTTCATTGAAATGAAGCGTTTTACCTTTGAATCTTGAGAACGAATTGACGAGTTGAGGCGTTTTACCTTGGAATAGTTTTAAAAAATGCGTTTTACGTTTTATTGCCACATTTTTTCAAATTTTCGAATTGAAATTTGACCATTTTTCGAATTGAATTTTCAATTTTTGACTTCCCCATTGGAATCAGCGTCCAAAAATTAAGGAGGATATGTGAAAACCCCATTGTCGACAATTTTCGAGATGAGGCGTTCTTCCTTTTTACGGCAGTATATACTTCAAAAACTCCTGGGGGCCTAGGTATTGACTCTTTTCGGTCTGACTCCCTGTTTTGGGAAAGAGATTTTTATAGTATCCATAACAGGGTTATTCAGTAACTTCCGAATGAGAGAGTTGGCGGCCATCTTGGCATTTTCGATCTCTTGCAGAGAGACACCTAATTAGGTGTATTTTCTCGAAAGAGAGAGTCTCTTTCTCATTTCTCGTTTGTTTGATAGTGATATCGTGTATCATCCTTCGTTCATCCGCTACCATATCGGTCATTTTGATGTGTGTCTGTTCGTCTCTAAAAGGTGAGTCGATTGTTCATTAAAAATATATTCATATGATCGATTGTTGAGTAAAAACGTCCAAGTATGGGTTGAGGTAGGTCACGGGAGCTAGTCAGTAAAATATATGAACCCAGGAGACTTAATAAGAGACTGTCTCCCGAGGGATAATATCTCTGCTGGGAGATTTTCAAAGTAGATAATATCTTTTCGGTATCTCTTTTGGTGAATAGGCTTACGTGCATGAACGGTGGAACAAGTCCCTTGTCATTCATACACCTATATAAGTTGCTGTTTACTGTAAAGTGTTCTGAACACATTTAAATTATTCTTTCGTCAAAAATCACTTGATAAAGTTGCTAGGCTGTTACTAGGCCATCACAGTCACATCATCCCGGCCGAGGAGTTAGAAGGTGGCAGGGAAGTGCAGGCAAACATCTGGCAGCTGACACGCCTGAGCACTCCAATTCTGATCCAGGATAAATATGAGTGTGTGAATTGGCGGGGGACGGTCGTGACGAGGTCTGCTGTTGACAGGAACAACGAATAAAGGAAATGTCGTCCCCGGAAACGAAACTATTTTGGTTTATTATTCTGTGAATAATACACCTATGTATTCGCTCAGCAAAAAGTTTTTATAAACCCCCCTCAAAAGTTTTTCTTTTCCATTTCAAAGTGCGTAGATTCCAAAAATGCAATTTCCGTCCGCCGTACGCCGTATCACGTGTACCGGCTCCATTTTCGGTCTAAAAAATTCCTTCTTTCGCACACATGCTCCATTTGGGCCCTTGTTGTGCATTTTGTGTTTAGTAACATGTTAGTTAAATGAGCTTTTGAGGTATCGTTTTCCATGTTTTTGGGGACGAGAAGACCGAATATGAAGTCGATTTTGACCAAGGAGTGGAAAATTGAGGTTGTACCAGATCTTCAGCTCCAAAGAATGATTTTTTATGAGTCAAAAACCTGCCAAATCGTCTGAAATCACCTTCAATTTGTAGAATAACACTGGAAAAAGTGTCAACACGTGGATCAAGACGATTAAATGGTAGTACCAATGATCAAAGGTAATTTGAGAAAAAAAAAGTAGCGTGCCTTATTCTAGTTTTGGGGGCCAAAATTGGTGGAAACCACCAGAAATAGCTACTTCAATTATTTTACATGAAAGAAACAATAAATTAACAGCCAGCATTTCTGTAGGTGTGTCCAATAGAATAATAAACCCATGTGACAAGGACTTTGCAGCTTTTCTTATACGTTTCAAGGTGCGTAGATTCCGAAAATGCAATGTCCGTCCGCCGTATCACGCATAACTACTTCATTTTCGGTCTAAAAAATTCGTTCTTTCGCACACAGGCTCCAGTTGGGCCCTAGTTGTGTCCCGAAACATTGCAGCCCGATCGGAATATAACCAGGGGTGTTATGGGTGAAAAATAGGTAGTTTTTGTGATTGAGTATATCTCAGAGCTTTTGAGATGTAGTTTTCCATGTTTTTTAGGACGAGAAGACCGAATATGAAGTCGATTTTGACCAAAGAGTGGAAAACTGAGGTTCTAAAGAAGTTTCAGCGTTAAATTTACGTTAAATTTAGGTCTAAAATCGTCGTTCTTCCGCACACAGTTTGGGTCCCCATTTGGGTCCTATTTGTGCTCCAAAGTCGGCAGCCCGATCGGAATAAACCCAGGGGTGTTATGGGAGAAAAATGGGTGTAAAAATAGGGGTTTTCGAGGGATGTTTGAGGTTTTAGTTAACATGAGCTTGTGAGGTATCGTTGACCATGTTTTTTAGGGTTAGAAGACCGAATATTAGGTTGATTTTGACCAAAGAGTGAAGAATTGAGGTTGTAACGAAGGTTAAGCTCCCGAAATTCATTTTTTATTAGTCAAAAACATGGGAAATTGTCTGAAATCACCATACACTTGTATAATAACACCAGAAGTAGAATCAACAGGTGAATCAAGACAATTAAATGGTACTACCAATGATCAAAAATAATCTATTTAAAAAAAAGCCGAGCCTAATCCGTGTTTTTGAGGGCCAAAATTGGTGGAAACCATCAAAAATAGCCATTTCTATAATTGCACATGAAAGAAACAATAAATGAACAGCCAAAATTTCTGTAGGTATGTACAATAAAATAATAAACCCATGTGACAAGGACTTCGCAGCGTTTCTTCATATATACTTACATTCAGCAGTCCAATATAATTTTGAGTTTTGCGGTTGTCGACAGCACAATGAATTTTTCTAGTAGCGAATCCCTCAGGCTACCGTATTTCCTGCAAACCTCAACTTCTGCACCATCAATGAATCGGCTACGCGCATGTCTTTCAGTGGTCTTTTTTTTAAATTCTCAGATTAAAATTCAAAGTAATTCCTAGTAATCCCAAAAGATAACGTCAGTTGTCCTGTGCCATGTTCAATTAGGCATCAGAATTCTCTTGTTCTATGGGATAATCTACTGGAATCCACCAAGTAGAGTAGATAATCTAATGCAACTAGAATTTCAAAACTCAGGGGCCAGTTTTGGTTATAAAGCGGTGGGTGAATTCCCTCGATTTAAATTTTTCAAGAATCTCAGAAGAACTATCCACTTGGTCTGCTACGACTGAAAATATTCCAAATCACAATAAAACAGACAATGATCGTGAAATCAATAAAATTAATAAATCCACACCCACCAACCATCTATTTGAAGGCGTATAAGTGCTTGTCTCCTGGTTAATAACCTTCATTTTCATGGGTTATGTCAATTTCTTCGACCCCCTCCCCTCATCCAGCCACTTGGATTCCTCCACTCTCCCCAGGTAAGAGAACCGTTGGTCTAAAAGAATAAATTTATTATTATAATATTATTGTGTTTCGCAGCTGTCCAGCATGAAAGGTCTCCAAGGAACAGTGGAACGCCAAACACCGTCCCACCTTTCGCGTACCCACCGGCCCACTACCTAACGAGTTTCCCCTACATGCAGCATTATCCAGGTAAAAATAACTCTTTACGTTCGCTGAGCTCATTTTATGTGCAACGAGGATTATTTAAAAGTACCGCTTACCACTAAGTGATAGTTCAGTAGAGTACAACATAGTGATGACGTGTCTTACCCGTGAGCTGCCACGATCAACCTCATTACTTTTCGCGGATTTGCAAACTATTTGGTACGTGAGGTTTTGAAACATATTTCAATGAAAATCGATTTCAGAGCTTTCTGAATCCTGTTCTGTATTGTACATGTATAACAATACGTACGCCGCAATAGCAAATGACCACAAGAATGGGAGGGGAGGGAATCCAAATCTCGCCAAAATGTCTGAAAGGTAGTACTTACAAGGTGATAACGGCGCCCTGGAAATGTAACCCTCTATTTTTCACCCGATAGAGTCATATGACTGACATTAACGCACAGCTTCGCAGACCACCTAGACCCCAAATGGGACCCACAAACCAAATTTCATGAATTTTGGTTCATGGTAGTTAAGGACAGAATTTTTTTAAATTCCATTTTTGGATTCCGCGCACATTGAAACGGAAACCACAAAATTTTGAGGGGGTTAATTTTTTTAATTTTGGTTTATTATTTTCAATAATGAACCATTGGAATCGAGCATGAAAAAAAAAATTCTTACCCCCCCTCAAAATTTGATGGTTTACGTTTCAAGGTATGTAGAATCCAAAACTGCAATAAAAATATTTCTGTCTGTCCGCCGTACGCCGTACGCCGTACGCCGTACGCCGTACGCCGTACGGGCCACTTTTCTTAGTTACCATGAAAAAAAATTGATGAAATTTGGGTTATAGGTTCCGTTCGGCGTCTAGTTGGTCCTCGAAGATCGACGTTACTGTGAGTCATCTCTAAGGGGTTCAAAATAGGGGTTGAAATTTTCAAAACGCCTATACCATTTTTTTACGTAAATATTTTTACGGTTTTAAATAGTTCTTGAACTTGCGAGTTTTTTAAGACCATCCGGAGCATCGTACGTCCAGCCGTTCGTTCACAGTAAGGCCCCGAAGTTTGCACCGACAGGCATTTTCGACTCCAGTGTGAATGAAATTGTATACAATTCAAACCAAATCTCGTAACCAGAGACGCGCCCACAATAGGAATTTGTGAATACGGCCAATCATTGGTAGGGATCACCTGATTATATTGGCCGAGTATGAAGTCGAGTTGGTTGTTCTGTGATATTATTTCGCTTGAAAAATGATGGCTCTTTTGGAGTTTGTTGGTAGGTAGTGAAACTTGAACAAACGTTGAAGTATTATTGATGGGTAAATATTATTACTACGGTAAATCATTACTCAACGGTAAATTATTACACAACGGTTCATTATACCATCTACGTAGAAGGGGCTGGAGTTTGTTGGTAGGTACTTTTGCAACTTTTTTCACTCCTCATCAACAATTTCTTTTCAGAACTTCATTATGTGTGTTTCTTTTTGTTAGGTACTGTTTGTCATCGGCACAATTATTTTAGCAACATTTAACTCGTGATTTAGGTAGGTACCTAGTAACGAGTACGGGGTTAGGTACTAACCTACGGAGGGTCTGCGATCTACATAATTATGCATAGAATAGTACATATTATATTATATAGACGGGTTATCTATACATAGAGCTGTGATCTGTAACAGAAGGGTATTCTATACAAAATAATAAACCGTTGTGCAGGGATTTGCAGCGTTTTTATTTTGGTTTATTATTTTCAATAATGAACCATTGGAATCGAGCATGAAAAAAAAAATTCTTACCCCCCCTCAAAATTTGATGGTTTACGTTTCAAGGTATGTAGAATCCAAAACTGCAATAAAAATATTTCTGTCTGTCCGCCGTACGCCGTACGGGCCACTTTGCTTAGTTACCATGAATAAAAATTGATGAAATTCGGGTTATAGGTTCCGTTCGGGGTCTAGTTGGTCCTCGAAGCTCGACGTTACTGTCAGTCATCTCTAAGGGGTTCAAAATAGGGGCTGAAATTTTCAGAAAGCCTATACCTTTGTTTTACGTGAATTTTTTTACGGTTTTAAATAGTTCTCGAACTTGGGAGTCGTTTAAGACCACCCGCAGCATCGTACGTCCAGCCGTTCGTTCACAGTAAGGCCCCGAAGTTTTCACCGACAGGCATTTTCGACACCAGGGTGAATGAAATTGTATACACTCTCGTCACCAGGGACGCGCTAGATTCAATCAATCAATCAATTTATTCAATCAATCGAACAATCAATCAATCAATTTTTCAATTGCAATTGGAATTCACTTAGAATTGTAAATATTGGTATACTGAATTGAACTTTAATTTGAATTGGAATTTTTTCGAATTGCCTAATTGGCATTGTGTTTTCAATTGCAATTGGAATTCACTTAGATTTTCAATTGCAATTGGCCACTGCTCACCAATCTACCTAACATCCCCATCTAAATTCCCGACACATTAATCCTATAAACATACACTCCACATTCGCCAAAATTGGCAAAATTATGTTAATAAAAATAAATTTAATATTGAAATTGCAATTGGACCACTACTCACCACTCTACCTAACATCCCCATCTAAATTCCCGACACAATAATCATATAAACATAACTCCACATTCGCCAAAATTGGCAAAGTTTTTTCAATTGCAATAGGAGTTCACTTAGAATTGTCAATATTGGTATAATGAATTGGACTTTAATTTGAATTGGAATTTTTTTCGAATTGCCTAATTATTGGCATTGTGCGCTCGTCACCAGGGAAGCGCTCGATTCCATCAATCAATCAATTTATTCAATCGATTTCGAATTGGAATTCATTAATTGAATTGGAATTCATTAATTGGATTGGAATTAATTAATTTGAATTCAAATTAATTTGGAATTCAAATTAATTTGAATTGGAATTCATTTCGAATTGTCTAATTGGTATGGTGCGCATTGGCATGGTCCGAAATGGTTCTGCAATTCTATTGGCCAACGCTGTCTGCGATTCACATAGCATGTATAGACTAGTACATATTATTATACAGACGGGTTATCTATACATAGAGCTGTGATCTGTAACAGAAGGGTATTCTATACAAAATAATAAACCGTTGTGCAGGGATTTGCAGCGTTTTTATACTAGATTCCATACGTTCATTATTGAAAATAATAAAGCTAGTAGGGCCTACTTGTTCATCCATTACATCATCCTCGAAATTTTAATTTCAACGATCTCTCAAAACGGAGGTTATGACGAATAGTCAAATAGAAGATATTTCCTCCATCTTTCACATTTATTATTTCATGTTACCTACCACACTGGTGATATCCACACTGGATATCATAGTGGTGTACTTGCATTAATACGACCATTTGATCGTACAATAATTATGAAATGCGATTAGATAAATTTAGCTAATGGTAGATACTGACCACAGAACATCCTTATTTTGAGTTCTGTGGTACTGAAAGACCGACAGACTACGAACAAAAAAATTCTTCATAATTTGCAATACAAGTTGCGAAAAAATCCAAAATTCTTGACATACATTTCGTACAGCTCCAATTCCTTAGGTACTTTCAAAAACAGTTTTCAACGATCATTTCTTCGTTAATTTTATCAATTCTGCTATCTACCTGATACAGTGGGAAATGTGTGAGAATATGACATATATATCCGAATGTCGTCCATCAGTTCCAGGGTTGCCCTTGATGAATTGTTACTTGAGGAATGAGCCGTCTTGCAATGAAAACGAGGTGTCAAGCTCACAAGAAGTACCGTCAGCGGAGAACCGTGGTAAGCAGAAAATTATTTCAATATCCATTTGGAGTAAACTTTTAGGTAAGCAATGAGAAAATTACCTAATCAGTTGAAACCTGAACACCTCTGAGAACTCAATTAAATGATCAAACTACTCAACTGATGCTCAAACTATTCAAATAATAATAAAATTGTTCTCTAGAAATAGGTCTAAAACGTGAAATTTTGGTAAAGTTTGTTTGTGGTGAAACAACCCCAGACCGAGTGGTACGAAGTAAAAAAGTGGTCTGAAATTATGAAAGGGAATAAATGCTTATCAGTTGTAACTAGAATGCACGTTTACAAAAAGAATTTCAAATAATTTTTGGAGACAAAAAGCTATTGCAATGGAAAAAGCTATTGCAATTTAGTAATTTTCTAATTTTTTTAATTTTATTATTTTACGTTTCAGAGCATTCTGAATCAAATCCTAAACACTGACTCTTTTATAGCACTTACAAATTTATTTAAACCCTTTACAAAATAATTTCAACCTTTTACACATTTATTTAAACCTTTTACAGAATTATTAAAACCCATTACATAATTATTTAAGCCTTTTACATAATTATTTAAACATTTTACAAATTTAATAAAACTCATTCAATAAATACAGTGGTATTTGCAATAAGCAATAAAGAAAATTTAACTATTGAAGTCTGAACATTTGAAGGATGTGGCTTTAATATGAAAGTAGTTCTAACGGACCAATGAAGTGGATGGCCTGCTGCTGCGTCGGGCAACAATAAAATCATTCAGTTAGATAATTCACACAATCTTGAGGTATGATTGAAAGCAATCTTTGCTGAATAACTTCTGGAAGCTGATGCTCACCTTGGCAGCTTAACAACTCTCTTGCGTTCGTCTTTATTTTTGAGAACGCCTGTTCCACAGGGTTCAGCATAGGAGAATATGGAGGCTCTAATCAGGAAGAGCTCACTGACATAAGGTACGTGGGAGAGGTTATTGGAGGTTGGTCTCAACATTTAGAAGGAGCACCACGAACCTACTCGTACATAGAACTCAATCCCCTTCTCGTGACCATTACTACCGTTTGTCTTACGCGAGTAACCAATAGAAGTGTTCGTTCTAACGAATACGATTAATTATAGAGGTTTAAATACATTTGTAAAAGGTTTAAATAATTTTACCTATAAGTGGTTGTAATAAATTTGTAAAAGGTTTAAATAATTGTGTAAAGGGTTTAAATAAATTTGCAAAAGGTTGAAATTATTTTGTAGAGGGTTTAAATAAATTTGTAAATGCTATATATATGTATGGAGTATATATAAAAATGAATATATTTTCCCATACACATTTTATGGATGGAGTGTTGTTGGGTGAATTTTTGATCTGAAGATGAACAACTTTCAGCGACAGACAGTGTGTCAAACTTTGATTCTGGTCAAGAATTGATACATATCATCAAAAATATGTACAGAACGGTGAACTGAAGCAGAAAAGGACTATTTCAATAGTCAAAAAACTCTTCACACAAATGAGGGGAGGGGTCAAATCTGTGTTTATTCCGGTGAAAATTTTCAACAATTCAACAGTTCAAGTAGGTAGAGGTAACAAAGAATGTGCTGACCTCTACCGGCATAATTGAGGGGGGTGGCGCGAGAGCCCATTTTGTCTTCCAAGCGTCGTCTTCTTATTTTGTTCTGTGTAATTTTCTGTATAAGAGAACGACGAGAGATCAAACCTTGTATTTTCATGTTGATAACATAGAAAATGATAACATCGATCATGTTTATTGTTGAATCAAACTCTTGACCCAGGCAGCAACCTCTTGGAGAGTTTTGCCTGCAAGGAGGGAGTTCAATTTGCCTTCAAGAACAGCAGCAGTGAGCTTCTCCACTTGCTGTCTCTGGTTTAGGATCATCGCAGTGAAGGTTTTCTCCATGAAGACGGCAGTTTCCGCTTGGGTCATGCCCTCGATGTTCAGGCCGGTTTCCGCGACCTGAAAAGTAATTCATTGATGTTCACGCGTTCCTGTTTTGATTACTGTAAATTTATCATAGCCGATTTTCGTCAACATATTCCTACAAGTTGGGAAATAATTTTGGATTTTTCTCTTCAGGAACTAGCAGGGATTTAGTAGATTCGAGAGAGAACAATCAATCAAATGAAGACCATATGAAATCTAAAATATACCCACGGATTCATTGTTTTGCATTTCAAATGGGAGATCGAAAGAATGATCCAAGACTAGAAGTGAGATAATGTATTGATGGGCAATTCGAATGGAGAACCGAAGTCGGCATTCAATAATCAAATTAATTCTATATTTTGTATGCAAGATTTTAAAGTAAGCTTTCGAATCAAGCGGTTCCTCCGCCAAGCTCCGAATATGAACTTCACAACGAACTAAACGGATGTAAAGAACGAGGATTCGAGCAGCAGGAGGTATTCGTCACAAAGAATAAATAAGTTATAAGTTATGGTAATTCGTGAGAATTATAAGGGGGATGTGAAGACGGATCATATGAGTTGATAGTAATGCGGAAACGCCAAGAGGAACGAGAGGAAAGAAAAACCTACCTACCAAGGAAAAGAAAAAGCATCTAGTTGAACAACTTTAGGAATGGACAACTTCTGTGGGTTGCGAATTCTCATTTTTTGGCCAAATTCTATTCAGTAACGGAAATTAACACTTATTTACCACATAATGAGGTGAGGTGTTTACGTCGGAAAGTCTAGGCAGAAAACGACTGTGGAATATGAATTTCTGAGTTCCCGCTAGAAATAACGTACTTATCACATAAATCGCCCAGTACTTCAACTCAGATCCTGCTTTAAGTTATATGTGATGTACAGAACTGCAACGGATGGATGAATGGAATCCAAATTTATAAATAATTTTTAAAAGCATGTCCTCAAAACCAACGAAACCACAGCAAAGGTTCTTGAAAAGGTTGCCACGAAGGTTTGTTATATCTAATGTTGGGTTGTTGGCAGCTTGAGGACCTTCAGAACTTAGCTCCGCCTCCTTGTGACAACAGCCAATCAGACGTCAATAGACCTGATAAGTCATTTTTTGCCGCTTTTTTGGCTTATTATTTTCAATAACGAACATTAGGAATCGAACATGAAAAAACAAAACGCTTGCGTACAAGTCCGCAACACAGTGAGACATTTTCATGTTGCATTACGAGCTTTATCTTGACAGAAGTTCTCGCTTGTTCTTTCTTCATCATCAGAAAAGAAATTGTACCTAATGCTGTTTGGTGTGATTTCTTAATTTTGCGTTCTTTCACACAACTTGGGCTGTTTCTTACGGGCACGATATTCTCGTTGTCTTTCGGAAAATTCCTTTTGAAATTTCCTTTTCCTGTCGGATGTCGATCGCGTTTGTAGGAATCGTTTATATTTTTCTTTGTCGGTGGTGTCTGGCGAGAAAGAAGTATCGATAATGAACTCACGAAACTTCCGAATCCATCGTACACTACGTAATCGCAATTAACAAAGGAACCTCTTCTTAATCTTGATACAGGACTTGGGAGGAAATACAACAATTTAGGGATAATTTACGGGTTGCAAAGTTACCACGATCCGAGTTACACAGCGGTGAAAGGTTACCACATTCGAAACTAGTAGACGATGACTTTCTTCATCACCCATATTGCTGCATTCCTTGTTTATCCACCTATTGGTTTATTATTTTCAATAATGAACCACTGGAATCAAGCATGAAAAAAAAAAAAAATTCTAACCGCCCCTCAAAATTTGATGATTTACGTTTCAAGGTATGTAGGTTCCCGAAAGTGCAATAAAAATATTTCTGTCTGTCCGCCGTACGCCGTACTGGCCACTTTTCTTAGTTACCATGGAAAGAAAATTGATGAAATTAGGGTTATAGGTTCCGTTCGGGGTCTAGTTGGTCCTCGAACCTCGGCGTTACTGTCAGTCAACTCTAAGGGGTGAAAAATAGAGGTTGAAATTTTCAGAACGCCGTAGCTCGAAAACTTTCGATGTAAGGGTATGGTTTTTTTAGGTTATTAAATTTTTCTTGAGCTAAACAATTTTTTGAGACCACCCGGAGAATTGTACGTCCAGCCGTTCGTGTGCACCAAAAAGCTTCGTCAACATGATCGTGAATTAAACGGTATAAATCCGGCCCGGATATCATCACTAGGGAGCACCTGATTATAATCAAGGTTGGCTGTATGAAGTCGAGTTGGTTGTTCTGCGATATTATTTCATTTGATAAGTGATGGACTATTGGATTTTGTTGGTAGGTACTTGAGAAATTTGAACAAACGTTGAATTATTATTGATGGGCAAGATATTACACAACGGTTCATTATAGGTACCTATTGACCACAGAAAACAGTGATCTACGCAGAAAGGGGCATCTGTTACACTCCACCAACAATTTTCCTGCAGAACTTCATTATTTGCGTATCTTTTTGCCGTTTTAGTTACTGTTTGTCATCGACAGAATTATTTTAGCAACATTTGACTCGTGATTTAGGTAGGTACCTAGTAACGAGTACGGGGTTAGGTACTAACCTAAAGGGGGTCTGCGATCTACATAATATGTATAGAATAGTAAATATTATATAGAAGGGTTATCTATACAGAGAGCTGTGATCTGTAACAGAAGGGTATTCTGTACAAAATAATAAACCGTTGTGCAGGAATTTGCAGCGGGTTTTTTTACAAATGATATTTGATCATTTAGAGTGCCATTTAATTGTCTTGATTCACCTACTAATAGTACTATTAGTGTAAATATACTAATTTATGGTGATTTCAGATAATTTCCCAGGTTTTTGTCTCATAAAAAATGAAATTCGGGAGCTGAACCTTCGTCACAACCTCAATTCTTCACTCTTTGGTCAAAATCAACTCCACATTCGGTCTTCTCGCCTTAAAAAACAGGCTCACGTTACTAACCCCCCCCCCCCCCCCCCACCACGCAGTCTATATTCACCCATTCCTTCCCCCACAACACCCCTGTGTGTATTCCGATCGGGAACTTCGGAGCACAACAACGACCCAAATGTGTTCTCAAATGAGGACCCATACTGTATGCGGAGGAACGACGGTTTGAGATCAAAATTAAACGTAAATTTAAGGCTGAAACTTCGTTAGAACCTCAAATTTCCACTCTTTGGTCAAAATCGACTTCATATTCGGTCTCCTCATCCTAAAAACATGGAAAACGATGCCTCAAAAGCTCATGTTAACTAAAACACCAAAAACCATATTGTTACAGAAATTTTCCACCCATAGCACCCCTGGGTATATTCCGATTAGGCTGCTAAGTTCCGGGAACCAACTAGGGTCCAAATGGAGCCTGTGTGAGAAAGAAAGAATTGTTTATACATGAAATAAAGGTATATAAATATGGATTGCGGACGGACATTGCGTTTTTGGAATCTACGCACTTTGAAAGGTAAAAGAAACAAATTGTTTCCTGAGCGAATAAATAGGTGTATTATTCACAGAATAATAAACCAAAAGAGGAACCAGACAAAATCAGCAGGTAAGCCAAAGTCAGCTAATGCCAAATTACTGAAAGAAGTCAATTACACCATTTTTAGTGAAACTATCGCGAATCCTGTAGAATTACTAGGGGATCGTCCACTGCACTAGGTAAATAAAGGAATTAATTGAATATACTTGGCTCTTGGTGGTTAACTCACATTAACGGAGCTGACGTTGTATTTCAAGTCGAGAGAGCTGATTTGGAGCGAGGTATCAGGGTTGACAACGGTCACTGACATAAGTTGATCGAAGTTTACGAACGCCACGCTGAAATATCAAGAAAATGTGCAACTTTGCATTACTCAGTGATGGTCCATAAATACACATCACATTTCCATGAATCACATTTATTCATCATTGTAAGCACCAGCAAGTAGTAAATTACTTGTCAGTATCCTGACTGAGAAATATTGTTCAGTAGAGGCCATTTAGGATGACAGTATAGGTCTTCTTTCTACGTCATCAATCGTGACGCATATTAGGCTGTAATATTGTTATTAGGGACTGGAATTTGCATATTTGCATTATGTGTTTTTTATCGTGTGTATCGTTCTACTTCTCCGTTTTGAGGGTATCTGAAGCGTTTAGCGTGTGTTAAATTGAAATTTAAATAGCATATTTTGCATATTTTGTTCGATTTCGTAGATTTCTGCATATTTTGGTAGTAAGTCGCAGGTAGCGACAAATTTATTATGATAATCTATGAATCAGTTTAGTAGTGTGTCTAAAATTATGTTTACAGAATAATTAATGCGCATCTGCTCAAATGCCACACACCATGAAACAAAAACGCTGCAAAGTCCTTGTCACATGGGTTTATTATTCTACTGGACATACCTACAGAAATTTTGGCTGTTCATTTATTGTTTCTTTCATACGTAATAATCGAAATAGCTATTTCTGATGGTTTTCATTAATTTTGACCCCTAAAACACAAATTAGGTAGGTACGCTGATTTTTTTTTTTAAACTATTTTTTATCATTGGTAGTTCCATTTAACCGTCTTGATCTACGTGTTGAAAATGTTTCCAGTGTTATTATACGAACTGATGATGGTTTCAGACGATTTCCCAGGTTTTGACTCATAAAAAATCAATTTTAAGAGCTGAACATTTGGTAGAACCTCGATTTTCCACTCTTTGGTGAAAATCGACTTCATATTCGGTCTTCTCGTCCCAAAAACATGGAAAACGATACCTCAAAAGCTCATGTTACTAAAACACAAAAAGTACCCTTTTTTGTGCACATTTTGACTCATAACATCCCTGGGTATATTCTGATCGGGCTGAAAAGTTTCGGGACACAACTGGGGCCCAAATGGAGCATGTGTGCGAAAGAACGACTTTTTTAGACCAAAAATGAAGCCGGTACACGTGATACGGCGTACGGCGGACGGACATTGCATTTTTGGAATCTGCGCACCTTGAAACGGAAAAGAAAAAATTTTGAGGGGGTGTTATACGAATTTTTTGCTGAGCGAATACATAGGTGTATTATTCACAGAATAATAAACCAAAATGCAATGTCCGTCCGCCGTCCACCATACGCCGTCCGTCCGCCGTACGCCGTATCATTCATTTTTGGTCTAAAAAATTCGTTCTTTCGCACACATGCTCCATTTGGGCCCTAGTTGTGTCCCGAAAATTTTCAGCCCGATCGGAATATACCCAGGGGTGTTATGAGTGAAAATGTGCACAAAAATAGGTACTTTTTGTGTTTTAGTAACATGTTAGTAACATGAGCTTTTGAGGTATCGTTTTCCGTGTTTTTGGGGACGAGAAGACCGAACATGAAGTCGATTTTGACGAAAGAGTGGAAAATTGAGGGTCTACCAAATGTTCAGCTCCCAAAATTGATTTTCTGAGTCAAAAACCTGGGAAATCGTCTGAAATCACCATCAATTTGCATAATGATACTAGGAAAAGTGTTAACATGTGGATCAAGACGATTAATTGGCACTGTCAATGATCAAAGATACTTTGAAGAAAAAAAAGATAAAAAGGAGCGTACCCAATTCGTGTTTTAGGGGCCAAAATTGTTGGAAAATATCAGAAATAGCTATTTCAATTATTTTACGTGAAAGAAACATAAATGAACAGCTAACATTTCTGTAGAATAATAAACCCATGTGACAAGGACTTTGCAGCGTTTTTACTGGAGGTATCAAAAATTTTGAGAGGGTTGCACTCTGACTACCCATCTGGCCTCACCCTAGGTGAACTCAGCATTGAAATTTTTACCCATTGTCTCCTTTGATGTCGAGATGTCGTTTTCGGCCTTAAAGATGCTCCTCGGCGACAACCGTACGAGATTTTCGGTTGACATTTTGGAAAAATCAATTGTGATCCAGCTGTGAGAGCGAGTGACTTTTGGTTTATTGTTCTGTGAATAATACACAGGTGTATGTATAATACACATGTATTCGCTCAGCAAAAAATTTTTATAACACCCCCTCAAAATTTGTTCTTTTCCGTTTCGAGGTGCGTAGATTCCAAAAATGCAATGTCCGTCCGCCGTACGCCGTATCACGTGTACCGGCCTCATTTTCGGTCTAAAAAATTCGTTCTTTCGCACACATGCTCCATTTGGGCCCTAGTTGTGTCCCGAAACTTTTCAGCCCGATCGGAATATACCCAGGGGTGTTATGAGTAAAAATGTGTATACAAATAGGTACTTTTTGTGTTTTAGTAACATGTAAGTAAAATGAGCTTTTGAGGTATTGTTTTGCATGTTTTTTGAGACGAGAAGACCGAATATGAAGTCGATTTTGACCAAGGAGTGGAAAATTGAGGTTGTATCAGATGTTCAGCTCCCAAATTTGATTTTTGTATGAGTCATAAACCTGCGAAATCGTCTGAAATCACCATCAATTTGTAGAATAACACTAGGAAAAGTTTCAACACGTGGATCAAGACGATTAAAAATGGCACTACCAATGATCAAAGATAATTTGAGATGATTTGGAGCGTACCTAATTCAAGTTTTAGGGGCCAAAATTGGTGGAACCACCAATAATAGCTATTTCAATATTTTACATGAATATAACAATAAATAATGAACAGCCAGAATTTCTGTAGGTATGTCCAATAGAATAATAAACCCATGTGACAAGGACTTTGCAGCGTTTTTTTGTATACATGTAAATATTGCATAGTCGAGAAAAAAAGGTGTGTACATTTTCATTCCATTTTCTTCCTTGATCCTTTTCTATAATTTTTTAAGGACGCGATAATAACTGGAACTGGATAATGTATAGATTACCTGTACGTCTCACAGCAAAATTTAGTTCATTTATAAATATTATAAATTTTGTTTAAACGTAATTTTGCTTGGGGCGGATATTTTGCCCAGTTCGAGTGCATATTTTGGTCAAATTTTGCGCATATAATTCCAGTCCCTAATTATTATATTACAATACATAATGCGTAAAAATATATATCCAGCTACAGAAGGGGAATTGGATGTAAATAATTTCCGTTAAACACGGAGAGAGTATTGTAAAGGGGAGAAGGTACATTTTATTGTCTCCAAAACTCCATGTGGGGTCGTATTGGACTTACGAGATGGTTCCTTGTCCACTGACGTTCCTGTTGTAAGATTCCCCCGAAATGACGTAGTCTCCTGTCTGTAAGAACTCAGGGATCTTGACTCTGACGGTGGCTGTGAGCGTGGCCGGGTCAGTTGAGACTTCCTCCACCGTGAAAGTCGAAGCTTTGGAGAGCTTGGTGTTCGTTTGGGAGACGACCAAACTACAAATACAACATACATGTCCTCGTCAAAAAGAGATAAGATGCTGACGTAGGTATAAGTACAACATATTCACTTGGTTATTACAAAAAATTCCACTGAGAATGACGAAAAGCCGCGGGGCGTCCAAGTGACCAGTGATTAACCGTTGCGAACCGAATTGACTCAACCGCGTCGACGGGAGCGCGAAATGTATCCCGCGGCGTGAAATTGTTTTCCTCGAGCAGCGACACAGGCTCAGTGTGTCTGTAGTGAGCCTACGAAATGGAGGGTAGAAAACGAAAGATCGCGATGATTCTGCTCGTCAAGGAAATCATTGACAGTGACGGGGGGAAGAAGCTTATTTATTGGAAAAATGCATGAAATTCAGGAAGGAAGTCGACCCCGCGTATTCCAGTCTGTCCACATCAGGTCTTTTTTAGTAGAGTTTTTGAATTCCGCATCTTTCAAGTCGTACAATAATCCATGAGTTCTCACGAACTCAATCAGCATTTTGTTTTCGTCAGCCGAAAACCGGACTGTCGCCGCCGATTTCTTCTTTGGTCCCCATAGTTGAATGAAATTCACAGTTCAAACTGGGCCAAACAACGCAGTGCGCTACGCAACGACTCCTCCAGAAGCAGTAGCTCTACTGCGCCTGACGTAATACGCTGACGCGGAACTTGTTGCGCCCTCTAGGAAAACGTACGCTAGTGAAATTCGTGGGGGCGGGTGGCGCAACACGCTAAGCGCATCACGTCGACCTCGGCGTAAAAACCCGGTCGCTAGGAAAACAGTCCTTTACGTGCCGGCCCGAACGTGACGCCGGGCGGCAGGGCATAATGTGGACGCACCTTGACTGGTTGGCATAAACACCAAAACTGGGAACTTCGACAGTTTTTGGAAAAAATCGCGGCAGATAAGCTGTTTTATTACATTCATTTCACCATCATTCTAATAATATCATTATGTCTCTTCTGTCTGCCATACCTCAATTGCATATAAATTTCAAGTAGGTAATTCACACGTAGTTGACGTCATATTTTACGACTGAATCGGTCGTTTTTTCAAAATCCGCCATAATTGTATTCAACGTAGCGTGAAATTTCACAGCGACTTGCAAATCTCAGTGCGACAATTCCTTCAGGACAACCTATGGCTCATCCACACTCCTACCTAACAAATTCTAGCTGCATCTCATTACGACCATTCAAACGCAGTCACGCGCTTGGAAAGAAAATCATAAGTGCGCACGCGCACACATTATCCCTATTTTGTCCAGTGTAAACTACAGTTCGCATCGCACTTTTCAGTTGTTTTAAAGCTTGCCACCAAGTTTTCAAGTATCCATGATGTTTCTTTGCCCCCCTTAAACGGCATAGAGCAAATAATGTAACCTCATTGTAAATGGCTTTGGCGGGTTCCTACGACTTGTAAGAAATTTTTGGAGGTGTGGGTCATCACTTCTGTTCATCAACGAGTATGGATCCGCCTCGGGTGAGATTTTGTTTTATTTTCGATAATTTTTGTCGTATTATTCCGTTATTTACTTTTTTAATTGATGAAAAGACGTTTACTGAAGCAGCTACTGTCATAAGAATTTATTACTGGAAGATTGCGCCACTTAATGTCTTTTGTGTCTGCTCGAAGTATTGTTGGCTGTGGTATATAATGGCCTGATTAGGAGTTCATTTAGGAGGTTTCTTTTAGGAGTTGTTAGGACTGATACCTAATCACAGCAGTTGGAAAATTTCGTGGTTTCTCATAATTTCTGTTTATATTTTGTTCTAGAATAATTTCAGATCACGCTCAGGAAGGCGCAAACAGTGCACATTCGCTATCGCAAATGTGGCCCGCCTAAAGTGCCAAAAAAACCTGTGTTTTACGCGGAAAAAAAAAGTGGCTTACCACATTCAACGTTTCAATCTGAGTGATTTCATTAGGTTTTATATTAGGTTCTTGTAGTTTTTATAGTCGGTGTTCTTATGAGTTCTTGTCATTATGTGATTGCGTTTTATCGTTCAAATCTTGTGATCAAACTAGTTAGTACCTGCCTACCTATGTGGTTGGGTATTATAGTTCCTCGTTAACTCTGCTCGTGTTGTCTAATCACCTGTATTGATAAGCCCCTCAATAGTTTTATTACAAAGTTGTTAAAACGTCTTAATTCTATAACAATTTTTAATACTTTTTGCCCTTATTTTCTGTTTCTATGAGACCCTTTGAACACCAGGCTGCATAGGAAAAGAGTGCCTCCATCAGGCCAGTGATAACTACAATTAACAGTTGCAGCATTTCAGCTGGGTGAATTTTAACATGGAACATGTTTTTACGGGAGAAAAACCAGGCTGGAAAACGTCCGTGTCCAGTCCAGGTGAACTCGGATCCCCTCCCCGTCGCCCGCACAGTTCTCCCTCTACCCTACTCCTGCCACCCAACTCAGAGCATGGCGAGATCCCACTCCGCCGAAAACTGCCGAGGGGGTTCTACCTACCCGAAAAACGCCAAAAGCAGCTGAGGACGTGTTTTACATGGCATTGCGTTAGGTTGCTGGTCCGAGGCTTGGAAATCCCACGACGCTTTTTTGCTTCCTCACTACCGAAGGCAGGGAAGCCTTGGATTCGAGATTGAGTAAAAAAAAGTTCATGTCCTCCAAAATGAAAATTTCCAATACCATTTTCCGTTTCATTTATCGAGGAACATATTTGGTTCCGTGTCTGCCTGGCCTGTCTGTGGTAATTCCTTGACACACCCATAACTACCCGAAATAATGGTCAAAGTGGGCTGACATTTCGGGGGTAGGTGCGGGTTGAGTCACAGATGGTCCCATACCAAAATCATTGAAAAAGTACCGTAACTTTCGGCTGCTCATGCGCAAACGTAAAATACTTGAAAAGCTCATAACTACCCTAAATATCGTTGAAATCCATTCAAACTTGGAGGGTCGGTCAGGAATAATACTTAGGTAGTTCCAAATCAATTTCATTGGAATGGTAATGTAACTTTGATCTACGCATGCGCGAACATGAAATGTTGACCGTTTCCTTGTAACGTTTCTAACTAGGCGATAAATAGTCGTAGAGAGCTGAAATTCTGAGGGTATACGCGGGTTGGATCGCAGATGGTTCCGTTTCAAAACCATGAAAACCGTTTAGTCTGCGCATGCGCAAACGTGAATACTTGGAGTGCCCATAACTAACTCAATTATCGTTGAAATGAGTTCACATTTGGAGGGTCGATCAGTATAATACTTTGATGGTTCCGTATGAACTTCATTGGAATCTTACTGTAATTTCCCT
Organism: Leptopterna dolabrata; assembly: GCA_954871275.1. NCBI lineage: Eukaryota > Metazoa > Arthropoda > Insecta > Hemiptera > Miridae > Leptopterna > Leptopterna dolabrata. The sequence goes on along the minus strand of OX940989.1, from coordinate 1,688,162 downwards.
CTCCGCATGCGCTAACATGAAATATTGACCATTTCCTTATAACGCTTCTAACTACGCGAAAAATAGTCGTAGAGAGATGAAAATTTGAGGGTACACGCGGGTCGGATCGCAGATCGTCCCGTAAAAAACGAACCTACCCAAATATTCTATACGTTCATGTGATTCAAGTACCTATACTGCCTACTCGAATTGGCAGACGTTTTTCTACATATCTCCATATCCTCTGTCATCATGTACCTATTCGAAAAACATGTTCCACGTTTCCTTGCATTGATCCCTGATCTAAACTGGTATAATCCGGGGGTCTGGGGGGTGTCCCCCAGATTTCATTCGACAATAAACTTACCGTCATGAACACAAACCACTGGCGGCTAGACGCCGCCTACGGAACGCATTTTTTTTTTTTTTTTTTTGCATTTCCCCTTTCTTTAGCCCCAAGTAGCACAAAAATAGGGGGGGGGGGGAACAAATCTGTCATTTTTTCTATAAATGGCCATAACAGTTCAATTCACACGAAATAATGGAGGGACATTCCAGATCGGCCATGTGGAAAAAGAAAACTTACTTGACGTTTTGATCCACGATTTTCTCGTTCTTTATGTCAGGGAGCGAAAGAGGATCGTGAGCCTGTAGCTGCTGTTTCGCGTACGTCAGAACATCGACAATCAGATCACTGTATACGTCACCGACTGCCAAAGAGAAAAAAAATTAAAATAATGAGCGAATTTTTGAAGCATGACCTCGAGAGTGAGTTTTGAACATTTTGGGGAATTTCTGGATGCCACTATACTATTGACCCCACTACTCGAATTTGACACACTCCTTTGAGAAAATATTCCAGTCTTTTCGGACAGACTTTTTCTGTCCTGCAACGATTTAGTGAATTTGCAGTAATTACTATTCGACTCCCAAAACCCAATTTAGAAAAACATATTAGTATATACCTAAATACCTATATTATTGGCAATACCAATATTATTTTTATTCTCAATCAAATTTTGATGATCCTTAATTTCTGAGTAAGATAATACGAAGTTTGGCTATTCTATATAAATGTGTTCTTATTAGCGAATTTTCAAAGAAAATGTAGCTATTTGGCTTGTTCCAAAATTTCGGAGATACTCCCTGTGCACCGGGGAAAACCCTCCAAAAACCTTTTTATGCATCGGGGATCTAAATGAAAGATTTTAAATTTTTCGTATGTACCTAGTAGAGCATTCAGCTTGAATATGAATATGAATAATGAAGAATTTGGCGGAGTGTTCTTATAATGGTGCGTTCGTATAGTTTGATACCTAGTTCTATATACCAGGTCAGTGCAAAAGAAGAACTGTCATTCAATTACTACAACACTATTTTTGAATGTAAATTGTACTGTGGCTCATAACATGCTTAAATAATATGCGGAATATAATATCTATAATATGCGGAAAATTGAAATGAATTAGGTACCTATAGAAGAATAAAAATTGACAATGAAACATTCGTGGAACTCGCCTCACAAAACGTAGAACTTTAATTATTTTCCTTTTTTTTCAGATAGGTGCATCTATCAATCATTACATGAAATTAACTGGAAAATGAATTATGAAATATTATACATAGAAAAGTACTTGACGATTGGTGAGAAAATCATGTTGATGAAGCCTTATATACGAATGCAGCAAACCTGTATATATATAGTATCAAATGAGAGTGACTTGATTTAAATCAAGGCGGGCGCGAAGGTTTAAAAAAAATCGATATTCTAGTATCTGCTTGATGCAGTGTCCAGGATAAAATTTGGTTCCAACTGCAAAATGAAAAGAAAAATAATGGTATCTTTACAGATAGCGTTGAATTTCCAGTATTTAACTGTGACACAACTAATTGTGATTACTCATGTTCTTTTCTGCCTTAAACTTCTCCAAGTCTTCAAGAAGGGCATATTAACGAGGATTTGACAAATGCCAGCTGACCATCGGTTTATTTATTAATGTTTTCATCATTATGTATCATCAACAGTTCCTCCTAACATTAGCAATAGCTCGGAAAAATTGATTGATTCGTCGTTCTTATCAGTGGATTAATTGTTTATTTTATTAACTATTATGTAGGTAGGTCGTTCAAAAACCTAAAATAGATACTTGTGGCATTCCAAACAATTAATCATCCCCGACTGAAGGTTAAGCTACTGGAGGTGCATTGACACAGCCAGAATATTGAATTCCTATTCTCGAATTCGAAAAACGTTGGATGTAATAATTTACCTGGATTTGCAAGGCACTGGGAGGCCAAGGCCACGGTTAAAATAGCTACGGCACACTTCATGTTGTCAACACACCGACTTACACTGATATCTTGAACATTATACGAACTGTAATTTATATAGACCCATCAGTTTAAAAAACCGGAGGGTTATCTTATCGGACAAAGTGCAAAAATCATTAAAGGGGAGACAATTATTCGAAATCTGTAAAATCAAGTGTCTCAAGAACAAGTGCTCTTGCATCATCAGTTGTCAATACTTAACGGTAGAGATAACCGAAATCAAAATAGCGGTATTTCAGGGCTAACATTCTTCTTTTTTTCAGCGATACAAACATTTAGAAAGAGCTAAAGGATTGACGAGTGGAAAATAGTTTAGTGCAGCATTAGCGATCGAACGAAAATCGTACCTAATTAACGATAGTTATTCTACGGTTGAGGCAGTTGAGGACGTTACGGCCATTTAAGTGACTAAGGTCGAGAACACGAAAAAATCTTGAAATCAAAATAACTTTAACATTAAGCGCTTTTCAACAAAATTTTGGTCGGAACTTACGACCTTAACATTGACACTATGTATAGGTACCTATAATATGGCGTTCGCACTTTGAATTATTAAACCTTTCACGTGTTGAATAAAACTTTTCGCCAAATGAATTAACCTTTCTGCAAATTGAATTAAACTTTATGCAAACTGAATTAAACTTTCCGCAAGTTGTATTAAACCTTTCGCAATTTGCATTAAACCTTGGGTAACACTGTTTTGTTTTTACACATTGTTCAACAAAATTTATTTTAAGCAAGTTGTTGAAGAACACAAAAACTTATAAAAAAATAAAGGCTAATAAACAAACTTCCACTAAAGGCCCTGTTACACGATCCGATCCTGTCAACAGGATCGGAAGCTCCGCCCTCCCGATCCTAGCAAAAGGAGCGTGTGAACGCTTGTTTCCTTTTCGATGGGGGCGGGGCTCCTACTTAGGAAGCGGCAGGAAGGTCGGATGGAAATTCCTTCCGACGTCCTGTGCCCCCACTACCCTTTCCTGTTGTCGTCACTGCAAAAGGGTGGTGTAAATGATCATCGGACTTGTTTCGTCCGTTTGAGGTTGTTTTCCCGCTCTCGTGATAGGTTATCACAGCAAAACAACTGGTATCTCGGGTGTGGTTCAATTGTGTTTTCGTATTCGTCACGTATTCAATTGTTTTCTTTTGTAGAAGGAGTTACCGGCTTTCGTGTCGGCTTATTATACTTGATATATTTAATTATACTTGATATTTGTCGTTTATTATACGATAAATATTAAGTATAATGAAATGTATCGAGTATAATAAGCCAACACGAAAGCCGGTAACTCCTTTAATATTTATCGTATAATATACGATAAACATTAAGAGTTAATGTTTAATTATACTTAGTATAATTAAATATATCATTTAATTTAAAACTACTTTTGGTAAAACCAGTGGTTCTCAGCCTTTCTCAAACTAGGTACCACCCCTGTGAGGAGTTGAGCATTTTTTAAACTAAAACCAATGAAAAATGAAAACTTTTTTTTCAAACTAAAATACCTACCTACTCAAATGAAACGGTTAAACATTGGGAAGAACGATTTTTTTTTAATGTCCCTTATTTGGTAGAATTCCACTAACATTTTTTTACTATAGGTAAATCAATAACTACCTATATTAAACTTCAAATTGTTTAAATAAATTTTACTGAAATGTGTTAGTCTCAAAAATTTGGAGAGATTAACATTTTTGGTGTATTGTTATGATAATCTATTTTCATTATGTTATTACTTGGTAGGTACCTACCTACCTACCACTCATCAGGTTTCCATTTTATTCTGCTACTCTAGTAGGCCTCCTCTTCCTCGATTTTCGTTCACTGATTAGGTATTAATAATTTTCTCACCCAACTGTAGGTGAAGGAGAGCCTTGGAACCGGCAGCGGAGCCAGTGAAGAGTATGTTAAGTAAGTTAATCGGACAGGATCGACAGGGGCGTGTAAACGGCGATCGTTGGGGTCGGAAGGTGGGGGGTGAAATAGGAAAGGAAGGGCGGAGCTTCCGATCCTGTTGACAGGATCGGATCGTGTAACAGGGCCTTAACGAATATTTCTTGGACAGTTACACGATAAAGAACATGGAGGCCCTGAGAAGAAATATAAAGACTGGTATATAGCATGGAGAAGGGATGCTGAACAATACGGCAGAGGTGGGTCATTGTTACCTCTTTACTTTTTTATCTTTTCACCTATGTAGGTTTAATTCAAACTGTGAAAAGTTTAATTCAAATTGCGTATAGTTTAATTCAAATTGCGAAAGTTTTAATTCAAATTGAGAAAGTTTAATTCGATTTGCGTAAAGTTTAATTCATCTGGCGAAAAGTTTTATTCATTTCGAGAAAGGTTTAATTCAAAGTGCGAATGCTATGAATATACCTATATAAGCTACCCACTTGGATACTAATTGAAGGATTTTAAATTTTCGTCTATGTATTTCATATCCTTCCAGAAAATTATGTTATTGCTGTTATTAGTTACTACCAGCGTATTTTACTCAAAAAACTGCATAATTTTAAAAACTTTCGAAAACTGCGTAGGAAAATAATGTCCCTACTTCTACACTAGGCGGAACCATAGAAAATGTGTTTTCGTACAAAATAAATTCGATACTCGACCCTTTACCTACGGTCTGAAATGGGTTTTCGTATTATAATTTCCAGTAATTTTCTAAAAATAAGGGCCATATTAGATAGAATAATCCCCCCCCCCCCCCCCACACACATCAGCAAAAATGTAGTTCAATCACCGATAATGCAACTTTGAAACAGAGTTTTCTCCCGTAGAAACCGAGCGTGAAAGTCGGGTTCCCCGTCTAATCGTGTACTTAGTTGGATCACAAGCTTAGATATGGTTGTACGCACCCGTATATTACATAATATATGATTCTGGATCAGATAAAGTGAAAATACCGTCTCATAGCTGGATTTGATTCCAACTGCTTTTTGAAAAACTGAAGAGCATTCGCAGTTTCAGCATTCGCGAATTCCACATTTGCCGTTGAAAAACGCTGTAAAGTCCTTGCAACATGGGTTTATTATTCTACTGGACATACATACAGAAATGTTGCGGTTCATTTACTGTTTCTTTCATGCGCAGTAATTGAAATAATTATTTTAGATGGCTTCCACCAATTTTGGCGTCCCTAAGAAACACAAATTACGCTCCCTTTTTTTTCAATAGATTATCACTGATCATTGATCGTGCCATTTAATTGTCTTGATTCACCTTCTAATAATACTAGTTCTAGTGTTATACAAATTTATGGTGATTTCAGACAGTTTCCCAGGTTTTTTACTCATAAAAAATGGATTTGGGGAGCTTAGCCTTCGCTACAACCTCAATTCTTCACTCTTTGGTCAAAATAAACTTCATATTCAGTCTTCTCGCCCTAAAAAACATGGGAAACAATACGTCACAAGATTTGTTTCACTAAAACCTCAAAAAAACTTCGAAAGCCCCTATTTTTACACCCATTTTTTTCCCATAACACCCCTGGGTGTATTCCGGTCGGGCTACCGAGCTTTGGAGCACAACTAGGACCCAAATGTGTTCCCAAGTTGGGACCCAAACTCTGTGCGGAAGGACGCCGATTTTAGACCAAAATTTAACGTAAATTTAAGGCTGAAACTTCGTTAGAACCTGGATTTTCCACTCATTGATCAAAATCGACTTCATATTCGGTCCTAAAATACATGGAAAACAATACCTAAAACGCTCATGTTACTAACATGCTACGAACACACTAAAAGTACCTACCATACCCATTTTTCACTAACACCCCTGGGTGTATTCCGATCGGGCTGCCGAGCTTTGGAGCACAACTAGGACCCAAATGTGTTCCCAAGTTGGGACCCAAACTCTGTGCGGAAGAACGCCGATTTTAGACCAAAATTTTACGTAAATTTAAGGCTGAAACTTCGTTAGAACCTGGATTTTCCACTCATTGGTCAAAATCGACTTCATATTCGGTCCTAAAATACATGGAAAACGATACCTAAAACGCTCATGTTACTAACATGCTACGAACACACTAAAAGTACTCTTATTTTTCACCCATTTTTCACTAATAACACCCCTGGGTATATTCCGATCGGGCTGCAAAGTTTCGGGACACAACTTGGACCCAAATGGAGCCTGTGTGCGAAAGAAAGAATTTTTTAGACCGAAAATGAAGCCGGTATGCATGATAAGACAGACGGACATTCCGTTTTCTGAATCTACACTCCTTGAAACGCAAAAGAATAAATTTTGAGGGGGCGTTATAACATTTTTTTGGTGAGCGAATACATAGGTGTATTATTCACGGAATAATAAACCAAAAGTGTAGGACAGGATTCAACAGTCGCGGTCCCAAGATTCGCGAATTTTGTAGTTTTATGAGGAGAGCTGCGATTTTTTACTGTTTAAATTTCGTGGGAGACGTGACCTCGGAAAGCTCAGATTGTTTATTAACTAAATTCCGTAGGAGATATGGCCTCAGAGACGTATAATTATGGGAATTATGGCCAGTTAACTTGTCGCTTGTGTAAAGAAACGTTCCGTATTATTATGACGAGTCAACCCCAGGGGCGTTGCGTCCATGGCCACTTGGGCCACTGCCCCGGCACCCAAAAACACTAAGAGTAAAAAAAACTCAAACATTATTCAGTTGGCATCTGAATTTCCCTCAGTGCACCCACGTCCCCAGTTTCCCTCCTACCTGCCTAGCATTTTTCACAAGTTCAACAGCCACACACCAGATTCTCTGGCTATGGATATTTAATATTCTGGTAGAGCATCCATGGTGGCTCCTTGAAGTAGCTCCGTAGACTTAGCCCTTCCTTAATGTTAGCTTCCATGTTATCGGAATTAAACGACAGTAATCGATGTCCTGCAATCGAAATCGAAACCTAGGCTTCTGAAACTGGAAGGTAGGTTCTGGGACCTAGTGTCGCCATGGCAACCAAGAAAAGTGGCCCATCCGCGCATGCTCAGTCGAGTAGAAACTTGTTCGCCACGCCCACTTTGGGCCCCAGGCCCATAATCTGATTTCAACCCCAAAATCGTTCATTTCACAATCGATTTGATCCCTTTGATTCAATTTGTGATCTCCATACGAGATGGTTCTTCTTCTGATTTGTTTTTTGTTGTCTCTGAATCACATGTCCAACATCGGCTTATTCCCAACATCTACAGATGACATCTAACTGAGAACTCCACTGAATCACATTCGTTTTCTCTGTCTGTCAGTTTTCAATTTTTTTGCGTCCAATTTTGCGCATGTTGCGTTTGGCCCGGTTCCAATGACAGATTTGTATTTGTGGTACCCACGTGCATTTTTCCCTGTTCCCTGTTTGTGGATTGATCGGCCCCAACACACAGATAACTACCTAGCTTCTAGTCAATAACTTCTCCATTCAAGTAGGTACCAGCCGACGGGTCATTGTTTTGTTGTATTTTCGTTTACTATATTTTTGTAACACATGAATTCGGTGGTTAATTTGCAGTAGAAATTGTCGAAGTTGTCCAAGGACGATGGAGTGTTGATTAAAAGAGATAAGCTTTGCTGAATATCACTCAATCAGTAAGTAAATAAGGGAAGGGTGCTGTTGCCTTGGGGTATTTTGTAGACATAATATCTGTTGGTTTTGTGTTCTGGTCTGGTGCCCCACCGTTTTCAGACTCCACGAACCGCTACAGGTCAACCTCCTCCAAAACGTACAGAGGTTCAAAAAACGTTAACAGCAGAAACCCAGCAAACCCGCGTCACCTCTTGTTTTAAGAAATCAGATTGAGCTGGGCTTGAAATGAATTGGTGGTGGTACTTATCATGAGTTTGCATTAAAACATTATTAAAAGTGTGTGTTTTCGTCATACATTTTACACATTTTACGATATTGCAAGGTCCGCATTCTTCCTCCAGATATTGCGTGATAGACTCGACATTCGCGGATTCAAAATACAAAATGTTCGCGGAAGATAATACAAGCAAAAGGAAAGACCACGAGCGCTTTTCGTAACATTAAAACAATTATGAATGCTGTATGTATTTGATGCAAGTTGCATGTCAATGAACTGTGATTGTACAATCGCTCATTTCCTAGATGGCTTTATAATTATTTTGCGGAAATGTAATTATATAGTGCGTACGTGAATAGCAGAGTAATATCGGTCCGTTACATAACAAAGCCTTACACTTCGTCAGAAACAATTTAAAGAACGACATCTCTCAAGATATTTCCAAGATACCTAGTGAGTGGGTCTCAATCACGAGAACTCTTATCAGATCAAATTTAGAAAATTACTCGTGGAACAAAGAGATTTTATCGATTTTATAGGGTTGCGACATTCAAAAGTATCAAGTAGGTCCGCTAGCGTCAGTCATTTGTAACTATGCTAGCAGGTAGCTTGGTGGGTTCTAATAGTATATTAATAGTGGAGATCAATGGAGTCCATGAAATCATGTTCCTGAGAGTGTAAATGGGGTCATGCACAATCAGCAGTGATAATATAATATTTATGTAAGGAAAAGTCTGTGTTCAATAATTCGCAACTAGGTACCTACATTTATTTACTAAACATACCTACATAGTACTATAAGATGCAGTGTGTATGTGTTTTTTTTTCTACAATTTCTCAGGGCTCAAAATGGTGCCATCTGTTGCTATGTTGGGCTCGGACGACGTCTACCAAACAAGTCAGAGGCTCCTGAAGCTAGCTGTTGAGTGCGTTCACGTTATACCTTCATTCCAGCAGGTAGCGACAAATTTATTATGATAATAATCAATGAATCAGTTTAGCAGTTTGTCTAAAATTATGTTTACAGAATTAATGCGCATGTGCTCAAAGTCCACACTCCATGAAACAAAAAAGAGTCATTAGTAGGGACTGGAATTTGCATATTTGCATATGTGTGTGTTTTTATCGTGTATATCGTTCTTTTCCTTTTTGGGGGTATTTGAAGCGTTTAGCATGTGTTAAGTTAAATTGAAATTTAAATAGCATATTATGGCCGTTTTGTGCATATTTCTGCATTTGTAATCGAAATCGGGGAATTTCCCTATTTTTCGACGTTCCAATCGCCAAATCCTTCGAGATATGTGTTTCTGAAAAGGTGTCACGGATATCTTAGGCCATTCACCGTATAATCCGTGTACCTGGTAGGCAGTTAAGAAGGTACAAGAGGAATGTGTTAACTGGCCAGGGGAACCAGGCGAGGCATTAAGGAAGAAGCTGGATTCTGTCCTACAGCGAAATCCCGGATGGCCTTTTTTACTGGAGGTATCAAAAATTTTGAGGGTTGGACTCTGACCTCTAATCTGGCCTCACTCCAGGTCCAGGTGAACTCTCAGCATTGAAATTCTTAGCCATAGGAACCTGTAATATCGAGAGGTCGTTTTCTGCCTTAAAGTTGCTCCTCGGTGACAACCGTAGGAGATTTACGGTTGAGAATTTGGAAAAATCGATTGCGATCCAGTGCTATAATAATTGTGAGAGCGAGTGACTTTTTTTGTATAAATCTAAATATTATATAGTCGAGAAAAAAAGGTGTTTACATTTTCATCCCATTTTCTTCCTTGATTCTTTTTTATAATTGTTTAAGGACGCGATAATAACTGGAACATAATGTATAGACTACCTGTACGTCTCACAGCGAAATTTAGTTCATTTTAGGAATATTTTAAAATTTTTAAACGTACTTATTTTGGCCAAATTTTGTGCATATAATTCCAGTCCCTAGTCATTAGGTATGCTGGTAACTAGAAAATTCGTTATCACCAATCGTCAAGAGTTCTGAGAGAGCGGTTTCATCTGTAGATAGACATTTGATTTCTGAACGCAGTACATCCCACAACCAACTTCTGCGCAGTCTCTTCGTAAGTGACCGCCGTGAAGGCCATTAACGGTCTTGATACAATTTGGCCAGCAAATATTTGGCAGCCCAGTAAATGTTTGCCATTCTGCGTGTAACTAGAAACAAAATCCCAATCGAATCCGAAAAACAAATCAAGAACAAAAGTGGCTCAATCATTATTCACTGGTCTTATCAAATGTAGTACCACAATGACGAAAATTCTCATATGATGTAGGTTAATCAAGTAGGTACATTATTGCCATACAAGCTGCCAGCGGAAGAACGTGACATACTGTTGGAAGACTCCTGGAAAGACTTGTTCATCCTCACAATGGCTCAATGGTCCCTACCTGTCGAACAAGGTGAGAAAGTGTAGAACGCGTAAATTTTGTGCAGGAATAAATTGAATGGAAATATATGAATGTGACGAAAATTTCACATGTAGGGCTATTCAATTATTTAAGACACGATTTTTCTTTGAATTATTATAACGAATATCTACTTGTAACAATTGACTTGGAGTACCTAATTACCTACTGGTATTCAGTAAGTTACACTGTCAAGTTTTTCCTCCACGCCGCATAGTCCAGGATACGTTGACCGGAAACATGAATCTACTTCAACTCTATTTCTTTTCAAAAGATTAATTCATATCCACCATGTTGAAATAGGAAGTGATTATCTTTGATATCTAACAATCATGACCATAAGCCATATATAACCATACATTACCATATTATGGGACCATAAGCGAACATGGATACTCCAGTCTCAACCGTGTCATGAATTATTCATCTGCCTGGTATCTACCGTGGCATCAAATTACGCCATCGTCTCTTCAATAAAATACCATGCCTGGTGCGAACCCGAGATATATACTAACTCATCTTGATAATTATGTGCTTTCTGATATCAGAAATGTATTGTATCTCCGTTAAATTGCTCCTAATGTTCTTTATATACCCACCTACCTATACGATTAAGTCTTCAGTCAACTCCCATTTGTTTATACCATGTAGGTGTAATATTAGGTACGTATTTTATGTACATTACGAAGAGGAAAAATACAGAATATCATCAATCAGTCCCCGATTCACAATATTCATAGTCGAGTTACTTTTATCAATGTATTACTCAATTCGCTTTGGCATTGCTGCTCAAAAATGCGTAGCCTTAAACCCTTCTCAAGAGGATTGCGTCCGAGACCAAGGCGGATAGAGATCTCTCTACACGGCGTGATCCGCGACAAGACGTGGACGTAAAGCCTATCCCGGATTGGCTATTCATTTTACAATTAGAAAGCACTGCAAATTATTATACAATTTTATTATTTACCTTTATACATGCCCCTTCTACTACGTAGATCACTGTTTTCTGTGGTCAATACCCTCGAGCTCCCCCCCCCCCCCCACCAAAGGAAAGCTGGAGCCGACCAGGGCATTAAAGTTTCATACAAATGCGCGGTAATCAAAAATTCAATCATTTATTATTTACAGTTATTCATGAAGCATAACATAAATAATAAACCATTGTGTAATAATTTACCTGTAGATGCCCCTCCTGCGTAGATAGTAAAATTTAGATAGTAATAATTTACCGTTGTGTAATAGTTTACCGTTGTGTAATAATTTACCCAAGAATACTTCAACTTTTGCTCAAGTTGCGAAAGTACCTATCAACAAAATCAAAAAGATCCATCATTTTTCGAATGAAATAATATCACAGAACAACCAAATCGACTTCATTCATACAGAATAATATCCGGGCCGGATTTACCTATACCGTTTGATACGCGATCATGTTGACAAATCTTTTCGGTGCAAACGAACGGCTGTCGTACAGTGCTCCGGGTGGTCTCAAAAAATTCTTTAGTTCAAGATCAATTTAAAAATTTGAAAAAATAAACCGTTCAACTGAAAGTTTTCGAGCTAAGGTGTTCTGAAAATTTCAACCCCTATTTTTCACCTCTTAGAGATGGCTGACAGTAACGCCGAGCTTCGAAGATCAACTACACCCCAAACGGGACCTACGAACCAAATTTCATTAATTGTGGTTAATGGTAAATAAGAAAAGTGCTAAGTATGGTGTACGAACAGACATTTTTTATTGCATTTTCGGATTCTACATACCTTGAAACGGAAACCATCAAATTTTGAGGGGGCGTTAAAAAAAATTTTCGTGCTCGATTCCAGAGGTTCATTATTGAAAATAAAAAGCTGCATAAAACCCCTTTTATACAAATAATATACATTCGTATTAGGTACGCAGTTGCATAACTTGTACTTGGTACTCCACATTGGACTTGAATAGAAAGTGAATGAAAATTTCTTACAGACAGCCTACTTCGAGGCGTTAGAGGTGAAGACGGAACATCGGGGCGTTCGTTAATGAAATCCTTATCGAGTATATCCGCAGCTTTACTTAAACTGGGCTCCCTCCGGGTGGACCACACGGAATACGCCTGCCTCAAAGCTCTAGTCCTGTTCAGTCCAGGTAAACTTAAAACCACGTACCTACGGCATATCTATCTCATTGTGCTCATGTGCTGTTCACCACACAGAATCGCAGGAATCTATATATTAATTTGAAACGTGTTTTTTACTCTATCCACTAAACTGAGAGAACGGCTGGGTGTAAACATTCGGTTGAGATTTCTAAAGAAACCTCTTGGTCTTTAGATGTGTCATCAAAAGAGAAACTCGGCGCTTCGCGCCTCGCCAGGGGGGCAAGCCCCCCTGGACCCCCCGGATGCTTACCGTTTGGAGCCTGCGGCTAAAAATCGAGAAACATGGAACATGCTTTAGCTATGTCTTCTTTCTCTGTTTGTTTTTTTATTCGAAAAATGTGATCAAATACGAGGTTCTTGCACAACTATAAAGGTTTATAGCACTTATGATTACTCACTACTTTCTCTAATTAGCTTCCCTGGTAATGAAGCTTCGACCCTCGCACATAAGATTGTTTACTAACCATTTATAACATCGCATTGTTGGATTAATATCTCGTAGATAAATATAAAACTGCGACATAAATGCGTGATAAATCGAGAGCTTTCCAACGAATGGAGAACGATTTTTGTCCGATGAAAACTAAAGAAGTTTCATTTCCCTAGAAACGACTCGGTTGTACGTGAAAATCATTAAAAAATTTCGTCACCCATTTTTTGTGACCAATTTTTCGTGACACATTCCGCGTGACATTTTTCGGCTAGTTAGTCCAAGGCTAAAGCATGTTCCATGCTAAAATCAAAGATATTGGAAATTGAAAAATCAAAAATATGAAACAATGAAAATATTGAATATTGTACGAAGGTGTTTTTCAAAGTTGTATTGTTTCCAACTACATTTATTATTATTAGATGTAGTTGTTAGGCAACTACTGCGTAACAACACCTTCAACTATTTCAGGAGCATCTAGGAGCAGAGTGAGGTGGAACGGCACGAGCGCTGCCTAGCGAAGATTAGATGAACCTGCCGGAGCTCAGGAACCTGGGTTATCGCTATTTATCGTGTCAAAATCCCCGCATTCCTAATTCCTAATAGATCCTAAATATTCCATAATGTTCATAATTCATGATTCAGTGTATAGTGTTCCGGTGCAGTAAACGTGACAAAACATACGAGGAGAGCAGCTCTCTTCGGACACATAACTTCTGAAAACACCGAGATAAAGCTTCCGTAACCACTATTTTCTACAAAGAAGGCTAAGAAAAAATTTATAAATAAATATTTTTATGACGGCTTTTATTTTGGTTTCGGCTGAATCATGTATGAACTTATCATAACATTGACACAAAAAAAATGCAATTTTGATATTTTTATATCATTATTTTTTGTTTTTTCTCATTTTGGAGAAGACTGAATTCTGTAATCCAAAGAGACGTGGGTGAGTTTGGCAAATTGAGTTTTCTAGTACCTAGTAAGAGACCTCAGTTAAGTACCAAAAGTTTTTCATTATCTAGGTAGGTACCTAGTGTTAATGAAAATGGTGCTTTTGTAAATTCAAATCCCCCGCTTTTTTGTGCTCCTCTCCCGACCTTGAGGTAGTAGGTACCTTTTTAAGTTCTCTCCGTCATTGTTGAAGACGACCTATTCCGAAACATGTTCGTATAGTAACTTCAAACCAAACAAAATCGACTTGGATCTGACTCAGACAGACAGTCGCTGGTAAGCTGAACAACCTTTTAGCAAATTTTCAACGAAAAAATTCGTTATTTGCCTCGTTTGAACATTTCTTCAGTGCCCAAAATGCGGTGGAAACCCCTTCAAAATCGAAGAAGTAGCAGTCATAACATTTTTCGTTCAAAAGAGAAGTTGTAGAGCATCAAATTCTGCGTCGATAGACGACCCCAATTGTCAAATTGCGATGAAAAATGAAAAGGTTTTGCCATATCAAAGTTTCATATCCAGGAAAAAGACAGTTTTTATGCAAGACATAATTTGGCAAATTCGGGATCAGCGCGAAATTTCTACAACAATCCTTTATAAAATAATTTTGCCTACCTACGATTAGATTTTCATTTCGGACTGAATGCCTTTTTTATTGATGCCTCAAACAGATTTGAATGCCTTTTTCATTGAGGTCAAATTTCTGGTTCCCTAAAGATTAGGCAGGGTTCTACAGACATTACCTACGGATATTTACGGAGGTGGATTCATCTTGCCAGGGAAAGAAGGGAAGGTTCATCCGATCTTCGCTAGATGGCGCTCGGGTCGTTCCACCACACTCTTCTCCTAGATGCTCCTAACAATTTCTACTCCCGGCACTGCATAGCTCTGTGCATATTCTAACTGTACCGTCATTTCAGTACCTACCCTTCTTTTTCAAGTCCATGAATATACATTCATTCAACAATTTTTTACTTCAATCATTTAACTGCCATCTAGCGTAGAGTTGCTAAACTATGCTGAATGAGAGCAACTTCACTGACCGTCGATTTCGGCGAGTACCAACTACTTAGTTTATAAATACGAAAACCGTATTCTACATCGATAGGTACAGTTTTCAGTTGAAATATTATGATTAGAAATAATATAATATTTTATATTTTATATAATATTTTATAATATTTTATACCCTCGATATAATATTTTAGCAGGGAAATGCAACATAGTGGGTATTTAGTTGATTAATCGCCATAATGAAACATAAGGCCTCGGCCACTTCTGAGGGGGCCAAGCCTAACAGCGAACACAGGATTCGCCTTTGACAGGTGTTACTGAAATGCTCTCCATACGGAATTCTCATGCTATTTAGCAATATGAATAGATAGACTGAAATGTGTTTAAAATAAAATACTTTTTAAGTTATAAAATGATCCATTATACACGAAGGTAACAATCCCGACATCGATCTATTTAATAGTCCTATTTCCTCCATAAAAAAGTTCGTTTCAGTTTTTCATTTATCTTTCTTCTTTGTTAAATTGAAGCTTTTCACCTAATATGCCATGACAACTGTCAATTATAATCTTCTCTTTGTAATTGGGCTTGCCCGTATATATTATAAATAAATAAATAAATAAGGTTATCGATGTCGTATGGAAACAATTCGGAAAACTATGAAAATGTTAATTCGCTTTGCAGAATCTGTCAAAAAACACGAAATCGACCTCCTCCAGGAGCAAACGCTGTTGATGCTGTCGGAATATTCCGGGCCGAGAGCGTCAAAACTCCTCCTGCTGCTGCTGGGAGTGTCGAGAATCAGCGTTTCGTCCGTCATCAAAATCTTCTTCAGGGCCAACTTCAACGCGACTTTACTCGAACTCCTTTCAAGATTGTGAATCGAAATCGAAGACACCGATTTTTTTGGCGACCTGAACGAAACGAAGTTTTTTAGCGAAATAACAACTATTTTCTAAACACAACAGCATGTCTTATTTCTTCCTTGGTTTGGAAAAATCACCAGACACAATCTTTTGCTCTCCAACTACAATAAATGTATTGAAACAAATTTCGAAGAAAAGAAAGGTACAACGGTTCAGCATGGCTCAAGGAGATCTTTTAGTAAGTACGTAACGTACCAACTAGTTAAGATTAAACAAATTAAGATTTGCCGCCGTATTTAGGCTCGATTCCTCAAAAGTATCAGAAAGCATCAGGCTCTCAAGGTTCCTGAAAATCGATAAAGCACAAGCTTAGGTACTCAAAATACTGGTGGCCTCACTGGTTTGCAACGCAGCAATGAATTCCATAATTTTGTGTCTACAACTCCTTTATTAAAATATAATTACTTATGTAACAGAAAAATCCCTCCGTCTCTCGTTGGAAAGTTGGCAATATAATAGTACAATTCAAATTAACAAGTTTCCCGAAAAACCTAACTCTTCAACGAGTGTGCACGCGCCAGGACTAGGACGATTATCTCCACTTCCACCACTTCTGGTTAGCTTCTATAATACTACCCGTAGATAGGGTCCTCGCTCATCTTTCAAACTATGGCTTGGGCTCAGCGCTTTTTAGCGATCACTTTGATTACTATTCAATCTTGACCCCAGTGTGGACAACGACGAACTGAAGTTCAAATCTGCCTACTAGACACTGGAATTACACGCTGGACACTAGAATTAGTGTCTCTACTGCCTATGAACCTACGAACTTTTCGATGAATTTGATAAATATAATTAAATGCACCGTCCTTATTAATGCACTTAATGGTTTTTAATTTACTTCATTCTTCAATGCAACGACCATCCGTAGGTAAACCTTCTACAACAACTACAACACTTGTGCCCGACATCACTGCCTTCTATAGACCTTATGGTAGAAGGTTTACCTACGGATGGTCGTTTTCCAACGTTCTTTTGCCTTTTCATTAAAAACAACGAACGGAAAAAGTAGAGTGTCGAAAGATTGTAGCTAGTAGCTAATGTAGTAGAAACAGCCACATCACCTACCTAATCTACCTAATCCTAATCCCTCCCACCCAACTATCTAATTCGGAACTTGGGATAATGATAAGCGCCAGCATCGCGGGGAACTCTGATGATCTACGGGTAGTATTATTAGAAGCTTTGTTCCAGCCAATCAATGCGGTTGAACCGAGCATGCGCAGTAGTGATTTACTCGTCAACTGCTGTTCCAGCCAACAAACCGAGTGTTACCTTGGTTGACAACCTCTGTTCCAGCCCACCAGCATGGTTCAGTCAGGTTGAACCGCGGTTCGATCACTCTCTTGCCTGGGTTTCAGGGTGGTTGGTTGGCAGTTGCTATAACCACATTTGAACCTACCTCAAGCTACTAATCTAACTCTAATTACTCATCTAATTACTATCTAGTTACTAATCTAATTTCGCTCTCTGTCTCTGAATTTTTTTGGGCCAATAAATTTTGTCATTCTGAATTTTTTTGTGTGTGATCAATGGATTTGTTATTGCTGCTGATGGATGATGTTGACATTGAATTTGATGATTGGGCGGAAACTTTGATTGATGACGGCGAATGTGACTTGGAAATGTGGCTAGCAGAAGAACAAAGGTGTCATCCAAAAAACCAAAATTACTTCGATGTGGTGGCCAAATATAACGAAACTTAATTTCGGGAGCATTTCAGAGTCAGCCGAGCAACATCAGAATGCCTCACAGTTAAATTCGAGCCCAGCCAATTTTACAAGAACTTGTTAGCGCGTACTGTAGGGTTTCAAACAAAATTTAAAATCACGTGAGAAGGTGGGGGTCAACCGGGGTTGACAGAAGTCGTTCCAGCCGAACCTTAACCAGTTGGAACCACGGTTCGAACCCTAATCAAGTGGTCCGCGGTTCGACCACTCTTTTTGGCTGGAACAAACCTTGAAGCTGACCAGAAGTGGAGAGGAAAATCGCTCTAGTCCTGGCGCATGCGCAGTCGTTAGGAAGCGCATCGTCGCATTAATGCCTTCAGACTCTCCTCTTGAGCGCAAGATCGACCAGCCGGCCATATAAATATGACTGAGGACCACCTGTATCACCAAGATGGCGACAGTGGCGTAAGACTGGTTGATAACAGCTTAGTGTAGGCGAATAATAGCTCGTTATAGGTTATCTTTATCTACAAATGAAGATTCAATCCGAATCTTCATCAGACTCGACCAGGATGCGCTGTACGCTTTCCAAAAGCTCGGGTGTCATGACGTCACCGGTTCTTCTGGGTTCCCGCTTCCGTTCCCTCAGCGGCCTGATGACCGGCGTTTTGAACTTCACGGGGTACCCAAACTCCCCATCAGGCATCATATTGTAATTGTACTTTTTAATCAGCCCTGAAAAACAATAACTTTTCCTCGTCTTATTCAAAGTTTTGCAGGAATTGTATCTACAAATTAATAAAAAAGTGTACAACAGTAGGTACTTAGTTAATATTTATATGAAACTGACACGGTGTTGAGGTAGATGGACGAAGACAGCCGTAGAATTAAAGGTAGAGGACGGAAAATATGACGTCGTCTCGGAATGAGGATGCTGAAAAATTATAATAAATAAATTACGGTATATAGGTAAGTGTTGTGGGCAAACCTTCCAGCTCCATTTCTTCAATTGCATCTTGGAACGTCTGAGAAGATCCAGTGACTTCCACCAACTTAAACTCTTCTGCCAAAACCGCATTTTTACCTTGAGCAGATTTTGAAACATCAAATTAATATCGAAGTGTTAATGTACAGATGTGTATCAGTATAATAATAATAATGTAGAGTCGATGTACATAATAATTATGCCTATGTAAATAATGAACGACATACCCCCAAAAACAACCCTGTCGTAAACATTTACCTGCCAAAAAACCGTCCTCAGCCGTTAAAAGGATTGATACCTACCCATTTTGACCGCCAAAATAGCATGCTCGGTGCTTCGCACATCGCTCTTGGAACTGCATATAGCATCCTGTTCCTTCCCCCAAACCGTAAAATTTCTTGACGAAGAAAAACATAAGATGGAATTTGTAAGCTAATGGCAAATCTATTGAGCGTGTCTGCTTCCCCATGTTTTGAACATGATATATTCTGGTGGTTTTCATCAATAGGTACCTATAATTACACCTCAAAAAGAGTTTTAGCGAAGTAGCATGCCCACATCAGCCAATTCCTATGGATCATTAGCTGCCACGTCAGTCAATGGAGAAAATTGGAAATCGAAAGTTATGCAGAACACCAAAGTCGTTGCCAACGACACAGAACGCTCTAACCTGGTTAAAGACATCAAGATAAAATGTTGTGACGCGATATCTTTTGACTATGAAGGGCTAAATTTGGGTGTAAAATGCCAGTTGACCTTGTTTCAAATTGGACTGGAGAATGGGCAAGCTCTCATCTCTGAATTTGGTCACTTGCTCCAACCTCTTCACAAAGTAGTGAAAGTAATATTGATGACTGCAGGAACTACAGCATTAATCCAGTATGGGATCACTCATCGTAACGCATTTGATATACAAGCTGCTCACGCAGTTGTTACGCTACAGCTTTCTGGAGCGCCATCCAAACCCCACAAATGGATGACACCATGTAATAATATTCTTAAAATGAGTGTATAAATTATTCCTAAGTAAGTATAAAGTAAGTATAAGTAAGTAAGTATAAATCAATCGGAATTTTTATTGTGCAAATCCACATGTCAACTACCGCAGCGTGGCCAATAAAGCAAATTATAACAGTTAGACAATATTAAATCCTCCTCTTCTCCTCTCTCAGCATGACAATATATTAAATCCTCTTCTTGGGAATAAAATGAAAAAATAAAAATAAATAAAATGAAAAAGTTCCAGTCATGCAGCATGGCTATAAGAACGAATTTTCAAAGAAATATTCGTGCTATTGTGTAAAATGATGATATAGACAGAAACCATACCACTTTTCGTAAAAATATAT
This sequence comes from Leptopterna dolabrata, assembly GCA_954871275.1. Classification (NCBI taxonomy): domain Eukaryota; kingdom Metazoa; phylum Arthropoda; class Insecta; order Hemiptera; family Miridae; genus Leptopterna; species Leptopterna dolabrata. The sequence goes on along the minus strand of OX940989.1, from coordinate 1,668,183 downwards.
AATTATTTCGTGATTTTAACCATTATTACCGATTTTTGACCGTTGTGAAATTTGACCCACTTTTTTTTAAGAATTTTTTTTTAAATCACCGAAATAGACTGTCCCACAACAAAGGTGAATATTAATTTTAGCCCTTAATACCAATTTTTGAATTTTTGACCACCAAACAATGGTATTTTTCGTCTTTACTGACCCTTCCATATCATCTTCAGTCATTGTACATCAACAGTTGGCGATTTTAGCCGTTTTACCGATTTTTAACCCCTAAAAACTGACTCGAGTGGTAGGAGCCGAGCGTTTAAATAAGCTCGGGGAGCTGCTGATGGTACTGTTTTATTATGGAACCAGCAAAATTGGGGTGGGTAACATACATAAATACACATACATTTTTGTTAAAATCTAGGGATGAATTCAGGATGCTCTGAAACGCCAATAAAAAATTTCTAAAATGCATGTTCTGCAAATTTTGGACCCATTTTCTTTGAAAATTCGCTAATACAATAGACCCTTCTATTTATAACACCCAACCCTGCCGAGACATCATTTACTTCCTTCGTTATTATTCAAAGAAAGGGGTTACCTCAGAAGAGAAATTTGTCCATTTGAGGAAGGTGCTATCAGCTTTTGAGATTAAGGGACTTGTGGGAACTGATGAAGCTTGTGCCGAAGGATACGAGTTTGTGTGGATCAAAAATAGGTGAAATCGACGTAAATAATCAAAAGTCTGTATGAAATCACCACACGTTCAAAGTCAAGTTCAGAGTCAAAAATCCATCGACATCGATTTTTTTTAAATGTCTGCCAGTCTCGATGACTCAAAAATTATAGAAATCTGGAAATTTGTTTGTACAATGTAAAGCAAAAATTTCTGATATAATGTGACTAGGAAATGCAGTATTAGTTTGATTATGTCTCATTGAATGGCACACTGTTAATACAACAACCGACTAGTCATGAGAAATTATCGCATTTCGATTTTTTCAAAGGGTTTTTACTTCGTTGATATTGTGGATGAATCAGAAAACAGCGAAATCGTTCCTACGCATGAGCATAGAGAGAAAAACGCTGCAAATCCCTGCACAACGGTTTATTATTTTGTATAGAATACCCTCCTGTTACAGATCACAGCTCTATGTATAGATAACCCTTCTATATAATATGATATGTACTATTCTATTATATACATATTATGTAGATCGCAGACCCTCCGTAGGTTAGTACCTAACCCCGTACTCGTTACTAGGTACCTACCTAAATCACGAGTTAAATGTTGCTAAAATAATTCTGCCGATGACAAACAGTACCTAACAAAAAGAAACACACATAATGAAGTTCTGAAAAGAAATTGTTGATGAGGAGTGAAAAAAGTTGCAAAAGTACCTACCAACAAACTCCAGCCCCTTCTACGTAGATGGTATAATGAACCGTTGTGTAATAATTTACCGTTGAGTAATGATTTACCGTAGTAATAATTTACCCATCAATAATACTTCAACGTTTGTTCAAGTTTCACTACCTAACAAACTCCAAAAGAGCCATCATTTTTCAAATTAAATAATATCACAGAACAACCAACTCGACTTCATACTCCGCCAATATAATCAGGTGATTGGCCGTATTCACAAATTCCTATTGTGGGCGCGTCTCTGGTTACGAGATTTGGTTTGAATTGTACATACAGTTTCATTCACACTGGAGTCGAAAATGCCTGTCGGTGCAAACTTCGGGGCCTTACTGTGAACGAACGGCTGGACGTACGATGCTCCGGATGGTCTTAAAAAACTCGCAAGTTCAAGAATTATTTAAAACCGTAAAAATATTTACGTAAAAAAATGGTATAGGCGTTTTGAAAATTTCAACCCCTATTTTGAACCCCTTAGAGATGACTCACAGTAACGTCGAGCTTCGAGGACCAACTAGACGCCGAACGGAACCTATAACCCGAATTTCATCAATTTTTTTTCATGGTACGGCGTACGGCGTACGGCGGACAGACAGAAATATTTTTATTGCAGTTTTGGATTCTACATACCTTGAAACGTAAACCATCAAATTTTGAGGGGGGGTAAGAATTGTTTTTTTCATGCTCGATTCCAATGGTTCATTATTGAAAATAATAAACCAAAATTCGATCGAAAACTCATTTCCTCTATTCATTAGGTGGGTTTACCAAAAAATGGATGTAGCGGCTTGGTCTCCTCGGTGTAACGCATTTTCTTGTTCTTCTCTCTGAAAATTTCTCGGTACGTCCTGTACATGAGGAGACTTTTTGGTACGCGCGTGTCTAAAGGTTCGGGAGTGATTTTGCCGAATCCGTGTATCTCCTTGAATTTCTTGTATAACTGGGACCTGAAATCGAAGATGTAACACAATTATGATCTTTGTGGATTCCTTCAAAATGAATCATCAGGTATCTCGGCCATCACCAACTACGGCCACTCAGATCATTGTTTTATTAAATTATTAGGTAGCAAATTAACTTTCCATGCCACAACCCCCCCCCCCCCCCCACCCACCCCTTCCACTCGCTTTAGTAACAAATCGATAGATCGATGGTGGCTGCACTTAGTGGCGCTTATTGGTGTATGCATTACTAAAATTCCAAGTTTCACATACAATTTTCGACGAATCTGTAGGTATTTCTTGAAAAAGTTTTTGACTACGTAGCGGTGCTCGTAATAGTTCTCTAACAAAATCAATCAGATAATTATTATCTTGAGCGTCACCACTTAGGTAAGTACTCGAACCAAAATATAAAGTTCGACCATGAACGCGATTAATTTCTATGTACTTACCTAACCCTAGAATGACACAATGGAGTGAGGACCTCCCCAAGGCCCCTTTCCGCACACATAGGTACCTAGCTTAGAAATTAACTAGATCACTCGCGAAGAAATCGTGGAAAACCATTTCATAGAAAAACGGAGTTATTGAAAAAATAGTCTATTTCCACTGCTACACGAAAAAACGCGAAAAATACACTGTTATACCGGTTTCGGTGATCAAACCATCGTCAGTAACAAACAATAACAAATTATGGTAAGTTATCGTTTGTTACTGACGATGGTTTGATCACTGAAACCAGAATAACAGTGCATTTTTCGCGTTTTTTCGTGTATTAGTGGAAATGGACTATTTTTTCAATAACTTCGTTTTTCTTTGATCCTAACTACGTTCTGTACGTAATTAGAGCATTTTGGAACGTTGGCAGTTATTGATGATACCTATTGTTCGATTGATTGATATCGGTGACGTAGGTACGATTCGGAAGCCGTGAACCAAAACCCGCACTATACACCACTATGTTTGATGGATCCTCATGCGAATGCAGGTAGGTACCTAAATGTACAATCCAATCCAGTCATATCAAACTATATACCCAAATGAACATTCTCCTGCGCAACGCACAGGTAATCCAGTATTTACTATTACCACATACGTAAATCAATCGCCTAACCTGGGTTGAGGTTCTTTCTCCACGGTCGACGGTGATTGCTTGAGTTTCCCGATTTTCTGTCCTTTGCTCTGCAGCTGTTTGAGCGCGAGAAAAGAACCTCTGAGGATGTCGTCGGTGATCCCCTCGTCGAAATTAGTTTCCATTTTTTCTTTTTTTTTCGGGAGTAGAATCGAAATCTGATTAACTCAAGTTCCACGCAGAAAACTGAAAAAAATTCCAGTAACCTTATCAGTGGGTTTTCGCAGCACCTAACGCATTCAACATCCACCATGACAGTTACTACCTACACAATCAAACATTTTCCACCGTTGCAATCGAGTTGCCATGTGGCAATCGAGATCCAATTTGGGTAACTGTTTAATTTAACTGGTTAATTATTGAGCATATTTGGTTAATTTACAACAGTTTTTGGTGGTTCTCAGATCATTCGGACGACTTCTAGAAATTTTTGACTGGCATAATATCAGAACACAACCGCTTTTCTTGGGCCTGCAGACCCTGTGTTGAAAACTATTTTCTATTTTTCTCAGGCTGTGATTTACTTACAGTTGTGGAAAAAACGTGTAAATTCACTATATTAGTTGGGGATTGCCCCTACGTCAACCGATCACAAAAATTCATCAAATTTGAACAAAAATAAAATTTTAAATTGGGCTAAAAATTGTTAAAATGAAAATGCCTTACGTAGGGGCCTTTTCGGAAGGCTAGTAAATCATGAAATTCAATGAACGCAGTTATAACTTGTAAAATGAGCGAGCAAAATGGCAAATAAATTTCAACGATTTTTGAAAAAGGGCGTCAAAATCCGGGCTCAGGCTTCTGCTGCTCTCTGGCGGCAGGTAGTGAAAGGACAGCTGCTGGCTCTTATCATGGATGCTCCCCCCCTATACTATCCATGCGTTCTGTCGCTGGAGGTTATTTTCAACGTCCTTGTTCAGAGAGTGAATGCGGTGTTGCAGCACTCCCAAAACGACTTGGCAACGCTGTAACGAGGGGTGGGGAAGCTTTCCTCCAGAATAAGTTCTGAGCTGTTGCCTGTTGCTCAGCCTCCCCTCCTTCCACGTCAAAGCCAACCTCCTCTACTGCTTGGAAGTCAGCTTTGTTTTTTCTTAGTTTTACTCATTTACCATCCGTTTTCACAAGGATGGGTGAAAAAGGTTTGAGACAATAAATACGTAGGTATCTTTACAGTATTATTTGGAGAAAGTGGGGAAGGGAGCCAAAAATGCATCACATTGAGGTTGGATTTTCCCAATTATTTTGAGTAGGTACCTAATTGCCTAATTAAAGCTACACTCAACCATAAACGTTTTTGATTCTTCATAGCTACCTACCTACCTTATCAGTTAACGAATTTTTATCAATTAAATGTTTCATTATACTTATATATAGGAGTGGGAGTAATTATATTAATTCTCTTAATTCTAACAGTATTTAAAACTGGGGAAAAAAGTTTCATAATGTAAAAATTACGCGGATTTCCATTTCATATTCTAGTTGAGTTGTGTGTGGTGGTTGTACAGGAGTGGGGGGTCATTATATTAATTTTCTAATTCTTGCAGTATAAAATCGGGGTAAAAAGTTTTCATTACGTAAAAGTTACGCGGATTTCAATTCCATAGGCTAATCGAGTTACGGTGGTGGTTGGACAGGGGTGGGGGTAAGTAATTATATGAATTCTCAAATTCTAACACGTAAAATCCGGGAAAAATTTGTATGATGTACAAATCATGTGCATTTCAATTAGAATAATAACCTAATTAATACCTAATTAAATTAATAATCTCATTCCTACAGTATAAATTCGGGGGGGAAAGGTTTCATGAAGACAAAATCGTGGGATTTCCATATTTAGGCTTATTTGGTTACTGGTGGTGGATGAAATAGAATGAGGGTATTTATGTCGCACTGCGAGTTCAAAAGGGGCGTTTTCCTAAAGCGCCCCTTGTACTTTTTTTTCTTTCTTAACTACTGTTAGAACCGCAAAACCGAGATCTACATGATAGTACAACAGGCGTTTTGAAAACACCAACTGTCGCCGATAGACAGTATTATAAGCTTCTATGGAATATCGGGAAATAAGGGGAAGTATAAGGTAAGTATAAGGTAAGTAAAAACTTTGATCGCGTTTTTCTCGGAATTTTGAAATATCGTTTAGCGCCCCTTGTGAACTCGCAGTGCGATGTGAACTCCATCTAATTCGTAAATTATTACACAACGGTTCATCTACCAAGAAGGGGCTGGATTTTGTTGATCGGTACTTTTGCAACTTGAACAGCTGTTGAAGTATTATTGATGGGCAAGTTATTACACAACGGTTCATTATACTTGACCACGGAAAACAGTGATCTACGCAGAAGGGGCATCTATTTCACTCCACATCAACAATTTTCCTACAGAACTTCATTATTTGCGTTTCTTTTTGCCGTTTTCGTTACTGTTTGTCATCGACAGAATTATTTTAGCAACATTTAACTCGTGATTTAGGTAGGTACCTAGTAACGAGTACGGGGTTAGGTACTAACCTACGGAGGGTCTGCGATCTACATAACACGTACCTATACATATCTAATAGTACATATTTTATTATATAGACGGGGAGCTGTGACCTGTAACAGAAGGATATTCTGTACAAAATAATGAACCGTTGTGCAGGGATTTGCAGCGTTTTTCACTACCTATTCTGCTCGAACTTGTTGGTTGGGTAGGTACCTACATAATATTATAGGAAAGCCTCGAAAACTTACCTTGTGTGGCGCATCATCAGTCTCTGACCCATGAGTTATTTTGTGAGGTGCTCTTACGTTAGGTAAGTGTTTTAATTTTGAGAGGATTTTTACTGGACATTTAATGGTATGTAAATCAATGTGTGATCAATAAATGTATCGACTGAACACAAAGTAGGTACCTAACTATGTGAGACGCATTTCATAAGAAATGACCTTCCCGCACGAAACAAACAATTTAGGTACTCTCACACAGTGTGCGAAATTTAATTTCATTTTTATGTACACGTGTACTTCACTCAAAATTAAACATGACTTCTCTAAAGATCGATTACACACTGCCTAACTCTTAAGTGTTCTATTTATCGTATTAAAACAGTACTACGACAAATTATCTAACATGATTTCAAATACCTACTTTCAATAATTAAAATACCTTTCACTACCTATTTAGAGTTCAACGATAATAGGAAGAGGATTATTAGGTAGTAACAAATTACTTCTCAAATGTGTTTAACGTTTTATTCAATGACTGAAATTTAAACAGATAAACTAGAACGAGCGACTACTAGTGATTCGACTTGATGGATAAAACGGACGGTAACCCCTATAGGTATGCGGAATAGGATAAAAGTGTGAACCAAAGTACTAACATAATGACAAAATATTACCTATATAAATGACAGAACTACGCTTTGGAACTTGATTATAAATATATCACAATTCATACTTGACACTTTTTCTCGAGTAGTATCTGTTTGGTACAGGATCTGAAGAGCTCTGGATTTGTTCAGATCAGGTAACCTTGAATGGGTTGGATTTTACAGTGATATAAGAAAAAAAACTAGGAGACAGCGAAGGTATTCGTAACACTGCATTAGGTAGTACTCATACGAAGTGTACTTATGTACCTAATCGTAGTCATGATTTACATCATGAAATCGCAATCGCAAAGTATGCTGTATAAAAGTAAATTGCAAAGCCCAAGAATAGTTACACTGCTCAAATTAGTCTGAATCTAGGTAGGTATTCGTAAATCCTTCAAGGTTCATGTTAATTTAAATCGGGGTTCTAACTCGCTTGTTGCTGTATACGACTGGAGTTGCTGGGAACATAATATGATGTCAACTTTGATCGCCTTCCTGAAAAAAACAATACACAATAGTAAATTTAATGTAAATAAAGTTTTCCTACATACTCAGATTTCAGGTAGGGTGCTACCTTCTATATTAATTTATTATAAATCTGTGCTAATCTGGCAAAACGTCCAATACAGCTGATTTTACAGAACAGCATGTCAAAGTTTTTCAGGTCCAGAAAAGCGCATTTAGAACCAGGAAAATGTGATATTACATCGAAACATTTGATTTGCCTCGAATATTAAGTATTACCTGATTTTTTGTCAGTCAAAGAAAGACCATTTGCTGAGAGATATCATTGTTAGGCAGATTCAGGATCGAGTGTTGTTTGGAAATTAACTGAGAACAGAAAATAACATAATCAATAAATTTTGTGTATATACTGATTCCAGCAATGAATTACAAATTTCAATGCCTTAGAAATACTCGAGTAATATCAATCGAGTATCTGCTTGGTATTTTGACTGATTTGATACCATATGCCACGCGTTGGGAATTTACACTATTTCTTACGTTTTTATTGAGGTTTCCTAATTTATAAAACAAACAAAAAACCTGGGAAATTGTCTGACATCACCATAACTTTGTATAATAACACTAGAAGTAGTATCAACAGGTGAATCAAGACAATTGAATGGCACTATCAATGATCAAGATAATTTGCCAAAAACAGGAACCTAATTCGTGTTTTTGGAGACCAAAATTAGTAGAAACCATCAAAAATAGCTATTTCAATTATTGCACATGAAAGAAACAATAAATGATCAGCCAATATTTCTGCGGTATGCCCCAACAATGATATCTCCCACCAAATGGTCTTTCACTTCTTTATATTTCTTTTTCGTATTTTCGTATTTCTTCAGTTTATCTTACCTAACGTTATCTGTAACATTTAGTGCTTTGTTAAATTTAATTTAAATTCAGCTTTCTTTGTAATTTCAAACCTTATTACCGAATTTTCAAAGAAAATAAAGCTATTGCAATGGGTAACATTTTCAGAACATGAATTTTTGAAATATTTTTATAGGCAAATACGGTTCAGAGCATCCTAAGTTCATCCCTAGATGTTAGCAAAAATTTATATATTATGTAGATTTATGTGCCACTCCAGATGATATCTGTCCTTGGGTAGGCACATGGTAAAAATTCCAGATTTCTCCAAAACGTTTGTATTGCCAAACGAAAGGATGAGTTCGAAGATGAGCAATTTTCAAATTCCAAGGGGGTCAAATTGGAGTTGTTAGGGGCCAAATTTCGGTAAAAACGGCTAAAATTGCAAACAATTGCTATAAAATCATTGGAAGTGGTACGGAAGGTTGAGTGAAGACAGAAAAATACCATTTCAGTTGTTTTTCACACAGAATAGGGGTCAGATTTTTATTTGTTGGGGTAAAAAATTGGTATTAATGGTAAAATCAATATTAATTCACCTGACGTTCTGTGGGGTGGTTAATGACGACGGAGGGACTACCTCGACGATAAAACTATTTTTCTCAAAAGCAAGTGGGTCAAATTTGATGTTATTAGGGTCAAACATCGGTAAAAATGGCTAAAATCACGAAAAGTTATATAATCTCAAGAAAACTGGTATGGATTCTCGCTTTATCGTCTTTTTACACAATATCAGGAAAATTTCTTTGAAAATTCGCACTTATAGCCATGCTACATGACAGGATTTTTTTGTGTGCTGAACTGGCAAATAGTGGTAGGTAAGTCCAATACAGATGATTTCACAGGATAGCGTGTCAAAGTTTTGCAAGTCCAGAGAAGCGCATGAAGAATCAGGGGAATGTGATATTACAGCGAAATATTTGATCTGCTTCTAATAATAAGAAGTATTACCTGATTTTTACTCAAAGAAAGACCATTTGGTGGGAGACATCACTGTCTGCCAGACTCCTCTGGATCGGATGTTGTTTGGACATGAACTGAGAACAGAAAATAACATAAAATCAGTAAATTTGGGTATACTGATTGCAATGAATAAGAAATATCAATGAAAACCTTAGAAATACATTTTAATCTATCGAGCATCTGCTTGGTGTTTTGACTGATTTTGACACCATAACATGCCAAGAGTTGGGAATTTACAGTATTTCTTAGGTTTTTATTGAGGTTTCCTAATCTACAAAACCAAAAAACCTTGGAAACACATCCATCTATATTAACCATGGAAACATTCATTTTTTTTAAACTTATTGCATTTCAACTTTGACGTTCACAGTAGGGTAGGTAGCAACCTAAAGATTTTTTTATTCATTGCTGCATCGCAGATTGTATCTGCTTGATATTTTGACTGATTGAATTGAAAGAAACAGTAAATGAACAGCCAACATTTCTGTAGATATGTCCAACGGAATCATAAACCATGTGACAAGGATTCTGCAGCGTTTTGGTTTATTATTCTGTGAATGACACACCTATGTATTCGCTCAGCAAAAAATTATTATAACACCCCCTCAAAATTTTTTCGTTTCCGTTTCAAGGTGCGTAGATTCCAAAAATGCTATGTCCGTCCGCCGTATCACGCATACCTACCGGCTTCATTTTCGGTCTACAAAACTCGCTCTATCGCACACATGCTCCATTTGGGCCCTAGTTGTATCCCGAAACTTGCAGCCCGCTCGGAATATACCCAGGGGTGTTATGAGTGAAAAATGTGCATAAAAATAGGTACTTTTTGTGTTTTAGTAACATGACCTTCTGAGGTATCGTTTTCCATGTTTCGGAGGACGAGAAGACCAAGATGAAGTTCATTTTGACCAAATAGCGGAAAATTGAGGTTCTACCAAATGTTCAGATCCCAAAATTGACTTTTTTATGAATCAAAAACCTGGGAAACCGTCTGAAATCACCATCAATTTGTATAATAACTCTGGAAAAAGTGTCAACACGTGGATCAAGACGACTAAATGGCAGTACATATGATCAAAGATAATTTGAAAAAATAAATAAATAAAATAAAAGAGCGTACCCAATTCGTGTTTCGAGGACCAAAATTGATCAGAAATGGCTATTTCAATTATTTCACATGAAATAAACAATAAATGAACACCGAACTTTCCTGCAGGTAAGTCCAATAGAATAATAAACCCATGTGACAAGGACTGTGCAGCGTTTTGGTTTTCATGTCCAAACACCACCCGATCCAGAGTCTGGCAGACAGTGATGTCTCCCACCAAACGGCCTTTCTTTGACTAACGATCAGGTAATCTTATTATTCGAAGCATCGAATGGATTAAATCAAATAACCTACATGTTGCTGAATGTGGGGTGAAAAAATAGTTCGATGAGGTAGCAACTCAATGAAGGCTTGGTTATCTTCGACAAGTCTGTGTACAAGTGTGCTGCCAAATTAATTATTGGGTCTGGCAAAACATGATACACCTGATTTATCATGTTCTGACAGACCAAGGAAATGTCGAAACCATACCAGTGGAGGCATGCCAACACTGCTAAGTTACTCAACAACTTTTGCCAGACTGCGCTGACCTTACTGCTGATGGCTATTTGTCAAATTTTCCGCTAAATCAACCTTATCATCTTTAGCCCGACCGAAAAACTCACTAATATGGACTCATTCACGAAAAAATGAACTTACCATGTTTTTCCAGACCAGTACAGAAATAAAGTTTTACTACATACTCGTACACCTATTTCGGATAGGGAGGTATCACCCTACCTGTATGTATCTATGTACATTCTTAGTGAGCGGGCATTGCTAGTAATATTATGTTTAGAGGTGTACTGCAAATTATTACTTACACTACTCTTCTTGTTCCTTCTTGGGGATGAAAGGTTATCTGATATAGGAACCTTTTCGAATCAGGTCGACAAGTTCAGGTAAACTTGTGTTGTGATGAAAGGTTTCAAGTTGTGGAACCATCTTCTCTGGCCAGAATTGGTCACCACGTCCTATTTTCACAATGAAAATGTTAGGTTGTTCTTTAGTGTAAACTACAAAGTAGCACAGCTTTCTCCAGTCACTGCAACACAAAATGTAGGTATGAAGTTATGCAGGTACGCACCAACTAATGATTATAGAATGGATTACACAGTTCAGTATATGTATCACAGGTAGGTAGTTACAATCTATCCCAACATTTGTTCAGAGCAATTCCAGCCATGCAGCGTGACCATATCAGTGAACAGTGAAGCTTATGACTTTGATAATAGGTACTACTTTTTCCGCAATAAGAACATTCAGGCCAAATTAAGATTTAAAAAAAATTTTTTTTAAACATGGTTTGGCCTGCCAAACCAAATAAATTTATAGATATATAATACCTCTAATAACCATTCCAATACATAATAATAATAAACCAACTATCAACATGCTCTGAAACGCCCGCGAATGAACAGTTAGCATAAATGCAAGTACCTAGGTTAACTTTTCTGAAGCCTGCGCAACAGTTTCTTCTTCACAAATTTGCAGAAATTAACTTGACGAGAAATAATACCGAAAAAATTTCAATCAAGTACGTATATACCTACTATTAAACACAACAGAGAGGTTAAGTACGTCTGGCACATAAAACGGCCCGTTGATTCTATGAATTTCCGCCTCACGGAAAAACCTAGGTATAAAACCTAATTATTTATGGTTCGATACTAAACTGTTAAACCCACGGATCCCTCAGCCAATCATGAGGTTGTGGACGGAGATTTAGCCGCAGGAGATTTTACAATAACTTTCCAACGAAGGTTTAAATATTTTCGTGGGGTGCTGGGTGACTGAGTTTTACTCCCAAACTACGGAGAACGTACTAATTACGTGACAATCATTAGACTAACACAAAATCTGTATACTACTAATACTACTACTACTACATCTGAAAACTATTTCAATTTGTTGCTCTACACAGAAAACACAATAAGGATTAATTAGGTACCTAAGTATATGTAAATCTGTGGTATCAACTTACTGTTCTGCGCCTCTTTTTGTCGCCTTTGTTACCGATGTTTCTCCTGGTCCACTTCTTCGGCGATGGAGGCATACACTTTGATACACTAGACGGATATCACTACGAATGAACAATAGTATATACTGATAGGTACTAACGTGAATGAAACGCGTGAGAGAAGAAAAAGAACAAAGGAATGAACTAAAATCAACAGAGTTATAATAACCTGTCGAGCTGAAAACGAGGAGATGGCTATGTGAGAGAATGTTATAGTGTCCATGAGGCAATGGAATTGATAACTAAAAACTAACTACGCACTTACAACAACCATCGAAATTCGGCAGGCGCCCCTACCGGCGGGCGCCAAATCTCCAAATCTCGCTGGGAAACTTCCCGCGGAAGCGAAATTCAGCGCACTCTCGTGGTTGGGGGTGCTACTGGCCTTCCCGTCCCGCGCCCCCTTAAAGAGCTTCTCCGCTTCACACCGCTTCTTATAACATTTGGACGCGCCTTTTGGTTTATTATTCTGTGAATAATAAATACACGTATAGGTATATTAGCTCAGCAAATTTTTTTTAGAATACCCCCTCAAAATGTTTTCTTTTACGTTTCAAGGTTCAGAAAACGCAATGTCCGTCCACCGTATCACGAATACCGGCTTCATTTTCGGTCTAAAAATTCGTTCTTTCCCACACATGCTCCATTTGGGCCCTAGTTGTGTCCCGAAACTTTGCAGCCCGATCGGAATATACCCAGGGGTGTTATGGGGGGGAAAACGGATATAAAAGTAGGTACTTTTTGTGTCTGAGCTTTTGAGTTATCGTTTTCCATGTTTTTTAGGACGAGAAGACCGAATATGAAGTCGATTTTGACCTAGTGAGTGGAAAATTTAGGTTCTAACAAAGTTTCAGCCTCAAATTTACGTTACATTTTGGTCTAAAATCGTCGTTTTTCCGTACACAAATGGGGTCCCCATTTGGGAACACATATGGGTCCTAGTTGTGCTCCAAAGCTCGGTAGCCCGATCAGAATACACTCAGGGGTGTTATGGGAGAAAAATGGGTGTATAACTAGGGGTTTTCGAGGTTTTTTGAGCTTTTAGTGAACACCAGCTTGTGATGCATTGTTTTACATGTTTTTTAGGGCGAAAAGACCGAATATGAAGTTGATTTCGACCAAATAGTGAAGAATTGAGGCTGAAGCGAAGGTTCAGCTCCTAAAATTCATTTTTTATGGGAAATTGGCTGAAATCATCATCAATTTGTATAATAACACTGGAAGTAGTATCAACAGGTGAATCAAGACAGTTAAATGGCACTATCAATGTTCAAAGATGATCTGTAAAAAAAGAAAAGAAAAAGAAGGGGCCAAAATTGGTGGAAACCATCAAAAATAGCTATGACAGTTATTGCACATGAATGAAACAATAAATGAAAAGCCAACATTTCTGTAGGTATGTCCAATAGAATAATAAACCCATGTGACAAGGACTTTGCAGCGTTTTTCTGTCTCCAGTCATTTTATACGGCGTTCGAGAATTTCAAAGCAGGTTTTCAGTTAGTTCGCCGACGTCTAGCTGTAACACACGCGAACTTGAATTTGAACCTGTTTTCGAAAATTGTACCTAATCTATTTAGGTTGTTCAATGGATTAGCCGTGATGATGTATGAGTAGGCCAGCCCGCAATGCTACAAGGTATTGAGTTTGCAATTATAGCAAGTTGAAGGGGACTTATCCACAAATACAAACAGGGCACCAAGGTACATTGGAAGTCATTTAATGGTAGATACTTATACAAACTAATCAAAGGCCATATTCAACGGAAGATTATTGGAATTGGTTGGTTATAACGAAAAGTTCGGATTTAACGAACGTTCGGCCGCATTGTGAATGATAAGGAATGGCGAGTGGAGATAGTTGAAGATACTGTTCCTTAGGGGTGTACTTCCTTTTCATTTTTTTTCTTTACTTTAATCTACCAAGACAGCAACAAGGTCACAAACACAACAACAACATTACACAACACACATCAACAAACATTACAACATTATCAAACATTTCAATCGTTATTAATATGACAAGAAAAATCGTATACCGTAGTTGATAACTTATAATCAATTTCGGTCATTTTAAGATGATGAGCATCATGTCGAACCGTTTTTCTTTTTTTTAATCCATTTAAGGGGAAAAGGAAAAAAGAAAGAGGTCATTTTCAGGCACTGGAGATACTCCCACGATTTTTTCTTAATTCTCATTAGGAAAACAGGTATCAAAGACATAACAGCTCCGCATTTCATTATACAACATCAAAAATTAGAAAAAGCATCAGACTGAGGTTCTTGCATGAACCGGCTGTGATGGAACATTAAGAAGTCTCCAGTCGATGTTAACACGGATTTTATTGAAACTTAAGCAGAAGATATAAAAATGAAACAACAAAAACAATAAATTACAACTCAGGAAATAATTATTTTCCATCTATCAACAATATATCAAACAGCTATACAGGTATCTAATAACTGGGTGTATAATGGAATCATTCCACGTTAATATATTATCATCTTCTTCAGCAGTTATCAGCGTCCTTTGCCAACCTTAACCCGTTCCAAAGTATGGGGATACCTATATTTTGGTTTATTATTTTCAATAATGAACCATTGGAATCGAGCATGAAAAAAAAAATTCTTACCCCCCCTCAAAATTTGATGGTTTACGTTTCAAGATATGTAGAACCCAAAACTGCAATAAAAATATTTCTGTCTGTCCGCCGTACGCCGTACGCCGTACGGGCCACTTTTCTTAGTTACCATGAAAGAAAATTGATGAAATTCGGGTTATAGGTTCCGTTCGGGGTCTAGTTGGTCCTCGAAGCTCGACGTTACTGTGAGTCATCTCTAAGGGGTTCAAAATAGGGGTTGAAATTTTCAAAACGCCTATACCATTTTTTTACGTAAATATTTTTACGGTTTTAAATAGTTCTTGAACTTGCGAGTTTTTTAAGACCATCCGGAGCATCGTACGTCCAGCCGTTCGTTCACAGTAAGGCCCCGAAGTTTGCACCCACAGGCATTTTCGACTCCAGTGTGAATGAAATTGTATACAATCCAAACCAAATCTCGTAACCAGAGACGCGCCCACAATAGGAATTTGTGAATACGGCCAATCATTGGTAGGGATCACCTGATTATATTGGCGGAGTATGAAGTCGAGTTGGTTGTTCTGTGATATTATTTAATTTGAAAAATGATGGCTCTATTGGAGTTTGTTGGTAGGTAGTGAAACTTGAACAAACGTTGAAGTATTATTGATGGGTAAATTATTACTACGGTAAATCATTACTCAACGGTAAATTATTACACAACGGTAAATTATACCATCTACGTAGAAGGGGCTGGAGTTTGTTGGTAGGTACTTTTGCAACTTTTTTCACTCCTCATCAACAATTTCTTTTCAGAACTTCATTATGTGTGTTTCTTTTTGTTAGGTACTGTTTGTCATCGGCAGAATTATTTTAGCAACATTTAACTCGTGATTTAGGTAGGTACCTAGTAACGAGTACGGGGTTAGGTACTAACCTACGGAGGGTCTGCGATCTACATAATATGTGTAGAATAGTACATATCATATTATATAGACGGGTTATCTATACATAGAGCTGTGATCTGTAACAGAAGGGTATTCTATACAAAATAATAAACCGTTGTGCAGGGATTTGCAGCGTTTTTTCTCTTGGAAGTCTTAGAAGTGTGGAACTTTCCCTTGCGCATGCTTAACATATGATGAAGAACAACTAATCCTAGCAAACTGATCTAACTAGACATCAACTAGACTAACTTTCCAGACATTAACAAGACCTTAACCTACATATCACAGATTTTTCCAGATAGCTGAGCTATGTTATGTTTCCACAGAGGCGGATTGCATTTCCGTTTTTCGACAAACTTGACAGATTCTACTTCCATCATGAAGCAAAGAAAACCGTAGAGGCGAAAAAACTATTATGTACGCAAACAACATTGATAAGTTGATTTGTTAAAGAAAAAGACTTTAAAAACGCTCCAAATTATTACACAACGGTTTATTATTTACCTGTATAGATGCCCCTTCTGCGTAGATCACTGTTTTCTGTGGTCGATGCCCTCGTGCTGACCCCAGGAAAGCCCTAAATCGAGTACTGGAGCCGGCCCGGGAATTAAAGTTTCATACAAATGCGCGGAATTCAATAATTCAGTCGCTAAATATTTGTAGTTATTCATGAAGCATAAGGTAAATAATAAACTGTTGTCTAATAATTGACAGTTGTGTAATAATAATTTACCTTTGTGTTATAATTGACGGTTGTGTAATAATTTACCCAATAATACTTTTGTTCAAGTTGCAAAAGTACTATCAACCAAATCCGAAAGAAAACGTAAAAAAAGCCATACCCTTCTATTGAAAGTTTTCGAGCGACGGCGTTCTGAAAATTTCAACCCCTATTTTGAACCCCTTAGAGATGACTGACAGTAACGCCGAGCTTCGAGTACCAACTGGACCCCGTTCGGGGCCTATATACCCAATTTTATCAATTTTGGTTCATGATAACTAAGAAAAGTTCGAAGTACGGCACACGGCGGACAGACAGACATTTTTTTATTGCATTTTCGGATCCTACAAACCTTGAAAAACGTAAAACATCAAATTTTGGGGGGGGGGGGGGGTAGAATGTATTTTTTGGTTTATTATTTTCAATAATGAACCATTGGAATCGAGCATGAAAAAAAAAATATCGTACCCCCCCCCCCCCCCAGCACCACAAAATTACGGTTTACGTTTCAAGGTATGTAGAATCCAAAACTGCAATAAAATATTTCTGTCTGTCCGCCGTACGGACTACTTTTCTTAGTTACCATGAAACAAAATTGATGAAATTCCGGTTAAAGGTTCCGTTCGGGGTCTAGTTTGTTGGTCCTCGAAGCTCGGCGTTACTGTCAGTCATCTCTTGAAAATAGGGGTTGAAATTTTCAGAACGCGTAGCTCGAAAACTTCCGATAGAATGTTATGGTTTTTTTTAACGGTATTAAATTTGTCTTGAGCTAAACAATTTTTTGAATCCACCCGGAGCATTTACGTCCAGCCGTTCGTGTGCACCAAAAAGCTTCGTCAACATGATCGTGAATCAAACGGTATAAATCCGGCCTGGATATCATAACTAGGGAGCACCTGATTATAATCAAGGATGGCTGTATGAAGTCGAGTTGTTTGTTCTGCGATATTCTTTCATTTCACAAGTGATGGACTATTGGATTTTGTTGGTAGGTACTTGTGAAACTTGACCAAACGTTGAAGAGTATTATTTGTCGGTAAATTATTACACCACGGTAAATTATTACACAACGGTAAATTATTACACGGTAAATTATTACACCACGGTAAACTGTTACACAACGGTAAATTATTACACAACGGCTCATCTACCCAGAAGGGGCTGGATTTTGTTGATAGGTACTTTTGCAACTTTAACAACCGTTGAAGTAGGTATTATTGATGGGTAAATTATTACACAATGGCAAATTATTACACAACGGAAAATTATTACACAACAGTAAATTATTACACCACGGTAAATTATTAAACAACGGTAAATTATTACACAACGGCTCATCTACCAAGAAGGGGCTGGATTTTGTTGATAGGTACTTTTGCAACTTGAACAACCGTTGAAGTATTATTGATGGGTAAATTATTACACAACGGTTCATTATTCTATCTCCGTGGAAGGGGAACCTATACAGGTAAATTATTACACAACGGTTTAGGTAGGTACCTAGTAACGAGTACGGGGTTAGGTACTAACCTACGGAGGGTCTGCGATCTACATAATATGTATAGACTAGTACATATTATATAGAAGGGTTATCTATACAGAGAGCTGTGATCTGTAACAGAAGGGTACCTATTCTGTACAAAATAATAAACCGTTGTGCAGGGATTTGCAGCGTTTTTAATTCCATTTTCGGATTCTACGTAACTTGAAACGGAAACAATCCAATTGTTTGATGGGGGGGGGGGGGGGGTAGGGGGTAGAGAGGAACATTTACATGCTCGATTCCAAAATTTCATTATTGAAAATAATAAACCACGAAGTGGAATAAAATAGTATTATGCAAAGTGTTGGGATTTTTTTTTTAAATAAAAAAATGTGTGATTTCCAAAATAAGCTTTTCGGCACTTAGATGGTTATTGCATAACACGATCCATATTAGAGGTAAATGGTGATTCGCGGACTTTATAATTTCATGTTTAGCCAGTCATTCTCAGTAAAATCATAAATTTTTTTAAATCCATAAATTATAAATAAATCCATAAATTATACAAATTGCGAGCACATAACATTCAAAGTAACATTGCTGACCTACCTCTGATCCCTAAGTTCCAAGAATATCGTCTTAATTCTGCTGAATACTGGATAGGATTGGTCCTCAAGTAACAGACGCAACTAGGTCAAATAGAATAACAGTTCACTATAAAAGGATTCCAAGGTAAGCGATTCACAGAGAATAGGAGCTCCTCCAATGGGATAAACGATTCAGCCTGTGATTGGTTCTATGTCTCGGAGCCGAAACAGCGATCCCGAAAATAGGAAAATGAGGAAATTACTACATCTAACAACACCTAAGCTCACAAAACTGTTTACAGGTAACCAAGGGATACAACTCGACTGAATAACCAATCGATATTCACGGTCATAGTGTTGTTAATTAGCCTTCCTAGATCCACCCCAACAATATTCCTGTCCGTCCGCCGCACATTTCTTAGTTACCATGAACCAAAATTAATGACATTTGGTGGGTAGTTGGTCCTCCTGGCGTTATCTCCAGAGGGGTGAAAAATAGGTCTTGACCGTGCAAAATCTAGAAAACTAATTGTCGGTTTAACGAAGCTTTTTCTGTTACCTACTTCCAAAATTTACTCCGAATGCCTATCTGTTTCACTCATGATGTGCACCATATTTTTGTTTGCACTGAAGTATAAAATACTTCTTTTTATATTACTCACGTATACATTGTTGTGAATAAATGGCATTTAAATATTTAAAAAAAAAAATACAAAGAATTTCGGTTTTAAACATTTTTTAGTCTATGGGAACATTTTTTTGTCTTTTTTGGTCCATGGGTTACTTGGCTTGGTCTCAAATTAGGCTGCCAATACTGAGCTAAACAAAGTATATCACCAACCTGACCACACCCAGCAAATTGCAGTTTATTTCTATCTTAAGATAGATAGATAGATAGATAACGTGATTCATTAGTACAAAATTATTGTACAGTAAATTTCGAGTCACCAGTTAACAAAAACCACAGTACAGTATAGCCTCAGTGGGCTGTCACAAAGTTGGCAATACCGCTCAAATGCAGGTATTATATCTCAACGACCACACTAGTAATTTGTACAACATATCCACAGAATTCTCTTCATAATTTTTCGTGTTGTTATGGGCCTTTCAAGAATTTCATTTTTACGCATGCTCACGGAAATTGAGATGGGCTCATACAACTACTTACAAATTTGAAAACCCAACTGCGCATGTTGAGTTTTTCCTTTTTTCTCGAATAGCGAACAACTGAAACACCATAACTTTATTATGCGCGAAAAGTGATGATTCGGGGAATTCGTTTTGAATTGTCAAGAAATAGTTGTTGTGCTGAGTAACTCTCAGCCTGACAGCAATCAATGCAGAGTAATAAAATGGAACCCAAACTTCGAAGAGAAACTGAAAATGTGAACCGATACAACGAAAAATTTGCGGCGGGCGAATTCGGATTTTCGTTCAACTCAATTAACCACAAATTTAGAGAACTTTACGTTTTGATGAGAGTTGAAACACATTTATTGTGGCTGATGATACTGATGGCGTCCATATTACATTTATCATGGCTGATGGCCATATTTTCGAGTTGATCATTAACATGCTCCCCTGCGGAGTGAAAGGACCTAAACGAAATAAATAAATGAAATTACTTGATATATAAATTCTCAATTAATTTTATGTCTAAAACTCCCATCTATATCTCCTGATGTTTAGGAAATAACACAGTTCTTGTCTGCCTGTTCGCACCAATTTGTTTAATCTAATACTCCAGAAGCGTGCTCATCAGTAAATCAAACCGATTTATAGGCACTTAGTATGCTCAAAACTTTCTTTGGCTACGTACCTAAGTAATTCATATTGCGTTATTCAACAAGTTTTCCGGTTCAACAGGTTTCCCGTTAACGTCACATCGACACCTTGTGAATATCGTAGATATTCAGTGAGCTTGAATCAAGCAAAACAACATGGAAGCTCAATGGTGACAGGTTGGTAGCAGTGAAAAATGAGATGAATCAAATTTTTAACACGTCCAAAAACGTCTGCCAATTCGAGTAGGCAGTACAGCTTACTCACTTGAATCACATGAACGTATAGAATAGTTGGGTAGCTCGCTTTGATACGGAACCATCTGCGATCCAACTCGCGTGTACCCTGAAAATTTCAGTTTTCTACGACTATTTTTCGCGTAGCTAGAAACGGTTACAAGGAAACGGGCAACATTTCATGTTCGCGCATGCGCAGACGAAAGAAATTCTTATGGAACTATCAAAGAATTATTCTTGATCGGCCCTCCAAACCTGAGCTCATTTCAACGATATTTAAAGTAGTTACGAGCGTTTCAAGTATTTCACGTTTGCGCATGCGCAGAAGAAACGATTTCCATGAAACGGGACCATTTGCGATCCAACCCGCGTGTACCCTCAGAATTTCAGCTCTGTACGACTGTTTTTCGCGTAGTTAGAAGTGTTACAAGTAAATGGTCAACGTTCCATGTTCGCGCATGCGCAGACGAAAGTTACAGTACGATTCCAATGATGCATTTGGGACTATCAAAGTATTATTCCTGATCCACCTTACAAGTTTGAACTCGTTTCAACGATATTTAGGGTAGTTATGAGCGTTTCAAGTATTTTAAATTTGCGCATGCGCAGCCTGAAGCTACCGTACTTTTTCAATGATTTTGGTATGGGACCATCTGTGACCCAACCCGCACCTACCCTCCAAATTCCAGCCCATTTTGACCATTATTTCGGGTAGTTATGGGCGCTACAAGGAATTACCACACAAGACAGACATCGAGGAAATGTTCCTCGATTCATTATGGAAGACATGAATTTTTTTTACTCAATCACGAATCCAAGGCTTCCCTACCTTCGGTAGTGTGGAAGCAAAAAACTACAGAAATCCTTACGGCCAAGATCGGCAAAAATTATTTATATTAATTCCGAGGAGCTTTAGGATATGAAATATCGTTAAAATGAATGCTAAGGGTAAATAAAATCAGAATGGAATGAAAGCTGAGCAGGCAGGTCTTCTGTAGTCAAGAACTGTCATTTTTCAATACAGGAAGTTATTTCTTCCATCCTATAAAAAGCTTCGGGAGGCTGATGATTTTATCGGTTCATCGGATATTCAGGGGACGACAGAAGACTAATGAATTCAACTGAGACCAAACTGCGGGTGGTTTTCCTTGTGGTGAGGCCAAGGCTGCTGCCCAGCCGGTCAGGTTTGCAGAGAAGGACATCTTCAAGTGTCAACTGCAAGAAGTAGGTGCCAGACACCCGACCAGGCGCATGCGTTTGAACCTTGTGCACATCAGATATCTTTCTGCGGGTTTCACTCATCGCAGGTTTTCGATTTGTCCTGATGATCTTGACTTTTCGAGGATATCTCAACCGATTTAGCCTAAATCGTCCTTCCACGCAAATTTTGGTCGCAGTTGTGCTCCAAAGCTCGGCTGCCCGATCGGAATACACCCAGGGGTGTTATGGGAGAAAAATGGGTGTAAAAATAGGGGTTTTCGAGGTATTTTTGAGGGTTTAGTGAACTTGGGCTTGTGGGATGTCGTTTTCCGTTTTTTTTAAGGGCGAGGAGACCAAATATGAAGTTGATTTTGACCAAAGAGTGAAGGATTGAGATTCTGTCACAGTTTTAACTCTCGAATCTCAATATTTATGGGTCAAAAACCTGTTAAAATGGCTGTAATCACCAGAAATTTGTATAATAACACAGGAGGTAGTATTAACAGGTGAATCAAGACAATTCAATGACAACTTTCAATCGAAACTAATTTTTTCAGAAATATTGACCTAATATTCGTCTTTAAAACCGTCAAATTTAATATCTTTGTGGGTATCCACAAAGGTTCTTGTGGATCAAGAACCCCTTTGAGGAGTCTTTAAAAGTCAAGAACCTTTGTGGAGTCTTTAAACTTTGAAAAATATATCTTGTGGAATATTTAAAACCGTCAAATATATCTTTGTGGGTATCCACATTAGGTTCTTGGGTACCCTAAGACGCGAGCTCCGCAAGATTACTGAAAAATAATTTATACTTTAGTTATTAGCTACTACATAATTATCTATAAACATAATGAATGAGCGTAGAATGAGCTAACTACTGGAGCAATAAATTTATAATAAATTTATTTTATTTTGTTTTATTTTAGTTTAGTTTATAAATGTTTACTTATAAATGGGGAAAAATTACAATTTTTTTATAATTTTTCAAAATGTTTCATAATTTATAATAAATTTTTTTTAAATAAGTAAGAGCTACCAGACTGACTTTATTGATTCACCAACTTTCTGAATTCTACTTGGAGGGAAAAAGACTCCTAACGTCATCTTGTTCGTCGTGGTGTGACTAATAAACGTTTTAATTTAATTTATATATGGTTTCGTGGGCCAAATACTTAGGAGAATAACATAGATTTCGCGCCTATTTGAACTAGACTGCATCTTAGTTGGTCAATCACGTATCCAGGGGGGCTACAGATTTCCCCTTCTTCGAGTGTCGACTAACAGGAATTTGGAGTTCAACGGAAATAAAAACTACCGATTTTTGTAAACATATAATATATTAACAAATTGAACACAAATAAACCAGGCACAGAGGTCATGTTCTTGACACTTCGTGATCAACTCAGACTGGAACTGAAAACGGACGGGCGGTTTTAGAAATACCTACCTACTAATTAGGGATGAGATGACTTGCCCAACATCAGAATCTAAATCCCATCAAGATAAGCAGTTCGGTAATAAGAAGTTTCAGACATGGCGGGAAAGAAATTAAGAAGAAGAAGAAGAAAAAGAGACCAAGACCTTCTTCTGATGATGATTCACCTGCATCAGCAACGCCACCACCATTAAGAAGTGTTCAGAACACTATGATAATCACTACCTCATCAGAAAATGGAAGGAATAACGAGCAAGACGCATAAAATGAAATAGATAACCAAGAATTGTCTGCTCACTTTGGAGAAATCACCAACGTTACCTACTCATCAATTTCGAGAACGTGCAATTACATCCAAACACAAAGAATTTCATATTCACCAAGAGGATTCTGTCTTGGCGTCTCTCTCCAACGGAAACAACCAGTACCACCAGGGAGTCAGTCCAGTCAAATGTGTGAATGGTGAAAATGTGGACATGGTGAATCATGAACATTTAGGAAGTATTGAAAAATGAGTTTTTATTTGTTAAATGTTAAGAAAAATCATTCCTTGATTTGCTCCTATTCCAGCTGTAAATCTTTTTCGTGAATAAGCTTCGTTGACTTTCCCTTGATTTAAAGCATGCCTAAGGGGAGTCAGTAGGTAGGTACCTACCTAAAAACTCGAAAAAATCGATTATTCATTTTGTGCCCCAATGGAATCTCCATTCACTTCTGAATATTTTGGTATATAGCATTCAAAAGTTATGTAAAGGAAGGTGTCGCAAATGATGTTGGAAGTGCGCGACGATCGACGTCCGGTGCGGTTAAGGCGCTAGGCGCTAGTATGTACTGGGCACGCACTTCTCAGCGCACTTAGGCCCCGCAACTCAGAAGAACTTCGCCCAAGCTGTTTTTCCGCTATGCCATGTGATTTATAGGTCTTTATGATAAAGAAAAATTATTACATCAACCCACTAGCGAAATAAAGTGGAGTATTATGTACAGTCAACAGTGTACAGACAATGAAGACATGCTTCATGCTACTACTTTAGGTACTAAGACTAGACAGTAAAACATGCTACACAGTTTTTTCGTCATTATTTACTGGTTGTAAAGGAAAATAAACTCATGCAACACAATACCACTAGACGTCAAATCAGGAAATAACTCGAGCTAAAGAAAATACATAGTTCACATTCATGCAATCATGATCAAAATCCGCCGTGAACCCTCAAAATGCCGGTAAAACCTTCACAAAAACGAGTATAACACCACTGTTCCCTCTTTCCCATCACAGAGTAGTAATATGTGGAAGTTTTTATCGTCTAATACCATGACTGGGCATGCACGTCGCTTGGCAACATGGAATATTGTATCCTAACAAATAAACGCTTTTTTTCTCCAAACAACGTTCTTTGACCTTTCGGTACATGGATCTCGGGATCTATAGTATAGTACCTACTAGTAGCTATCGAAGTTCTGTTTTTTTTCTCACTGCACGGGACATCCGGGCCTGCATGTGGAACCAAAAAAATAAATAATATTTCGGTTACAAGAATCAGGACAGCTCAATGTGTATGTTCTAAAGAGGGGTGTCAAGCGCCTGTGCAACGCACGGATGTTTGAATGGTTTTTCCATTATATTTTTGGTTCCAGTGAATATTGGAGAGCGACTGAACAAAATAAAAAACGCTGCAAATCCCTGCACAGCGGTTTATTATTTTGTATAGAATACCCTCCTGTTACAGATCACAGCTCTCTGTATAGATAACCCGTCTATATAATACAATATGTACTTAGTCTATACATACCTATTATGTAGATCGCAGACCCTCCGTAGGTTAGTACCTAACTCCATACTCGTTACTAGCTACCTACCAAAATCACGAGTTAAATGTTGCTAAAATAATTCTGTCGATGACAAACAGTAACTAAAACAGCAAAAAGAAACGCAAATAATGAAGTTCTGAAGGAAAATTGTTGATGTGGAATGAAATAGATGCCCCTTCTGCGTACATCACTGTTTTCTGTGGTCAATACCTACCTTCGTGATCAAGTATAATGAACCGATGTGTAATAACTTGTCCATCAATAATACTAATAACGGTTGGTCAAGTTGCAAAAGTACCGATCAACAAAATCCAGCCCCTTCTTGGTTGATGAACCGTTTTGTAATAATTTACCGTTGTGTAATAATTTACCACTGTGTAATAATTTACCCATCAACAATACTTCAACGTTTGTTCAAGTTGCAAAAGTACCGATCAACAAAACCCAGCCCCTTCTTGGTAGATGAACCGTTGTGTAATAATTTACCGTAGTTTAATAATTTACCGCTGTGTAATAATTTTCCGTTTTGTAATAATTTACCATTGTGTATTAATTTACCCATCAATAACACTTCAACGTTTGCTCAAGTTTCTACCTACAAAATCCAATAGTCCATCACTTGTCAAATGAAATAATATCGCAGAACAACCAACTCGACTTCATACAGCCATCCTTGATTATAATCATGTGCTCCCTAGTGATGATTATCTGTGCCTGATTTATACGGTTTGATTCACGATCGTGTTGACGAAGCTTTTTGGTGCACACTCGTGCACACTCGTGGGCTGGTCGTACAATGCTCCGGGTGGTCTCAAAAAATTGTTTAGCTCAAGACAAATTTAATAACGTAAAAAAAACCATACCCTTCTATCGAATGTTTTCGAGCTACTGCGTTCTTAAAATTTCAACCCCTATTTTGGAACCCCTTAGAGATGACTGACAGTAGTGTCGAGCTTCGAGGACCAACTAGACCCCGAACGGAACCTATAACCCGAATTTCATCAATTTTTTTTCATGATAACTAAGAAAAGTGGCCAGTACGGCGTACGGCGGACGGCGGACAGACAGAAATTTTTTTATTGCAGTTTTGGATTCTACATAATACCTTGAAACGTAAACCATCAAATTTTGAGGGGGGTTAAAATTTTCTTTTTCATGCTCGATTCCGTTGGTTCATTATTGAAAATAATAAACCAAAATTATTACATCAACCCACTAGCGAAATACAGTGGGGTATTGCGTGCAGTTCACTCTATGCTACCAGTAAGTATACTTACCTCCCTATTTTTATGGAAATACCTTCCTCATGGCTCGAATAATGCAGACATGCTTCATGCTACTACAGTAGGTACTAAGAATAGACAGTAAAACATGCTACACAGATTGTTCGTCATTATTTACTGGTTGTAAAGGAAAATAAAATCATGTAACACAATAACACTGGAATCAGGAAATAACTAGAAGTATAGAATATCCATAGTTTACATGATCAAAATCCGCCATGAACCCTCAAAATGCCGGTAAAACCTTCACAAAAACGAGTATAACATCACTGCTACCTCTTTCCCATCAAAGAGTAGTAATATGCGGAAGTATTCATCGTCTAATACCATGACTGGGCATGCACGTCGCTTGGCAACATGGAATATTGTATCCTAACAAATAAACGCTTTTTTCTCCAAACAACGTTCTTTGTCCTTTCGGTACATGGATCTCGGGATCTATAGTATAGTAGCTGTCGAAGTTATGTTTTTTTCTCACTGCACGGGACATCCGGGCCTGCATGTGGAACCAAGAAAACAAATAATATGTCGGTTACAAGAATCAGGAGAGCTCAATATGTATGTTCTAAAAAGGGGTGTCAAGCGCCTGTGCAACGCACGGATGTTTAAATGGTTTTACCATTATATTTTTGGTTCTAGTGAATATTGGAGAGCGACTGAACAAAATAAAAAAAAAAACCTCAGTCATGCAGCATGGCTATAAGAGCGAATTTTCGAAGTTTTCGGCATCTTCCTCCTCCGCCTAAAATTTTCTGAAAATTAATTTTCGGCCAATGTTTTCCCAATTTGATACCATACAAAATTAAAACAGGAGTAGTTTTACGCAAAGTAAAATTTGGGGTGGAAGGAGGGGGAGGGGGAAATCAAAAATGTTTTGAATACCAGAAGAGTAGGTATTGGGTACGTAACAAATTTTTTGTTCCATTTTTTGCCGAGTAACACCTCGGTTTGTAGATTTTCCAACGCTGAACACGATGGTGAAGTCAGAATTGCGATATCCCATTCCGTTATCAGATTAGAGCAGACGAACCAGGAAGAACATCTCAAGAAATAACCACGTTCCTTCATCTTCAAAGTGCTCCAGTTTGAGAACGGAATGAGATATCGCGATTCTGATTTCACCATCGTGTTCAGCGTACAAAAACCTTTAAAATGAGGTGTCACTTGTCAGACTTTTTCATTTTGGGAATTTATGGGTAATTTCCCCCCCCTAAAACTCCCCAAAACTCCCCCTTAGGGTGACCCGATTCTGCCCATCTTCGAACTTAGCCTGTCGATTGCCAAGACAGATTTTTCGTGGAAA
This sequence comes from Leptopterna dolabrata, assembly GCA_954871275.1. Classification (NCBI taxonomy): domain Eukaryota; kingdom Metazoa; phylum Arthropoda; class Insecta; order Hemiptera; family Miridae; genus Leptopterna; species Leptopterna dolabrata. The sequence goes on along the minus strand of OX940989.1, from coordinate 1,640,530 downwards.
TTTGAACTTTTTATCTCAATTCTTTCGAGAGTTATCGTCTGGAATGACACATACATATATAAATATATATATAAATATATAAATATATAAATATATATATAAATATATATATATATATATACATATAATTTTTGGTGTCTTTCGGCAGGGAATTCAGGATGGTCTGAAACGGATTTTGGTATAAAAATCTTTCGGAAATTCGAGTTTTAAAAATTTTGGACCGAGAACAATAGCTTCCTTTTCTTCGAAAATTCGCTAATAACTATGAAAATCGGTCCATTAGGGGCTTGGCAACGTGTACCGAAAAAACCCAAATTACTACTAAGTACGGACTCCTTGATTTGTTCCTATTCCAGCTGTAACTGTTTTTCGTGAACAAGCTTCGTTGACTTTCTCTTGATTTAAAGCAGGCATAAGTCGAACCATAAAATCGGGTGGTATCAAATAAGCATCATACCTACTTACATAAAATAAGTAGGCATGTAATTTTTTGAACTGACAAATATTGTACAATTACGACCAGTACTGATTCAGGTAAGTTGCCACTACTAATGTTTTTGAAATTGTCGGGTAGCCAGAATTGAGACAAAATGGAAATTTGGGGATACATCAATAGCAAATAGGTAAACAAATCAAAAACGCTGCGAAGTCCTTGTTTATTATTCTGGTTTTAATAAACCCATGATTATTAAATTATGTTGATTAAATTCAAATTAACCCGTGTTTATTGAATTAATGGGTATAGAAATGTTGGCTGTTTATGTACTGTTCCTTTCATGTGCAATAATTTATTGAAATAACTATAATATTTTATGGTTTCCACAAATTTTGTATTTAGTTGTCTTGAGTCACCTGCTGATACTACTTTTAGTGTTATTATACGAATTTATGGTGATTTCAGACAATTTCCAAGGTTTTTAGCTCATAAAAATGAATTTTGGGAGCTGAACCTTCGTTACAACCTCAATTCTCCACTCTCTGATCAAAATCTTCATATTCGGTATTCACGCCCTAAAAAATATGGAATACGATAACTCCAGGTCATGTTCACTAAAACCTCAAAAAACCCTATTTTCACACCCATTTTTCACCCATGCCGGCACCCCCCCCCCCCCCCCCCGCCCACGTATTTTCCGATCTGGCTGCCTCGCTGCGGAGCACAGCTAGGACCCAAACGGAGCTTGTGTACGGAAGAAAGACAGGCCAAAGTTTAACGTAAATTTATGGCTGAAACCTTGTGATAACCTCAATTCTTCTCTCTTTGGTCAAAATCTACTTCATATTCGGTCTCCTCGCCCTAAAAAACACGGAAAACGATACCTCACAAGCTCATGTTACTGAAACAGAAAAAACCCCTATTTTTACGCCCATTTTTCACCCATAACTCCCCTGGGTGTATTCTGATCGGGCTGCAAAGTTTAGGGACACAACTAGGGCCCAAATGGAGCCTGTGTGCGAAAGAACAACTTGAAACGTAAAAGAAAAATTTTTGGGGGGTGCTATGAACATTTTTTAATGTTAAATTATTTTATGTTTTCAAGGAGACCCGTGGTTTTTTGTCGAGAAAACAAATTAAAACAATTTACTATGGTTTGGCTTTTTCAATAATTAAGTATGGTATTATTCTTTGAGGTAGCGCTAACAAATCGTATGTTAAAAAAGTCCAGGTAATGCAGAATCGCCTTTTGAAAATCATTCTCAATAAAAATCCCACTTCCCTTCTTTATAAGCAATTTGATGTGAAAAATATCACCCAAATGTACCTTTTTCAGTCCTGTGTTCATGTGTTTTGTTGTGGCATTAAGGATGAGCATTCATCTGTTGCTGTTGGCACACGTAACTTCAATTCCTCCCATTATCCTTCTCCCCAAAGTTAATTCCGAATTTTATAGATGGAATGCTTATGTTAAGGCACTTAGATTTTGGTTTGAAAATGGCATTATTGGGTTATTTTCTTTCCCTGTCATATTTTCTTCGCTTTTTATTTTTCTTTCCCTTTTTTTTCTTTTCCTATCAAGGCCCTTCTGGTCATTTATCTTTTTTTTTACAAATTAATGTTCATTTTGTGTTATTGCATTTTTGGCTTCATGTATATTTCGTTGTATGTGCACGAGGTGGGACTATTTGATGTCCTATGCACAATAATAAAATAAATAAATAATAAATAATTTTTCATCCTTTAAAAAGAAATTGAGTGTTTATTTGTAAGCCTGATTTTGTTTTTCTTGTTCTATTGTTGCGTTTATTCATATACCTAACTTCATCTTTGTTTGTAGTTTCATGATTTATTTCGTTTCTTCATATTTATTGGCACTTTGTTCAGATTTTCATATTATTTTGTGATTATTTAGAGCTCCACCGAATAGCACAAGATCTTCCGAACTTATTCTTTGGTGGGCAATTTTTGTAATTAAAATGTCTCCCAAATTCGGCTTTTTTTTTTAGTATTTTTACTTATGTTGTATATTTCTCTCCATTATGTATTTATGATATATTGCCAGTAAATGAAAAAATAAATAAATAAATTTTCTGCTGAGCGAATACATAGGTAAGTGTATTATTCACAGAATAACAAACCAAAAGATTCGTGCTTTAGAAGGCTGGAATTCTAAAAGCAGTTTTCAGTCGACGTTATCGTACCTCCTACCGATGTTTTCGAGGGTCTAATGGATAACACCGCTGGTTATCCGGTAAAATATCAAACCTTATCGGAAACGCGGATCTTTCTCGCTTCGTCCTGGCCGTAAGAGTTGTCCTAGAACAGTCCTTGGACGTCGAACTGGGTTTCATAATCCTTTCGAGGTCGCCAGAAAGCAGTCGGATTTCCGGACGGACGCATCCCTGACGGGCGATGTCCGCAATCTTCCGCCGGTGTTTCCAAAAGATGTCTCCGGAGAATGATAAGCAATTGCGGGATCCGTAATTCTACCTATGACATCGCCTTGAAACTGGTAGGTGTAGAAACAGTAGGTAAAAGTAGGTGGTTTAATCGGTTAAAAAAAAAACAGATATCCATAACAATGTATAAATTACGAGCTAGATTACCCGGGCGTTCCATCAGTGCGGATTTTGATAACATCAAAAACCTCCTAATGGGACTGGGATCTACTACAGTGGTAGGTATCTATCAAATAATATCTGTGACTGTTATTATTGAGATAATGTTTAGGTAGATAGGTAGGTACCTACTGCATTACAAAACGTTGCAAAGTCCTTGACACACGGGTTTATTATTCTATCGGACATACATACCTACAGAAATGTTGGCTGTTCATTTATTGGTTCTTTCATGTGCAATTATTGAAATGGCTTTTTTTTAGGGTTCCACCAATTTTGGGCTCCCAAAAACACGAATTAGGCTCGGTTTTTTTTTAAACAGATTATTTTTGATGGTTGATAGAACCATTTAAATTGTCTATATTCACCTGTTGATACTACTTCTAGTGTTATTATACAAACGTATGGTGATTTCAGACAATTTCCCCGGTTTTTTGACTAATAAAAAATGAATTTCGGGAGCTTAACCTTCGTTACAACTTCAATTCTTCACTCTTTGGTCAAAATCAACCTAATATTCGGTCTTCTCGCCCTAAAAAGAAGCTCATGTTCACTAAAACCTCTAAAATCCCTCGAAAACCCCTGTTTTTACATCCGTTTTTCTCCCATTACACCCCTAGGTGTATACCGATCGGGCTGCCGTGTTTCGGAGCACAATTAGGACCCATATGGGGACCCAAACTGTGTTCGAAAGAACGACAATTTTAGACCAAAATTTAACGTAAATTTAAGGCTAAAACATCGTAGGAACCTCAATTTTCCACTCTACGGTCAAAATCAACTTCATATTCGGTCTTTTCGTCCCAAAAACATGGAAAACGATTCCTCAAAAGCTGATGTTACTAGCATGTTACTAAAACACAAAAAGTAACTATTTTTACTCACAACACTCCTGCGTATATTCCGATCTGGCTGCAAAGTTTCGATATACAACTAGAACCCAAATGGAGCATGTGTGCGAAAGAAGTGCGAAAGAACGAATTTTTTAGATAAAATATGAAGCCGGTATTCGTGATACGGCGGACGGACATTGCATTTTTGGAATCTACGCACCTTGAAACGTAAAAGAGAAAATTTTGAGGGGGTGTTATAAAAACTTTTTGCTGAGCGATTACATAGGTGCATTATTCACAGAATAATAAACCAAAAGTGGTATTTTGCTTAACTATAATGAATATTACTATTGTTTTGATAAAGGCCCTGCTGATCATAGGAAACAACGACAAGAAACGCTTGCGTACAAGTCCGCAACACAGTGGGACATTTTCATGTTGTATCGCAAGCTTTATCTTGACAGTAGGTAGGTAACTTAGAATCATTCTCGCTTGTTCTTTCTTCATCATCAGAAAATAAATTTTTATTATCATCATTTATGTAGGCTGGGGCCACAAACTGTTCATGAAAACATCGCTGGTCTACGTTGACTGATGAAGGGTTGTCAGAAAATAAATTGTAACGATATTCTCGGATGTCGATCGCGTTTGTAGGAATCGTTTATACTGGTTTATTTTTCAGTAATGAACCTTTGCAATCGAACATGGGGAAAAACAAAAATCTAACCCCCCCCCCTTCAAGGTAACCTATGTAGAATCCGAAAATGCGATAAAAAAATGTCTGTCCGTCCGCCATACGCCGTACTCAGCACTTTTCTTAGTTACCATGAACCAAAATTGACGAAATTCGGGTTATAGGTCCGATTTGGGGTGATTATATTCACCGAGTAAGAAGTCGAGTTGGTTGTTCTGTGATATTATTTCATTAGAAAAACGCTGCAAAGACCTTCTCACATGGGTTAATATTCTATTAGACATACGTACAGAAATGTTGGCTGTTCATTTTTGTTTGTTTCATGTGCAATAACTGAAATAGCTATTTCTGATGGTTTCCACCAATTTTTGCCCCCAAAACACGAATTAGGTACGATTTTTTTTTTTTCAAATTACCTATCTTTGATCATTGGTAGTGCCATTTAATGGTCTTGATCCACGTGTTGACACTTTTTCTAGTGTTATTATACAAATTGATGGTGATTTCAGACGATTTTCCAGGTTTTTGACTCATAAAAAATCAATTTTGGGAGCCGAACATTTGGTAGAACCTCAATTTTCCACTCTTTGGTCAAAATCGGCTATATTCGATCTTCTCGCCCCAAAAACATGGAAAACGATTCCTCAAAAGCTCATGTTACTAACATGTTACTAAAACACAAAAAGTACCTATTTTTATACACATTTTCACTCAATAATGATTAGCTGATCTAATCTTTAAAATTAACGCTGCAAATTATCACACAACGGTTTATTATTTACCTGTATATGTGCTCCTTCTGCGTAGATCACTGTTTTCTGTGGCTAATACCCACCCTCGAGCTCCCCCCAGGAAAGCCCTAAATCGCGTATTGAAACTGGTCCTGGATTTGCAATTATTCATGAAGCATAAGACAAATGATAAACCGTTGTGTAACAACTTAACTGTATAGGTACCCCTTCTACGTAGATATTATAATAAACCATTGTGTAATAATTTACCCAGTAATACTTCAACGTTTCTTCAAGTTGCAAAAGTACCTATCAACAAACTCCAGCCCCTTCTACCTATATGGTATAATCAACTGTTGTGTAATAATTTACCGTTGTGTAATAATTTACCATTGTATAATAATTTACCCATCAATAATACTTCAACGTTTGTTCAAGTTTCACTGCCTACCAACGAAATCCAAAAGAGAGATTTATCAAATGAAATGATATTTCAGAACAACCTTCTCGACTTCATACTTGGTGAATGTGATCAGGTGCTCCCTAGCAATGATTATCTCGGGCCAATTCCCGATTGTTGCCGCGTCCCTAGCGATGATATCTGGGCTGAATTTATACCATTTCATTCACCCCCCCCCCCCCCCCCCCTGTTGAAGAAGCCTGTCGGTGCAAACTTCTGGGCCTTACTTGAACGAACTCCTGGGTACTGTTTATAATTTGGTAAATTCTCTCATCAACGAATTTGTCCTTATTTGTCTCATTATTATTTCTATCTGAATCGAATAAGAAAGAAAGAAGCGCACTGATGGTTGGTTACAAAATGCAGTGCTTACAATAATACATTTTCCGTCAGTGCAGTTAACAAGAAAATACAGTCAAAAACTGTGTGAAGAGCTGTCAATACCAAGAGCCTGTCATAGTTTCTATGAAAATCTACCACACTCCTCGTGTCGGGGAATCTCTCCCGGAACCGGATACGTGACGCACGTGACTCATAATGAAAAAGATTAAGGAATAGGCTTAATTTACAAGTTTTTGTGACTACGTTTTAGTTGTCCGTGATTTTTTTTGCAATAAAAAAAATTAAAAGATAACTGCTCTTAGCAGATAAACACAAAATCACTCCATTATTTTATCCATCCATCCAGGAATACTTTACTACGCTAAAATTATTGGTTGGTGTAAAATGTCAAAATGACAGACTTTTAGGCTTTACTTATTAATTGCTATGAAATTTTAACGCCGGGGGTCATGTGAAAAAAATGTCCTGTCACAATATCCTGTCACAAAAACGCGTCACGCAAAGAGGAATGTGATGAAGATGAGCACAAAGAGGAATGTGATAAAGATGAGCACAAAGAGGAATGTGATAAAGAATTACCAACGTTATCTTTGTTACCTATGAATAACTAGTTACCTACATTTCATGGTAACGGGCGCCGCTTGGCATTTTGGTTTATTATTTTCAATAATGAACCATTGGAATCGAGCATGAAAAAAAAAATTCTTACCCCCCCTCAAAATTTGATGGTTTACGTTTCAAGGTATGTAGAATCCAAAACTGCAATAAAAATATTTCTGTCTGTCCGCCGTACGCCGCACGCCCTACGGGCCACTTTTCTTAGTTACCATGAAAAAAAATTGATGAAATTCGGGTTATAGGTTCCGTTCGGCGTCTAGTTGGTCCTCGAAGCTCGACGTTACTGTGAGTCATCTCTAAGGGGTTCAAAAATAGGGGTTGAAATTTTCAAAACGCCTACACCATTTTTTTACGTAAATATTTTTACGGTTTTAAATAGTTCTTGAACTTGCGAGTTTTTTAAGTCCATCCGGAGCATCGTACGTCCAGCCGTTCGTTCACAGTAAGGCCCCGAAGTTTGCACCGACAGGCATTTTCGACTCCAGTGTGAATGAAATTGTATACAATCCAAACCAAATCTCGTAACCAGAGACGCGCCCACAATAGGAATTTGTGAATACGGCCAATCATTGGTAGGGATCACCTGATTATATTGGCGGAGTATGAAGTCGAGTTGGTTGTTCTGTGATATTATTTAATTTGAAAAATGATGGCTCTATTGGAGTTTGTTGGTAGGTAGTGAAACTTGAACAAACGTTGAAGTATTATTGATGGGTAAATTATTACTACGGTAAATCATTACTCAACGGTAAATTATTACACAACGGTTCATTATACCATCTACGTAGAAGGGGCTGGAGTTTGTTGGTAGGTACTTTTGCAACTTTTTTCACTCCTCATCAACAATTTCTTTTCAGAACTTCATTATGTGTGTTTCTTTTTGTTAGGTACTGTTTGTCATCGGCAGAATTATTTTAGCAACATTTAACTCGTGATTTAGGTAGGTACCTAGTAACGAGTACGGGGTTAGGTACTAACCTACGGAGGGTCTGCGATCTACATAATATGTATATAATAGAATAGTACATATCATATTATATAGAAGGGTTATCTATACATAGAGCTGTGATCTATGAAAATCTACCACACTCCTCGTGTCGGGGAATCTCTCCCGGAACCGGATACGTGACGCACGTGACTCATAATGAAAAAGATTAAGGAATAGGCTTAATTTACAAGTTTTTGTGACTACGTTTTAGTTGTCCGTGATTTTTTTTGCAATAAAAAAAATTAAAAGATAACTGCTCTTAGCAGATAAACACAAAATCACTCCATTATTTTATCCATCCATCCAGGAATACTTTACTACGCTAAAATTATTGGTTGGTGTAAAATGTCAAAATGACAGACTTTTAGGCTTTACTTATTAATTGCTATGAAATTTTAACGCCGGGGGTCATGTGAAAAAAATGTCCTGTCACAATATCCTGTCACAAAAACGCGTCACGCAAAGAGGAATGTGATGAAGATGAGCACAAAGAGGAATGTGATAAAGATGAGCACAAAGAGGAATGTGATAAAGAATTACCAACGTTATCTTTGTTACCTATGAATAACTAGTTACCTACATTTCATGGTAACGGGCGCCGCTTGGCATTTTGGTTTATTATTTTCAATAATGAACCATTGGAATCGAGCATGAAAAAAAAAATTCTTACCCCCCCTCAAAATTTGATGGTTTACGTTTCAAGGTATGTAGAATCCAAAACTGCAATAAAAATATTTCTGTCTGTCCGCCGTACGCCGCACGCCCTACGGGCCACTTTTCTTAGTTACCATGAAAAAAAATTGATGAAATTCGGGTTATAGGTTCCGTTCGGCGTCTAGTTGGTCCTCGAAGCTCGACGTTACTGTGAGTCATCTCTAAGGGGTTCAAAAATAGGGGTTGAAATTTTCAAAACGCCTACACCATTTTTTTACGTAAATATTTTTACGGTTTTAAATAGTTCTTGAACTTGCGAGTTTTTTAAGTCCATCCGGAGCATCGTACGTCCAGCCGTTCGTTCACAGTAAGGCCCCGAAGTTTGCACCGACAGGCATTTTCGACTCCAGTGTGAATGAAATTGTATACAATCCAAACCAAATCTCGTAACCAGAGACGCGCCCACAATAGGAATTTGTGAATACGGCCAATCATTGGTAGGGATCACCTGATTATATTGGCGGAGTATGAAGTCGAGTTGGTTGTTCTGTGATATTATTTAATTTGAAAAATGATGGCTCTATTGGAGTTTGTTGGTAGGTAGTGAAACTTGAACAAACGTTGAAGTATTATTGATGGGTAAATTATTACTACGGTAAATCATTACTCAACGGTAAATTATTACACAACGGTTCATTATACCATCTACGTAGAAGGGGCTGGAGTTTGTTGGTAGGTACTTTTGCAACTTTTTTCACTCCTCATCAACAATTTCTTTTCAGAACTTCATTATGTGTGTTTCTTTTTGTTAGGTACTGTTTGTCATCGGCAGAATTATTTTAGCAACATTTAACTCGTGATTTAGGTAGGTACCTAGTAACGAGTACGGGGTTAGGTACTAACCTACGGAGGGTCTGCGATCTACATAATATGTATATAATAGAATAGTACATATCATATTATATAGAAGGGTTATCTATACATAGAGCTGTGATCTGTATTTTGATAAGTGATGGACTACTGGATTTTGTTGGTAGGTACTTCTGAAACTTGAACAGATGTTGAAGTATTACTGATGGGTAAATTATTACACAGTGGTAAATCATTACACAACGGCAAATTATTACATAACGGTAAATTATTACACAACGGTAAATTATTACAGAACGGTAAATTATTACACAACGGTTCATTATAGGTATTGACCACAGAAAACAGTGATCTACGCAGAAGGGGCATCTATATCACTCCACATCAACAATTTTCCTTCAGAATTTCATTATTTGCGTTTTTTGTTTTGCCGTTTTAGTTACTGTTTGTCATCGACAGAATTATTTTAGCAACATTTAACTCGTGATTTAGGTAGGGTGACCTATTAACGAGTACGGGGTTAGGTACTAACCTACGGAGGATCTGCGATCTACATAATATGTATAGAATAGTACATATTTTATTATATAGACGGTTTATCTATATAGAGAGCTGTGATCTGTAACAGAAGGGTATTCTGTACAAAATAATAAACCGTTGTGCAGGGATTTGCAGCGTTTTTTAATGTGTTTCTATGGAAATTGGCCCCGTATTGGCAACGGCTCGTTTGAATTTGGTATCTGCAATTGCATAGCAAATTCTCCTTTGTTATACGAAGTATAAGAACACATCCTTCGGGGGTGAGGAACGGCGAAGCCGTTCCGAGGGGGCGGAGCCCCCTTTGGGGGTCCAGGGGGCTTGCCCCCTGGCGAGGCCCGAAGGGCCGAGTTTCATTATAATTTTAAAACTTTATCCACAAAATCCTCGATCACCGCAAGCCAATAAGATTTGAAGCTCATTAAAAAGAACAGTAAAAAAAATAAAAAAATAAAAAATTGAAAATTGGATGTTACCTACTGCGCCAACTTTAGTTTTCATTTGCCCTCCTGAAAAACTGCGTTTTTGCAGTTACGCAAGTTTGTGGGAGGGCGAAAAAGTTAGGCTTCTGTCAGAAAGAGGGATTATGTGATGGTACGGTACATTTAGCAAGAATTCAAATCGTGACGGTTCGTATAAATACTGTGAAGGATGAGGCGAGAAATTTACTTATGGGATCAATTGAAATACGAAAACAATAGAATTTCAACAAAATGTCCACATTTTAGCGAATTTTCGAAGAAAAGGAAGCTATTGTTCTCGGTCCAAAATTTTTAAAACTCGAATTTCCGAAAGATTTTTATACCAAAATCCGTTTCAGACCATCCTGAATTCCCTGCCGAAAGGCACCAAAAATTACATGTATACATATATATATATATATATATATATATATATATATATATATATATATATTTATATATGTATGTGTCATTCCAGACGATAACTCTCGAAAGAATTGAGATAAAAAGTTCAAATTTGCACGAAAAATCTGTCTTGGCAATCGACAGGCTAAGTTCGAAGATGGGCAGAATCGGGTCACCCTAAGGGGGAGTTTTGGGGAGTTTTAGGGGGGGGGGGGGATTACCCATAAATTCCCAAAATGAAAAAGTCTGACAAGTGACACCTCATTTTAAAGGTTTTTGTACGCTGAACACGATGGTGAAATCAGAATTGCGATATCTCATTCCAGTCTCAAACTGGAGCACTTTGAAGATGAAGGAACGTGGTTATTTCTTGAGATGTTCTTCCTGGTTCGTCTGCTCTAATCTGATACCTAACGGAATGGGATATCGCAATTCTGACTTCACCATCGTGTTCAGCGTTGGAAAATCTACAAACCGAGGTGTCACTCGGCAAAAAATGGAACAAAAAATTTTTTACGTACCTACCCAATACCTACTCTTCTGGTATTCAAAACATTTTTGATTTCCCCCTCCCCCTCCTTCCACCCCAAATTTTACTTTGCGTAAAACTACTCCTGTTTTAATTTTGTATGGTATCAAGTTGGGAAATCATTGGCCGAAAATTAATTTTCAGAAAATTTTAGGCGGAGGAGGAAGATGCCGAAAACTTCGAAAATTCGCTCTTATAGCCATGCTGCATGACTGTGGTTTTTTTCATTATGTACTGAGTTAGAAATCGCACGCATCCAACAAAAACGGACGCATTCAATAAAACGCTGCAAAGTCCTTGTCACATGGGTTTATTATTCTATTGGACATACCTACAGAAATGTTGGCTGTTCATTTATTGTTTCTTTCATGTGCAACAATTGAAATAGCTATTTCTGATGGTTTCCACCAATTTTGGCACCCAAAACTTAAATTAGGTAGGTACGTTCCCTTTTTTTTATTTTTCAAATTATCGTTGATCATTGGTAGTGCCATTTAATCGTATTGATCCACGTGTTGAAACTTTTGCTAGTGTTATTCTACAAATTGATGGTGATTTCAGACGATTTCGCAGGTTTTTGACTCATAAAAAATCAATTTTGGGGGCTGAACATCTGGTACAACCTCAATTTTCCACTCTTTGGTCAAAATCGACTTCATATTCGGTCTTCTCGTCCAAAAAAACATGGAAACCGATACCTCAAAAGCTCATGTTACCAACATGTTGCTAAAACCCAAAAAGTACCTATTTTAGCGAATTTTCAAAGAAAATGAAGCTATTGCAATGGCTTCGAAATTTAAATAATATAAATTTTTGGAAATTTTCTTCATAGAAATCCGTTTCAGACCATTCTAAAACGATTCCTGAAATTTAACACTTTTTTATATGTATATATATAAGTAGTAAGAGGGCACCTTGAGCACACTTTCACTTGACTCTCTGATGTTTTTTATTTTCACTTGACTCTCTGATGTTTTTTATTTTCACTTGAATCTCTGATGTTTTTATTTTCACTTGACTCTCTGATGTTTTTTATTTTCACTTGAATCTCTGATGTTTTTATTTTCACTTGACTCTCTGATGTTTTTTATTTTCACTTGACTCTCTGATGTTTTTTATTTTCACTTGAATCTCTGATGTTTTTTATTTTCACTTAGAACTCTGATGCTTTTTATTTCCACTTGAATCGCTGATGTTTTTTATTTTCACTTGAATCGCTGATGTTTTTATTTTCACTTAGATCCCTGATAAAACTTTTTAACACAAAACATCAGAACACATTTTTTAACACAAAACATCAGAACCAGTGACTTTTTCATTTAGTGACTTAAATCCCTGGTAAAACTTTTCTAACACAAAACATCAAAACCAGTGACTTTTTCATTTAGTGACTTAAAGCCCTGGTAAAACTTTTCTAACACAAAACATCAAAACCAGTGACTTTTTCATTTGGGGGGTAAGTTAAAAGAATCTCTTTTCTAATAAAAATGAATAAGGAACAGTTATTAAAAAAGGTTAATTTTGAAAGCTCCACGAATAAACTCTCTGAGTTGGAACGTGGAAAACCGTACAAGGTTATAAGTTTTGAGTTCGTGAAAACGAAATACTCCCAGGAAAATTCAGAGTCTATAATAGCTAATCTGGGAGAATTCAGAGTATTTTTACCTGAAAGATATGCACTCACTTTTGAAAAATCCGAACTCAAAGCTCTAGTTAAGCACGGTGTTCGTTTAGTGTACAATGGATTCACCAAATCAAAAAATGGAAAAGACATGCATGACATCAAGTTTGTTTATTAGAGGTACACCTATAATTTTAAGAAAAAAATCGTTTTAAGGGAAATTTTCCACTAAAACAATAATATTATACTAAGTTGTTTTCCAAGACAAAAAAAAAAGGTGGGCTTATGGTAGACACCCTCACCTTTTCCAAAACTTAGACTTACAATAATTATACATTGGGTTTTTATAGGGATTTCCTATAAAAACTGACTTAAAACCTTTTTTTTCTTACACATTTTTTATCTTGAATACTTTTAAACTCTGCTCTGAAGCTCCGATAATTCTGTGATTGATTCCAGTTTCATTTATAATGTAAATGAAAACTAGAGCTATTAAAAATATTATAATTACGAATATCTTATCGATACACAATGAAAGGTTCAAACAGAACATATTTATTATAAAAAATTTAAAATTTCGTAAGTTGTAATTCCTCGGGATAAAAACTGATATTGATATAAAGAGCTTCTTAAATGTTTACGTTTAATACCCCCAAGGTAAAGTATCAATAATATCGGTTTCTTTGTTTTCAATTATATTTCGTTTATCATACAGAAATCTAAACTCTTTTTCCACTTCTTTGTTTACTAATGTTTTATCTTTTACATTTCGCGTAATCATGTTAAATTTAAGCTTAACGTTGTTTATTTCTTTCGTTAAAACTTTGTTCATAGTTTCTCTATTTAATGATTTGCCGTTTTGGTAATTTAAAGTAAATCCTTTAATTTTAATAGTTTCTTTCCCTTGATTGGTTATATAAGAGTAACTCTTTGGACCAGTACTAAGCCATTCTACGATGTGATTATTTTTTCCCAATTCATCAGTCCACTCACCTAACATACAACCTGTTTTTACAAGAGTTTTTCCATCATCAATGTAAACAATACTATCAGTATCATAATACGCGACATTATCTCCCAATTTATCAAGCATATCATATAGTCTCAATCTTGCATTTGATGTAGTAAAAGCCGCAACGAAAACATTTGTTGAAAAACTATCTTCGATGTATTGATTCAAAAATTTATAAGATATTTGTACAATATTGTCATTCAGAAAATGGCATGAGCCAATTTCTAGTCTGTCATCTAAAAGTATATCGTACCATCTTTTTACATCTATAATGTATTCAGATTGTGACATGTTCAATCTTTGTCCAAACTTCCCCCACAAAGAATTCAAACAAATCTTTGCTACTGCTCTTCGTCCAGGATTTGGTTGAATTCTTTCTTTTTCTAAATCTATATCGAGACTTTCTTTAATGCTTTTTATATATTCTTCAATAGTTTCAAAGTCACTTTCCCACGGGCTAGTCTCTAGTTTTATTTTCATAAATTTTTTTACATATTCTTTGAACAATTCATTACTTTTTTCTTTGAAATGCCATACTTCGTAAATTTCTTGAATCTTATAACCTTTTTCAATAGCTTTATTTACTTCATCTGTAGTCCAAGTATCAACCAGAGCTCTTTCATTTTCATCGTGTGAACAAGTATTACATTTATCTTCAAAACATTTTTCGCATAAAATAAATAGAAGTTTATCTCTTTTGATCGGGAGAACTGGGTGATATAATTTTTTAGGAGGTAATATTTTACATTTGATTAAACCGTACCAATTTTCATCATATTTCTCAGGTTTATGAATTTTTGTTGGATGACCTAAGGGATAATAATCGAAATATTGAACTGTTGGATACAAACTACAAACATCGATATATCTTAATTTTTTATTTACGACTTTCAATTTACTAGCATTGGTTCTACCGCCATAGAACGCATCTCTAGGATTTAATGGTTCAATAACCCTTATATTTTTATTTAATGATGATTTATAAGCTTCCGATTTTAACCAAATACATTCCCACTTTTCTATCAATTTAAAACCGGCATTTTTTATTTGATTACTCCTTTGATTAGTTTTTTCTAACAAATCGCCCATAGTTTCATTGTTTACATTATTAATAGTATCTTCGTGGAAACATTTTTGACATCCATGCCAAAAACAACCATGATACTGGTACACGGTATTTGTTTTTTTATCGTAGCCATCAACCTTTGCTCCACAAATTGTAACTTCTCCACCGTTTAAAGCATGTTGTACATTTTTAAAATTACTAAGCCAAGCTATTGAACCTTTACTAAATGTTTCTTTTCTAATTTCTTTATTCACAGCGATAGTATTTTCTTTGAGATGCATTGACCGAAAAATGGCCATGCAAACACTCGCTATAGTTAAATATTGGAAAGGATCGATATTAGCTATGTCTAAAAATTGCTTCCTAAATTCAATACAACCCCTTCGCAAAATATCGACATCTGATTCACAATATTCTAATATTTCTTTCTGAAAGTCGAATATATAATTTTCCTTTACTTTTTCAGCGTGCCATTTCAAAAATGCTTTTCTTACTTCGGGTTTCATTGAATCAGGTCCATAAAATTTAGTATCAGGAATTGGCCCAACGTAATTTTGATTATCTCGAGTATTGAAATAATGGGGAAAATATCCTTTTTTGAGTTCTGTTAATCCGAACGTTTTTGGAAAAGCAGATAACGGAGATGCAACGAAGTTAGAACTATCGATTATTCTTATTATTCCTTTAATTTCTAATAACATTAGTTTAGTTCCATTATAAATAGTGTAAGGTTTCAGAGTATTTTCGACGCAGTATTTCAAAATGAACTGAGAATCATATCCTTTTGCATAATGTGCTATGGCAGTGTATCCTTTGTGTTCTTTAGAAATTAGCCACTTGCAAAATTCTTCGTTAGTTTTGAAATTCATTTTGGTTCCATCGAAATAATTTTGAACAATTACATTCGGCACGTGAACACCGGTTTCCTGCATTGCTTCGTAATCAAATGTTATGTATTTTTCGGTGTAAGTACAACTTTCGAGTTTCTTACTGGATTGCTTATTACAAACGCAAGGCCCAGTACAATACCCGCCGTTTGACCGTCTTGCTAACATAAAACATTCATGATTACCTATATCGTCGAATATTTCTTGACAGTTTCGACATTTTCCAGAACCACATCTATGTTCGTCGGTTCTTTTGCAAATTTTCCCGCAGTTTAAACATTTATAGGTTATTTTACAAACTTCTTTATGATTTTTAAAGCAATTATCATTATAACAATAACGGTTACAATCGTTACAGAATATTTTATTTTTATCTTTTTCATCGTGTTGTATTTGTTTACAGAGTGTACAGACATTTTTATTTCTAGTCATTTTGCATTCGTGTTTGTTATTGCTATTATAAGGAGTATCACATTTTTTACAGTAATAAGATGAAGCGTAAAAGGCTGCTACACTATTAATCACGTCAAAATGATTTCCGTTTTTATAAAGATAAATTATAGTATCTTTCTTTTCTCCTTCGTAAATAACGGTATTGAAATTTTCGGCGCAGATAACTTTAACTTGAATGTCTAATAATTCTTCAACAACTTTGATATCTTGCAATGTGAAACCTTCCTCGGTGTATGAACCCATTTTTTCGCAAAGTTCTGTGGCTAATTTTGTTTGAATTTTTCGGCCCATTCTTAAAACTTTTATATCGTTTTTTGTAAGTTTTCTACCGAAAATTTTATTAGTATGATAAGTTAACGCGGTAATTATGGCTCTTGGACAACACAGATTATCGGAATTTTTTATTTGAGTAATACATTGTTTCGTATGTTTACTTTTGGCTAAGTTCAATATTTTAGTGCCTTTTGCTCCTCTCGGTAAATTAATGATTTTAATGTGAAACGTAGTATTTGTTATGTCAACGTATTCGTTGGAACTAATAATGTTGCTTACGTGTTGGATAAATTCTTTAGCTTGTATACGAGATAAAACATTTGATTTACTACTTAAATCTTTCGATATATCATGGTGAAAATGAGGGTTTTGGGCAACGATCATAATTTTATCCCCGGTTTGGAAATTAGATTTTTCTTTAGCCAAATTTAACATAGCAAATACAGCTTTTTCGACTTGTATGATATTAGATAATTTTATACTATAATCGATTTCTGTAGTTTTAAATTTTTTAATGAATCGAGATTTAGTTTCTATAATAGTAAAAGGAGATTTTCGTTTTTCTTTGTTTTCATTAATCAAGTCATCGTCGAAATTGAACATTTTTACTGTTTTTACTTTAAATGCATGCCCTTGTGGGTGCATTAGATGTTCGATGATATTAATTTTTTTATTCGGTTTTTTAATTTTAATATGTTTTTCTTTAGCTATTTCGCGTAGTTCTTTAACAGTTAGTTTTTCTAGATCACTTTTCTTAAAGAATACATTTTTAATATCATTTAAAGCTGTAATAAGATTATTTTTCTTCATTGTAT
Source organism: Leptopterna dolabrata (assembly GCA_954871275.1). Taxonomy (NCBI): domain Eukaryota; kingdom Metazoa; phylum Arthropoda; class Insecta; order Hemiptera; family Miridae; genus Leptopterna; species Leptopterna dolabrata. The sequence continues at coordinate 1,623,224 of OX940989.1, read as the reverse complement.
AAATACCTTTTAAATTGTAATCTTTCGCTTCATTTCTCAAATCTTTAACTCTGAATCCTTTCTCAATGGTTCTTTGTCGAGGTTTAAGAGTTTGGTTAGGGTCGTTTTTCTCATGGCTCTTAGACTTTAGGTGTCTAGCCCAATTTTTATAGGTGATGTTAACATCGCACTTTTCACAATGTTTTTTCATATTATCCATTTTATTATAGGATATATAATTTTTTTTTCATATCGTTCATTTTTATTAGAAAAGAGATTCTTTTAACTAACCCCTCATTTTTTTTTATCCACCCACTTTTTCTTTTTGTCTATTCTTGTATGGATACTATTTATCCTGTCTCCCATATCATCCTTTTAACTAACCCCTCACCTTTTTTTTTTTATCCACCCATTGAATTCTTATTGGTGGGACCCATTAAATCCAATTATCAAAGGTGGCGTCTACTAGACGCCACCTTTAAAGGCAAATACAAGTCAATTTGATTTTTTAGTCCTAAGAAAATCTCGTGCGTTTACTTGACACAATCATGGTCAAAAGTTGATAAACAACTCATTAGAAACAATATTAATTTTTTATGTGTATTTAGACAAGGACCAAGATACATGCGAGATATTTATGATGAATATGTGGGAAGTGATTTCACTTATGGCCAATTCAAAGAATTATGCTATTCTTGTTGGGATGAGGACTTTGGTTTTCTAACGATTGACCTAACAAAGAAACGCAGTAACGGACGTTACCGAAAGAAATTTGGTGAAATATTTTAGATAAAAAATATAGATTTTAAGTTTGCCTTAATTAGGAACGGCGAATTACCGGCCCTAATTTTTATAGGGATTCCCTATAAAAACGCTACACGGATAACTTCAAAAAATCACATTGGGAAACGCTTCAAAAATCGCATTGGGAAACGCTTCAAAAATCACATTGGAAAACGCTTAAAAACGCAAAAATAGCGTTCCTAAAGCGTTTAAGCGTTTAAGCGTTTGAGCGTTTAAGCGTTTAAGCGTTTGAGCGTTTTAACGTTTGACCGATTTTTTAAAAAAATTTTTCCTATAATAAAAACATGACAACAAAAATTACTGTACAACAAGCGCTTAGACAGAAATTCAAAGAAGCGCAAAATGAAGTGATGAAAGAAAAAGAAGCGAAACTTAGAGAAATCAAAAAGATTGATCAACCCTCTGAAGATGAACAAATAATTTTCACAAAACCAAAACGTAAGCCCATGACTGTGGCTGAAGCTAATAAATCGATTAAACTCAAGAAAAATTTACAGAAATTAGCAAAACAAGAAAGGGTTAACCAAGCATCTGATAAGGAAACAAGAGAAAAGGCTTATGAACCTATAACTTCACGATTAGATAAGGTAGAAAAAGCAGTGAAACAGACTGATGAAGATCTTGGTAAAAAATTAGAACTCATTCCTGTAATAAAAACAATTAACCCCTTGGCTATCAGTTCGCCTAAAAAAGTTACTTTTAAAGATGTTGATGACGAGGTTAAAAGTATTGATAATGATACTGAAGATACTTTAAATCAAAGCTTTTCAAGTGACAATGCAGATAGGGATTATGAAATGGAAACAATTTTACAAAAAAGTGTTAAATTACCAAACTCTTCTGTAGGTCCTTTAGGTATTGGACCAATTGCAGAATTATATATTCTTCATCCTGATAGACAATTTGGAATATACCCTTTAAAAAATCATATCTTTATTGGAAATAAACAGATACGGGTAAATGGAAATGATATTGAAATAGAAAAAATGAAATATTCCGGTACTGAAGGCTTATGGAAGCTCTTAACAAAACCCATAGCTTCTGATATTCCATCCAAAGATGAATACACTAATGAAGACTTTAAAGCTTATACAAAAATCCTCATTCAAACAGATAGCATGTTTCAAAATAATAATCCCGAATCTAAACAACCAAAATCAAGTGTTAGTAAAAAATGGAAAGAAATCATAAAACCTATCTGGGAGTATAGTAAAAAGAAAAAGATTGGCACTGGGTTGATTAAATATACTGAAAATCCTGTAGAATTTAAATATATAGATAATTTGAATCAACTTACACAAAGACTATACTATTTGTATGCGCAAGAGCAGGCAGGAAATAATAATTTTCACAATGAAAAATTGGGAATTATAAATTTCATTAAAGATCAACTGGAGAAAGATATTGATAAACCCAAAGGAACTGAATACTTGATTAAAATTATTAATAATTTACCCAAAAATATGATAAAAAATGGTTCTGGTATTTTCAATACTATTCTTAATAAACTTGGGCCTGTTATTCCAGAAATGCATCTCCCAGGTGGTTATCAATATTGTGGACCATTTACTAAATTGGATAAGAGATTAAATAGAGGTGATGAAGGTATAAATAGTCTTGATAAAGCCTGTAAACAACATGACATTTTTTACAGAGATCATGAGAAAACTAGTGATAGGCATCTTGCTGATAAAAAATTGGAAGTAGAAGCTGATAAAATTATGAAAAGTTCAACAAATATCAGTGAAATATTGGGGGCTGCTATAGTAAAAACTGGTATGAAAGCCAAAAGACACTTTGGGATGGGTGTATATTAATTTTTTATAAGATTCACATCTTATAAAAAAACTTTTTTTCCTATAATAAAATGATTACACATCAAATAAATTTGTCAGAAATACAAATGAAAAAAATAAGATCTGCTTATAAAAAACGTGTTCCAGTAAAAGTACGACTGGCTTTTGCAGATATTAGTGGAAATGGAAATCATAAAATCCTGTTAAATGAAACTCAGAAAAAAAAGCTAGATAAATGTATCAAAAACAAAAAAGGGTTGGAATTGGAAATGAATTATGATCAGTTGCAAATAAATCATTCAGGTGGGTTTTTACCCTTACTTTTTGCAGGAATTGGTGCTCTTGGGGCATTATTGGGTGGTGGAGCTGCAGTAGCTTCCAGCGTTATTGATTCTAAGCATAAATCTGCTGAAGAAGCAGAAATCAAACGCCACAATTTAGAAATGGAGAGACTAGCAAAAAATGTAAAAAGTTTAAGTATTGGCTCTGGAATGAAGAAGAAAAAAACTATTTCAAAACCTAAAAAGAAACCTAAAAAGAAACCTACCAAATCAAAAAACTAAATAGCTTCCAGCCTCTTACCAATTTTGATATTGAAAGATTATCGAAAGAAATGAAAATTAAAAACTTCAGAGGAGTTTTCATGAAGGATGATTTACCAGAGAAAGTGAACCACACGGAATGTGGAATTATAAATCTAGAAAATTCTGATGAGGCTGGAAGCCACTGGACTGCATTTCATAAAAATAACAATTTAAAATATTATTTTGATTCGTATGGTAATGCACCACCACCAAGAGAACTTGTTCAATATTTAGGTTCAGAAAATTTATTTTATAATGAGGAGCAAATCCAAAACCAATATGATCCGCCTATCTGTGGACATTTATGTTTATTAATTTTGAAAAAGCTATCAGAAGGACACGATTTTGTAAATAGCATGAGAACATTGAAGGAAAATCTTAATTTCTTTTATTAAATTTTATAGTCTTGATATTTTTATAGAATTTCGATTCTATAAAAAATTTTTTTCTATAATAAAATGATGTACACAAATAATAATGAAACACCTTCAGCCCCTGAAGAATTTACTCCAATAACTAATCCTAGATTATATCCAAAAATAATTTTTCCCGAGTTTAATGAGAACAATTATAGAATCAATCGAATTATCAATCAATACAAATTTTTAGAAGATGAAGTGAAAATGAGAAATGGTTTGAAAAAAAAATATGGAAAAATATCCAGTACTCTTTACGGTACTGAATTTTTATTCGCCCTCTCAGAACTCGGACTGGTTAATACTTCTATAGCATTACCAATAATAATTCCATTCAGTGTTCCAATTTCTGTAGGATTGACAACCTTATCGATAATATTAAGGACTTCAAGCGGATTTTTCAATAAAAAAATTAATAAACACAAAGAAATTGAGCTTTTGGCAAAAGCTAAATTAGATTCGATTGAAGAAAAGTTCAGAAAAGCAATTAAAGACGGTAAAATATCTGATGATGAGTTCAATGATATTGAACAAGAAATAAAAAATTATATAAATATGAAAAGTACTATTCTAAATGAATATAATAAAAATAAGAAAGAAGTTAAAAGTGTGGATCCTATCAAACTATCACTTTTGAAACATGGGGAAGTTTTCAGAACTGGATTTTAATATTTTCTATTCCACTATCTTGATATTTTTTATAGAATTTCGATTCTATAAAAAAACTTTTTTAAGAGTTTTAAAAGAAATTTAAAATGTTCTCGACTTGTATTCGACTTTACCAAAAAACATCAGAACCCAGTGACTTTTTTCTTTTGGGGGGTTAGTTAAAAGAATGTATTCTATAATAAAAATGAATCAAATTAAATCAATCTACTCGAAATACGATTCTGAAATCACAAGGCTTCAGTATCGAAACTTTAATCCTGAATCTAATTTGGAATTTAACTCTGAGAATAAGAGAACGGTTTTCAAATTGCTTCTAGATGACGAGTTTCTTAGCAGCAATATTCAATATTACATTGCTGGAAAATACATTCCTAAAGATGCAACAAAAACATATGGAATCAGTGATACAATAATGATGGTTGACAATTTTGTTGCACACCTTTTTTCCAAAATTGAAGTAAAAAAGCACAATACGGTTATTGATGAAATTGAAGAACCAGGTATTGCTAGTACGGTGATGGGTATAGCTTCTTTCTCAGGACCATCAAACTATAATGGTAAATTAATGAATTCTGGTTTCAATTCTAAAGTGAATGGTGGTGGAAATTTCAACGCGAATGGTAACTTGGCTGATTTAGGCCTTGGATTCTTCAGCGATATTGCACCAATTTATAAGGGAGGATTTGAAATTACATTCATTAGAAATTCTGATGATAATGTACTCTTCCGTTACAGTACCTCTCCTGAAGGTGTAGAGGGAAAAGTGGAAATTAAAACTTTCTACCTGCGAGTCCCAATAATTGAATATGAAAGTGAATCCAAAGCTAAATTAATTGCTGAACTCTGTACTTCTCCTTATTTGTTTCACTTTAAAAAATTGCAATGTATTGAACAGAATGTCACTGGGAAAACCTTGAATTTCAATATTACCAATATTTATAGAAATGTACAGAATCCGATCTGGGGATTTGTTGCCTTCCAAACTGCCAGAAAAAATGATCAAAAGAAAAATAATTCCAAATTTGATCATTTGAATGTTAAAAATATTAGTTTTGAAGTAGCAGGAAAAAGTTATCCTGAAGAACATTTGAATTTAGATTGGAGTTCAGGGGATTTTAGTTTAGCTTACACCATGTACACAGATTTCAAAAGAATAGTATTCCAAGACTCATCCCTTCCATATCATGAGCCTCAGTCCTTCAAAGAGAACTATCCAATATTCAGTGTGAATATGACTAGACAACCACAGTCCATATCTGGACAAAAAAGTAATATAATTTTACGAGCAGATTTTGAAAAGAATGTGCCAGAAAACACTTTTGCTTACGTAATTTTGGTTTCAGAAGTCACTCTCAACTATATGCCACTTAAAAATATTATAAAAGAGGAAATCTAAAACTTACCTTGATAAGAAAAGGGGGGAAAAAAAGGATAAACAATATAAATAACAATTTTTTATTGGGAACATTCTCAATAAAAAATATATCAGACACATTATTTTGCTTCAACTCCAACTGGTAATATTTCCTCAGATATCCTTCAAGAGGCTCACGCGTGAGCCCTCTCAAGGTTACAGGCTGATCTTAATATTACTGTAGTTGAGTCCAGAATATTTCAGCTCAGAATGTTCTCTGGAATGACCTTCTAGGAGCTCACGCGTGAGCCCCCTCAAGGTTAACATTCACTATCACTGTAGTTGAGCCCAAAAATGAAATACTCAACATTTTAAGTTTTTGATGGTCTTTCACAATCACTCCAACTCTTCTCAACTTCTTACTATAACTCAAGGACACATGTAGCTTTTCTTTTAAACAGAGATTCCAATCCTCTCCTGTGATCTTCATATGTTGAAAATACACTTCCAAGTAGTATCCATAAACAGCAGTAGTATAAAAAAGTCTTGATGATTGCTTCTTTATCACATCACTAGATTTAATAAGGTAATTCTCTACTTCCATAATGTTATTTTGATTAGGAAGTTTCACCTTTTCCATTTCATGGTCAAATACAACAAATTTTTGTAGGTACTGATGCATTTGATCTGGAGTTCTTGATATATTAGACACTTTTGGGATTTTCAAAAGCTTTTGAAAATCACATTTTCTACTACCTGGTAGACTCACATTGTTTTTCGTGATTAGTTCTCTGGCTTCACTTGCACTAACACAATTTTTCACTTTCTGCACGAAACTCAAACATTCCTGGTGATATTGTTCCACTTTTAAAATTTCTTCACAGAAATCATAATCATCACAATAAGCTAACTTTAAATATTCAGGAGGTTGTGCCATGTTGAACAGTTGAGGAGAAACTGATTGTGAATATTGAGATAGGAACTGCGAACTATCTGAAATGGGAATGCAAGGTCAACTAGCTGGCCTCCTTTGAGATAGTGTACGGAATATTAATCTCGCATTATTTATCATTTCCTTTAGTTCACACGCAACAAGCTAGATAGCATGAGGCTCTAGAAATCCTAAGAGTTTTTTAATTTAAAAAGGTGGCGTCGATTCGCCCCCACCTTTAAATATATTGGGTTTTAAATTATTTTCGTACTGTTGAAAACTTTTAGACCCGGTAATTTACCAGGTCTAAAAAAAAAAAAATATTTTCTATAATAAATAAAGAGATATGGTTTTATGCGACGAGGCATTAGATATATGTGATGAACATGGAGGTTTCTGGGAGTTTGTAAAGAAACCTGAATTTCGATTTTATGATAGAAACTGTGACGCACTAGACGAGATTCAACGTGCATTGAGGGAGTATAGATATTCTAAAGGGTTGTTAAAAGAACGTTTATTGGGTGTCGATGGTGAACCACCGCTCCGTACAAAGGAGGAAGTAAAGGTAATGCTTAAAGAAACAAAGATTAAGGTTCCTAAAAATGCTACTGAATATCAACTTAGAAAATTGCTTTATAGTGAGAGTAAAGCCAAACTGAAGAAGGATTTTGAGTTTCAGTTTCGATACTGTTGCTAAAAGCTCAGGATGTTTGGAATATGAAGGAGATTTTATTTTCAATGTGTTTTAATGAGGATTCCTCATTAAAACGAACAATTAGATCAAGGTAATTTTATATCGACAATATTACCATCGTCCACAATTATATTTTTAGTAGGGATCATGTTTAAAAAAATCTTTACGTTCAACTCTTGTAGAAATTTCTTATCTCGTTTATTACGAATGACATAATTCTCCAACATATTTTCTTTGGTATTTTTCCTTTTATATTTCAAGTCTTTATTGGGAGATACGGGTATTGTTTTCTTAACAGTGTTTACGAATTTTTCAACTCCCTCGGTTTTAAGCAACGATTTAAAACTGAGTATTTTATCGTTGGGAATTTCTCCGTATAACAGTTGTTCTATAAACCTGTACACTTTCATATCTTTATTTCTATCGATATATGCGAAACATTCAATGAATTCGATATGCTTAAGTGAAAATTGTAAAAATGGATGAGACATTTTTATTTTATTGGAGAGATCCTTTTAACTAACCCCTCTCATTTTTTCTAGTGAAAACATCAGAGGGAGCTAAATTTCGAAAATATCGACCCCTAAATAGTCCTAAATTTGTATTTTTATTTACGATTGAAAAATTTTTAGAGTTTCACTAGAGTTTCTGATGAAAAAATATTTTTTTAAAAAAGTCACTGTCTAAATAAAGTCACTGGTTCTGATGTTTTGTGTTTAAAAAAATTTTACCAGGGATTTAAGTCACTAAATGAAAAAGTCACTAGTTTTGATGTTATGTGTTAGAAAAGTTTTACCAGGGATTTAAGTCACTAAATGAAAAAGTCACTGGTTCTGATGTTTTGTGTTAAAAAAGTTTTATCAGAGATTCAAGTGAAAATAAAAACATCAGAGATTCAAGTGAAAATAAAAACATCAGAGATTCAAGTGAAAATAAAAAACATCAGAGAGTCAAGTGAAAATAAAAAACATCAGGGATTTAAGTGGAAATAAAAACATCAGAGATTCAAGTGAAAATAAAAAGCATCAGAGATTCAAGTGAAAATAAAAAACATCAGAGAGTCAAGTGAAAGTGTGCTCAAGGTGCCCTCTTACTACTTATATATTTATATATATATGTGTCACTCCAGACGATAACTCTCGATAGAATTGAGATAAACAGCTCAAATTTGCACAAAAAATCTATCTTGGCAATCGAAAGGCTAAGTTCGAAGATGGGCGAAATTGGCCTACTCTAAGGAGGGTTTTGGCGCATTTAAAGTGCGCAAAAATTACCCAAAAATCCCCAAAATGTTATTTTCCAACAAGTGACCCCTCATTTTAAAGGTTTTTGCACGCTGAACACGATGGTGGAATCGGATTTTAGATATCTTGATCCGTTCTCAAATTAGAGCATTTAAAGTGCGCAAAAATTATCCAAAAATCCCCAAAATGTTATTTTCTAACAAGTGACCCCTCATTTTAAAGGTTTTTGCACGCTGAACACGATGGTGAAATCGGATTTTAGATATCTAAATCCGTTCTTAAATTAGAGCATTTAAAGTGCGCAAAAATTACCTACTAGTTTTCTGTTTTAGAACCATAACGTGGAATGGAAAGTTGCGATGTATCCGTACAGGCAACTTTCGATTCCAATAATTCTCAAGCAGTTTCAGGTCCACTCAATGTTGAATACTAGAATAGAACAATATTTCAACGTAGCACCCACATGTTCTTCCAAGTGATCCTTCCAGAAACCACATCCTAGTTTATTTCAAGATTGAGCCTGCATGAAAAACAACCTGCACTTGAAGCACTCATGATTTTCTATAACAACTCCTTTACCTACTGCACTCTCTTGAGTAGGTAAGTCAAAAGTCCTAACTACCCTATCCTACCTAATATGAACCCACAGCGATCAAATAAATAAGCACTTAGTACAATTACGTAATAAACAAACGGTAGAATCAGGATGGAAAAAACGTACAAATTAAAATAAATACGAAGAGAATATACATAGAAAACCAAATTTTAGACCGAAGTTTTCCTTTATTCAAAACCATAGCCATTAATTCGAATATTTCTTTGAAAATTCGATCATTAAGTCATGCTGCATGTTTACACACATTTTCACTCATAACACCCCTGGGTGTATTCCGATCGGGATGAAAAGTTTCGGGACACAACTAGGGCCCAAATGGAGCATGCGTGCGAAAGAACGAATTTTTTAGAGCGAAAATGAAGCCTGTACACGTGATACGGCGGACGGCGTACGGCGTACGGCGGACGGACATTGCATTTTTGGAATCTACGCACCTTGAAACGTAAAAGAAAAAAGTTTGAGGGGGTGTTATAAACATTTTTTGCTGAGCGATTACATAGGTGTATTATTCACAGAATAATAAACCAAAAATGGTATGTAATCGAGGAAAACTTTACACGTTGGAGATATCTCAATGCGACCATCTCGTCTTTCTGTGACTGGTTTGAGTTCAATGCGCATATTAGAAAACAATTCAAAAAGCAACCATAAATGTTGTGGAAGGTATAGTGGATCGTCGTTGAAGAAAGCAAATATGTAAAAGGTAAATAAATATTTATTCAAAATCTAACAGAGCGAAAGAGAAAAAAAAAAATCAATATCTACAGATAAAAAATTTACAATAAACGGAAAAACATGAAAATTTTGGTACATGAAAGTAGTTTTCAAGGTAACATTAACGTATATCACAATTTATTGTTGCTCCTAACACATTTGGAAAACATCTAGGACTTGTAAGGATGTTTCCGTATGAATCGATTATTGTGTAGACGGTGGAAAAGCGCTGGGCCGTATATTATCATAAAATGAGCATGTCTTGCGCAATGGAAGAAAACTTATTTGGAGCTAATGCAAATTAATTTGGAACTTTTTGCAGATCTGGATATCGACAAGATGGAAAGCTGTTGTTGCGGCTACCAGGTAATTGGGAAAAAATTGATGGTTCACATTGTATGTTGTTTGTTGATTTTCTCAAAAGAGGAGAGAGCTATGTGGAGGGGGTTGTAGCTATTATAACAAGAGATTCGTCAAGTAAAATCGATGAACGCCTAAACGACGATCCCAAGTTTTTTGGCGTCGGCCTCGTACTTCTTTTTGTAGGTGCCCTGAGGATCGTAGATTTTCTCGAGCACGGCGTAGTCCTGGGGTTTGTTCTTGATGAGGTGCTTGATGACTTTTTCCGAGCCGGCCCTTTGCTTCTCGGAACACTTGGAACACCCGGTTTTCAGAGCGTCGGGAAGGTGTTCTGTGGGAAATAGAAAAGAACTGTTAGATACGCACAGACTAGTTACTACACCTACTATTATGCTAATAATTAGTTCAGATAGAGTAGGGGAGCTTGGGATTTACGGGTAAATAAGCTTTCTTTCTCATTTCAAATGCCACTAATACACATACAGAATTTTTTACTCTCTCTCTCTCTCTCTGCGGAGAATGCGGCTGTCCGTTTTATTAACCGATGAACACGTCACAAAATATTATATTATATTAAAATGGCTGAAAATTGAAGAACGGTTCCAGTTTTCCATGGGGTGCATGGTATTTAAATTACTAAAATTTGGTACACCCAAATATTTGGCATCACAGATGCATAGGAGAGACACAGTGCATGAGTTGAACACGAGAACAGCTTCTCGTCATTTGGATGTCCCCTCTTATAACACCTCATTTTACGATCGTTTTTTGGTCCAGGCAGTTAAATTTTATAATGCGAACATGGAACTTTTTAATCTGTCCATGTCAACTTCTACATTTAAAGAACATCTACACTCAAAATTGTTTTCGCGCTATTCATGTTAAATCTTTTTCATGCGTATTGTGTTGGAACGTTCCGAGAGTGATAACATGTGTTCATTTTAAGCAAACCTGACTTTATTTTGGTTTATTATTTTCAATAATGAACCATTGGAATCGAGCATGAAAAAAAAAATTCTTACCCCCCCTCAAAATTTGATGGTTTACGTTTCAAGGTATGTAGAATCCAAAACTGCAATAAAAAATCAGTCATGCAGCATGACTTAATGAGCGAATTTTCAAAGAAATATTCGAATTAATGGCTATGGTTTTGAATAAAGGAAAACTTCGGTCTAAAATTTGGTTTTCTATGTATATTCTCTTCGTATTTATTTTAATTTGTACGTTTTGTCCATCCTGATTCTACCGTTTGTTTATTACGTAATTGTACTAAGTGCTTATTTATTTGATCGCTGTGGGTAAATTCAAGGAGTTGTACTAATCGTTTGCCTCCCCCTTTTTTGCTTCGAACTCTCGTCTTCAATTAATACTTCTCACATTTTTCAATCTGACCACTCTAAGGGGGTGGGGGTAAGAGTTTAAAGATTATCCTAGTTTTGGGTAATTTTTGCGCACTTTAAATGCTCTAATTTTAGAACGGATTTAGATATCTAAAATCCGATTTCACTATCGTGTTCAGCGTGCAAAAACCTTTAAAATGAGGGGTCACTTGTTAGAAAATAACATTTTGGGGATTTTTGGGTAATTTTTGCGCACTTTAAATGCTCTAATTTGAGAACGGATCAAGATATCTAAAATCCGATTCCACCATCGTGTTCAGCGTGCAAAAACCTTTAAAATGAGGGGTCACTTGTTGGAAAATAACATTTTGGGGATTTTTGGGTAATTTTTGCGCACTTTAAATGCTCTAATTTGAGAACGGATCAAGATATCTAAAATCCGATTCCACCATCGTGTTCAGCGTGCAAAAACCTTTAAAATGAGGGGTCACTTGTTAGAAAATAACATTTTGGGGATTTTTAGGTAATTTTTGCGCACTTTAAATGCTCTAATTTGAGAACGGATCAAGATATCTAAAATCCGATTCCACCATCATGTTCAGCGTGCAAAAACCTTTAAAATGAGGGGTCACTTGTTGGAAAATAACATTTTGGGGATTTTTGGGTAATTTTTGCGCACTTTAAATGCGCCAAAACCCTCCTTAGAGTAGGCCAATTTCGCCCATCTTCGAACTTAGCCTTTCGATTGCCAAGATAGATTTTTTGTGCAAATTTGAGCTGTTTATCTCAATTCTATCGAGAGTTATCGTCTGGAGTGACACATATATAAATATATATATACATATAAAAAAAATCAGTCATGCAGCATGACTTAATGAGCGAATTTTCAAAGAAATATTCGAATTAATGGCTATGGTTTTGAATAAAGGAAAACTTCGGTCTAAAATTTGGTTTTCTATGTATATTCTCTTCGTATTTATTTTAATTTGTACGTTTTGTCCATCCTGATTCTACCGTTTGTTTATTACGTAATTGTACTAAGTGCTTATTTATTTGATCGCTGTGGGTAAATTCAAGGAGTTGTACTAATCGTTTGCCTCCCCCTTTTTTGCTTCGAACTCTCGTCTTCAATTAATACTTCTCACATTTTTCAATCTGACCACTCTAAGGGGGTGGGGGTAAGAGTTTAAAGATTATCCTAGTTTTGGGTAATTTTTGCGCACTTTAAATGCTCTAATTTAAGAACGGATTTAGATATCTAAAATCCGATTTCACTATCGTGTTCAGCGTGCAAAAACCTTTAAAATGAGGGGTCACTTGTTAGAAAATAACATTTTGGGGATTTTTGGGTAATTTTTGCGCACTTTAAATGCTCTAATTTGAGAACGGATCAAGATATCTAAAATCCGATTCCACCATCGTGTTCAGCGTGCAAAAACCTTTAAAATGAGGGGTCACTTGTTGGAAAATAACATTTTGGGGATTTTTGGGTAATTTTTGCGCACTTTAAATGCTCTAATTTGAGAACGGATCAAGATATCTAAAATCCGATTCCACCATCGTGTTCAGCGTGCAAAAACCTTTAAAATGAGGGGTCACTTGTTAGAAAATAACATTTTGGGGATTTTTAGGTAATTTTTGCGCACTTTAAATGCTCTAATTTGAGAACGGATCAAGATATCTAAAATCCGATTCCACCATCGTGTTCAGCGTGCAAAAACCTTTAAAATGAGGGGTCACTTGTTGGAAAATAACATTTTGGGGATTTTTGGGTAATTTTTGCGCACTTTAAATGCGCCAAAACCCTCCTTAGAGTAGGCCAATTTCGCCCATCTTCGAACTTAGCCTTTCGATTGCCAAGATAGATTTTTTGTGCAAATTTGAGCTGTTTATCTCAATTCTATCGAGAGTTATCGTCTGGAGTGACACATATATAAATATATATATACATATAAAAAAAATCAGTCATGCAGCATGACTTAATGAGCGAATTTTCAAAGAAATATTCGAATTAATGGCTATGGTTTTGAATAAAGGAAAACTTCGGTCTAAAATTTGGTTTTCTATGTATATTCTCTTCGTATTTATTTTAATTTGTACGTTTTGTCCATCCTGATTCTACCGTTTGTTTATTACGTAATTGTACTAAGTGCTTATTTATTTGATCGCTGTGGGTAAATTCAAGGAGTTGTACTAATCGTTTGCCTCCCCCTTTTTTGCTTCGAACTCTCGTCTTCAATTAATACTTCTCACATTTTTCAATCTGACCACTCTAAGGGGGTGGGGGTAAGAGTTTAAAGATTATCCTAGTTTTGGGTAATTTTTGCGCACTTTAAATGCTCTAATTTAAGAACGGATTTAGATATCTAAAATCCGATTTCACTATCGTGTTCAGCGTGCAAAAACCTTTAAAATGAGGGGTCACTTGTTAGAAAATAACATTTTGGGGATTTTTGGGTAATTTTTGCGCACTTTAAATGCTCTAATTTGAGAACGGATCAAGATATCTAAAATCCGATTCCACCATCGTGTTCAGCGTGCAAAAACCTTTAAAATGAGGGGTCACTTGTTGGAAAATAACATTTTGGGGATTTTTGGGTAATTTTTGCGCACTTTAAATGCTCTAATTTGAGAACGGATCAAGATATCTA